>OZ017741.1:64119846-64434846 GCA_963969285.1 Odontomyia ornata | reverse complement strand
AAACCAAATGTTCAGACTTGCACAAAACTGCCATCAATCAAAAAAGCCTGAGGCAACCTAGTCTCTAAGCTTTAGTTCAGCATTGGTTTCGGGAATGGCGAAGGAAGCAATTTAGTTGATACCTAAGTATCCTATTCATCTGCGTACTCACAGAACGTCCATAACAACTTGTGCATTTAGATAATTGGATAACAATTTGCTGGGCTAGTAAATCTGCATGTTACAAGCGCTTTGAATATTTATATGGAGACAAGTACTCGTATACTAGTATGTACGTTCGGAAAGCACATCGAACATGATAACACCATCACCCAAACATAACCGCACCTGATGTACCGACACGGACGACGCTAGAGTGCCAAAGAGGTTTCAACCAAAGTCCCGATAATACTATGAAAGTACTAGCGTTGCTAATCTAAAGATAATATGCCCTAAGGTGATATTTGTCAGCCTTTATCGTCTAATTTCATCAAGTTTTATGAGTGTACCACTTTAGTTCCTAAATAAGTTAGCATATCTACAGCCAGCTACATTCATTTCAACTTCATTATAATTCCAATCCTGTTTCCTGTGTATAACGGAACGTGAAAAGTGCTCCTTCGACTTATTTTTGTTTTAATCCCGCCACAGTGGAATGTTATACTGGCGCTTTTTAAGAGCTTTTATAATGCGGATGTTATTCGTTAAGGCTTCTTGGTAAAGGCTAAAAGGATGAGTGGAAGTCTATGCGGATAGGGAAGTAATTAGTGTTTAAAGAAAATTTTTGTTAAGCAGCTTGGAATAGCATTAAATCGTTGGAAGGAATTAGAAATGATAATTGGCAAGCGGCTTCATTAATGTGGAAAGTGTTTAAAGATGTTTCTTGGGGCAGGTATAGGAAATTAATGATGGATACTTAAGTTTCCTGCCGACCAGTTTTATTAAAATAGTGGAAAAAGAAACTGGATCTAAAATTAGACAGTGAGAACCTCATCATTCAAAAATCGGCATGTGACAAATCTTCGAAAGCTAAGTAAATTCACAAGGAAAAATAGAATGATTCTTGGCCAAAACCAAATAATTTCCCCATAAAATCCTGCAATTGAAGAAAACATTTTTTGGAATGAGTTTTACAATACAAAATATTTTGAACAAGTGAAAAGTACAAGCTGAGTTGATTATGAAATATAGTATACAGTGTCCACTCAGTACTGCTTCTGAAAGCAGTCCTTACAATTCCGCTAAGATCTTAATTATCGGATCTGATATTACATGTATAAGAATCTTTCAGCTCTTACTGGAAAGCTACTTACATAAATCTTTTTCGGAATACATCGAACAAAACGTAGTAAAATGTTACGCTTTATTGTATAGAACAAGATCTCGGATTAATCAATGGCAACAGTGTTGGGCTTGTGTCATAGATCTTAATGAAAAATATTTAAAATATCTCCACCTCTTCTCCAAAACAGAACAATAAACGGACAATCGAACAGAAAGGTTTCGTAAGCTCTTATCAACAGCGTTTGTATTTGGGCGCAGTAAAAATAGGATCTACACCGTGGCAATTCCTGGACGAGAGGAGTACACACAGAAACAATGCTAGGCAGAAACACAGAAAGTGGCGACAGAAGAGCGGGGCAAAAAGAGCAACGCTGCCTTATTCCCTGGAGTTGACCTCTTCCCTAGCAGGGGGCACTATGCACACAAAGATCCAGAAGTTACGAACTCTCACCCAGAGAAGAAGATGGAAAATACACATAATTTCCATTAATCGCCAGAAAGAAGAATGCTTATACGAAAAGTGAGAAGTGTCATATGGAGATTCAAATTCATATGTGATGTAAACAAAAAACCATCAGTTCGGGCACAAACAGCAGTCTCCTGGAGCTAGAGAAGCTTCAATATGACATAGGGCTTTACAAATATATCTTGCTGAAGGCAGTGGAAGAACTAAAAGCTGATCCTTCTTCTGAACCACAGAAAAACAGGTCCAATGGCAGAAATCTCCAAAATGCGGACTTGTATTCTTGTTGAAATTAGAACGGAGGGAAAGAAGAAAATATAGAGCACATTAAACAAAAGATTCCTGGCAGTGCTAATGAAGGCAGCAAAATGTCAAAAAAACTCTTACCCCCAAAGGTGCCAAACTAACCTTCCCTAAGAAGGTCAACTCTGAGAAGCGATTGATTTCACTATTATCAGTCGCTCCTCAGCGTTCACCTTCTTGGAAAAGCTTATGGATGACAGATCTTACATATGTACTCGTATATGCGCTGCGTGATATCAGTTGAGTTGTTAAGCCAGAAGATTTCCATATGACGCGGCCTCTTTTTCCTCCACATCATGTTTATGTTGATGATATCCATGCCGAAGCATTAGCCAGAAAGAGCGGTTGGTTATAAGCATAGTATACTCATATAGTATCCACCCTCAATCAGCCCTCCGGAAAAGTCCGAACACAAGCCGAACAGCGAGCCATAAATCTTCGGTAGCAGGTAGGTAGGTAAATGCTGACGCGAGGATTGGCGCGAATATAAACATATGCTGCGATGAGAGATTTCGGGATTACCATACCTCAAAAAGCACTCCCATGTTCTGAAATGTGTAAAAGAACACGTGCGTCGGAAATTTGATTTGCTTTTTGCTTTGTTTCTTGAAGGCGCCAAGCCTGGACTCAGCTGACGTGCCCCGGATCAGCTGACTGGCCCCTGGGAAAATTCAGAAAATGTGCAACACAGGGTAAATGGAAGGTGTGAGTACTAGGTGAATGTACTATGGTTATAAGTTTCCTGGTTGCGTTGACCCCTAGATGCGACATTCCATGAATTACTTCGTTTACCGCAGTTCGAAACAGCCGTGGCACGAATGGGCGTATTCTGTCTGCTGTAAGAATGCCTTTTACTTGGTGCTGTTTCCATTCGAGTTGGTGATCGGGTTGACTTAATACTGCCTTGAGTTCGTTGTTGTTTTCTTAAAGTCGATAGATCTGATTGTGTTTACCCTTGATAGGTAGTCCGCAAATGAGGCCATGTTCCCGGGGACGCGGGGATGTGACGGCTGCCTCAGGGATGCTCTTTCGGAGAGCTGTTGAAAATCGAACTGCAATGGTTTGTGGTTAGTGTGTACAACAAATATCCTGCCCTCCAGAATACATTGGAAGGGCTTGATTACCTCGTAAATAGCCAATAGTCATGGCTGCTGTACTTTCGGTGAGCATCTGTAAGCTTTTTCGAGAAGTGTACCAGTATTTGCGTTGATGTCTCCGTTGACTGCTGGAGGGCAGCGCCCAAGATGTTACTTAAAACGTAGAAGATTGATATGCCATGAAGCGTGGAGAAAACTAATTAGATATCTATCCGGGATTGTGTGCCTATTACGAGTAAATGTGTTGTAGTCACCACATGGTCGCCAATTGCCGTTCGATTTTGGGACCATTTCGAGCGGGCTAACCCATGCACTCTTAGATGGTCTACACTTATCCAGCCGTAAGAGTTGATCAAACTCCACTTTTTGCCTCCAGTTTTTCCGGTGAGAGTCAACGGAACTTGGAGTGTACTAGGGGCTCCTTTATCTCAATGTGATGGATTATCGTGCAAGTGATGTTTCCGCACAGCATCGTCGGCGCGAATTCCTTGTACTCGCGGAGTAAGGAGCTGAATTTGCCGGAATGCCCGGAGACGTTAACAGCTTAGTTCCTGCATTGTTACTTGCGCAGTCAATAAGCCTGCATCTACGAGTGCCCACCAAGAGCTCTGTATTTTTTCAAGAAATCAGCACCTATGATCGCACAACTTACATTTGCAATGATAAACATCCATGAGGTCTTGGCAGCCCTAGGTGGAGTGTGAGCTACCATTGTCCAAATGTCTTGATCGATGAACCGTTGGCTGCGATTAGTTTCGTGCTCATGTCGGGATAATCGCGGCCTTTGATCGAAGGTGATATGACGGAAACAACTGCCTCGGTGTGGATGAGGAATGCGTTTCTTGTAATTTGTCATAAATTTTCATTCAGAGGATAGAGCGTATTTGGGCCTTTAAGCGTGGACTTAGTGCTCTCAGTTTTTGAAAACGTGCAAGGTCCTCTGCAGTTTTTGGCGCCAGCACCAAAACGTGCGTAGTACCAGCTGAGGGTAATACGCAGGTTATAAAGGGGACTTGGAGCATGACGTCAGTTTAGATGGCCTTCTCGTGCAGTTGCGTGAGTGCGAGCGCTCCTTACGTGCTTGATGGGAAGGGGGATTCAACTACTCGAACTATCGGCATAATGCTGATATTTCTAATGTGAGTTTATTCAGCTCAGCGGTGAACCGCAACGTTTGTAGGTCCTCGTTGGTTCCAGTGATAGTGCAAACGGCATACGGCCAGGGCATACCGGTGACTTCACTTACTCTATCGGCGATTGTTGCCAAGTTCATTAATGATGCGTCGTTGGTCGAAAGAATGCTCCGGAGTATGATGTCAAGCCTGTTCAGGCATATTTGCTGGAGCAAGTTGTCCGTGAAGTTATTTCCGGCGGTTTAGTAGCTGTAAAGGACGTTGGTACCCCGGTTTGGCCTCGGAAAGAAATTTTTGAATGCTTTTATAGGAGGAGCCTGAGTAGGCCGTGACTATCTTTTTCTTAAGGTTTTTGTACCTTTCTTTGTTTAGGGAACTCGTAACGTAATTTAGACCTGCTGTATCGTCTTTGCGTCTAAGTTACTAATGCAAGTGAAATGTTGCGGTGCGCGGAACCCGACGCCGTTGACCTCAACGGTTGCAGGCACTCTCCCTGCAGCTTCGCGCGTTTTAGCCTCGATTGGCATTATTGAACGAGTACCTGCCCGCCATTTAGCTCCACGCACCTAGCTTTTGTAACACTTTTAACGAGCAGCACCAATATCAGAAAAAGTTTCAATATTGCACTTTGGATTGGTAGGTCTAAATTTACCACTAATGTGTACGTAGTGGGTCCGGTTACCTGCTGTCGTTGTTTCTTTTCCATTGGAACAAATGTATGTGGAAAATGCCCGGCTTCTGGCAGGACCGCTTATGTGGTCCGGGAATTGCGAAAAGAAAATAAAAAATGCTTGGAATCAAGCAAACTACTTAACAAAATTACATTTTAGATATGTTGAAAAGCAATATCGAATGGCTAGTTGAAAGTCGTTCGTTTGCCGGTACATTGGGTTTCAATAATCGTCTGGCTGATTTGGGAGTCAAAAAAAAGCCTGACGTTGCTTGTTCCGTGCATCTATTCTTCAGTTTTTTTTCCTGGCCCAAAACCAAGCGCATCAGGATAAAAGATATCTGCATAAATACAGCCAGCCAAACTTGTGCATGTTCCGTCGTCAGCGTTTGCCTGAAGATTATGATAAGAGAATGAACTATGAACGCGCATGGTTCGCTAATGAAACTGCTTGCAACGCGTAATCGTATACAGGCACCGGAACAAAGCATGGTGGTCGGTAGATAGTGCCACCGTGTACGAATGATGAAGCTTGCAATGGACAATCGTGTGCAGACGTAAAATTGTCGCCACATTGTTGCGACTTGTGGCAGGCATAATATTGTTGCAGGTATAATATTGTTGCCACAGTCTTCTGATCGAGTAGTAATCTCAGACATGATACGAGCCGCTCTCTTTGCTAGAGAACACCAAAAAATCTTCATACACCAGACAAATAAAGCGACGTTGTGAGATTGCATCGCCAATGTCGAAAATGTAGCGGAAGTACTTTTTTCGGAAATGGAAAGTGATAACCTCTCCCAAGGATGGTCGCAAAGTACAATTGTCGCCTAGCGATACGAAGAAGAAAGGCTATCCCGAAAAGCGGGAGATGTTCTGAAAAGAATACAATCTGCATGCGACTCCCCAAAAATCAGCAAAGCAGTAAAGATTGGGTTTCTTGAACTAGAGAAGCTCCTAGATCTCATAGGGTATTACCGGAGGAGATGGTTAAAAGCCGAAGATGAGCAGAAGGCTGAAGAAGAGCTGGGAGCGAAATCTAAGGCCACATGCAGATAGCTCCACCAGTAAAAATTAATAAAAGAATGGCATCTAGCCCAATCGAAGGAGATCGGGATAAAAGAAGGAAGGAAGAGGCACTTGATGGGCAGTACCAGATCACGGGTTCCAGAGTTCGCACGGATGCCCAATCAGAAAAAGGACCTGATGCACAACAGAAGAGGCAGGAGCCCCAAAGAAGACTCCGGCAACAGGCACTGCTCGTAAAATCCCAAGATGGCCGATCCTATGCGGAGGTACTGCGGGACATCAGGGGAAACGTAAGGTCCGAAGACACCAACACTACCATTAAAGTAGAACGACCAACGCGGTCCGGCCACATACTGGTTGAATTCGGAGCAGAGGCTGGCAATACTGCGACGCAGTAAAGAAAGTCCTCGGCGAAAGCGCAACTATAGCCTCGCTCGAACCGATGGCAACGATCGAAATAAGAGACATTGACTGCGTCACGAATCTGGCCGACGTAGAAGAGGCCATCAAAAGGGAGTTCCCTAGCGTGGGAAGGACTAAAGCGAGATTGACACCAGAGAAAACAATAGGGGACAACGCATGGCCATAGTTAACTTGACTGAAAAGGACGCCGAACAATTTCTGAACAAGGGCAAAGTAAGAATAGGGTGGGTTGTCTGTAGGATACGGCGAAGAACAACGCCTCCTCAATGTTTCAAATGCCTTGGCTATGGTCACACCACACAAGTATGCAAAGGACCCGATAGGAGTTCCCTATGTTACCAATGCGGTGAAATGGGATATAAAAGAAAAGAGTGTACGAAAGAGGCACACTGTATTCTTTCAAGGATGCTGATCCAAGACCTGATTTTGAACACGTCGTGGGATTAGGAAAATGCCGGGTTTTCCAGGAAGCCCTAGTCAAGACAATATCAGAACTTAAATGACCCGCATCCTGCAACGAAACCTACATCGCAGTTCAGCCGCCCAAAATCTGCTTGAGCAGTTTGCGAGGGACGTGAAAGCCGACTTCTTGCAGCTGAGTGAGCAACACCATGATAAAAGTCCCGCATCATGGTATCCTGACGAAACTGGTGCTGCCACCATCTGGGTTCAGAACAGTGATTTCCAAGCGGAGAGTTGTGGACGGTGGGATGGTTCGTGTGGGTTCGGTGCTCAGGGACCAGCTTCTTTAGTGTGTACCTAACACCGAACGAAGCGATATCATCTTTCCAAGCCAAGCTTCAGGCTTTGGAAGGCGCTGTCTCGAACGCAGAAGGCAAAGTTCTCGTTGGGGGAGACTTCAATGCGAAAGCCTTCGAATGGGGCATGCCTCAAACAGATCTGTGGGTAAAACGAATCCTGGAAATGGCGGCCAGGACGGCCCTCATCGTACTATCCACCAGCTATACGCCGACTTTCCGCCGTATTGGCTGTGAGGGAACCATACCGGACGTGACATTCGCGTCGGAGTCCTTAGTACGGAGGATACACAATTGGAAAGTATTAGAGGACTACAAAGCCAGTGATCATCAGTGCATTCTGCTTGAGATAAGTGATGTTGTCTCCCGACGTCCGTGCTCTCGGCTTTCTACAACTGGATGGAAGATCGGAAGGATGGACGTTAAGAGGTTCTTCGAAATGCTCACAGCAGGGAGCTTCGGAGGGGACGGAAGAACTGGTAGCATAAGACGTGGTGAACTTAAAGATTAGCATAATCATGACTGCTTGCTGCGCTTCTATGCCCCATCTAAAACCCCGGCACGGCAAACCCCCAGTGTACTGGTGGTCAACTGAAATCGCTGAGAAGCGAAGGGAGTGTCACAAGCTTCGACGTGAGGCTCAACGGGCGCGGCACTGTGGTGAGGCATGCAACTGGGTGGCAGCATATAAGTCGGCCAGGAAAGGCCTTCGAAAATTGATCAACAATAGCAAGGCTCGCTGCTAACAAGACCTAGTGAACAGTGTGAACAAGGATCCGTGAGGCCTTGGCTATAAGCTAGTTAGAGGAATTATCAGAAGAGCGATCCCCCAGCCCCAGTGCCTCCGGCTGCTGTGAGCCCCTTTTATATTTTAGGACTGCCCGAGCATAATGTGCCACCTGATTCCATTTGTCAACCGATTCGAGCATCACCGCAACTATATTATCCGGGGTGAGCTCTCCCGTCTCCCTGTAGAGTTCCCTTCGCAGCCTGGCCCATTTGGTACACGCAAAAAATGTGTGACAGGCATTGTCCTCCTCTCCTGGGCAAAACCGACAATCGGGAGACCGTGACTTGCCGATCTTGTGCAGGTAAGACTGAAAACACCCGTGCCCGCTCAAAAGCTGGGTCAGATAGAAGTCAGTCTCACCATGCCTTCGATTTAGCCACGGTCTCACATCCAGGATGAGGCGCGCAGTCCACCTTCCCTTCGTGCAATTCCTCCAAGGCTGCTACCAATCGTTGAGCGAGCGTTGCCTCTCCTCGCGGACAACGATCTCCCTCGCATCCTCGTTTCGGCGCAGGTAAATAGCGCGGCGCTCTCTAGCAAGGAGGGCGACAGGTTTCACGCCTGCAATCACTCTCACCGCCGAGTCGGAGACTGTTGGATACGAAGATGCAATTCTCAGTGCTCCTCTTCTCTGTACCTGTGCCAATCGTTTTCGGTATACCTCCTTGCTGAGAGCGTCACCCCATACCTCTGCTCCGTACAGTAGCACTGACCCTACAGCACTCATCAAGAGGCGTCTTCTTGATGGGCTGGGTCCCCCTCCGTTGGCCATAAGTCGACTCAGGGCCGATATTCCCGAAGCAGCCTTCTCAGCCGTTGCCCTGATTTGCTCAGAGAAACTCATCTTCGAGTCGATCAGTAGCCCCAGGTACTTCACCGCTGGCTTCGATTCGATCTGTATATCTCCAATACTGATCATCCTTACTCTAGGGATTCTCTTTTTTGTCAAGATGACCACTTCGGTTTTCTCCAGTGCTAAACTGAGCCCGCGAGCATTCATCCAGTCCCTCACTCTGCACATTAGCATACCTAGCTTAAGTTGCGCTTGTTCAACGGTGCGTCCGGCGACCAGAGCCGCACCATCATCCGCATAGCCGACCAAGCGCGACTCATCTGGCATCTCAAGTCTCAGTAGCCCGTCGTAAGACACGTTCCACAGGTCCGGACCAAGGATAGATCCCTGGGCAACACCCGATGTAATTTCCATCCTTCGTTGGCCCTGTGTCGTGTCGTAGAGCAGGCTTCGGTCCTTTAGGTAGTTCCTCAAAAGCCGCATTAGATATTCTGGAACTTGAAAAGAGTTTTCCAGCGTATCCAGAATATCCACCCATCTAGCGGAGTTGAAGGCATTCCTGACGTCGAGTGTCACCAACAGGACGATCCGTCGCTTGGTGCGACTATATGCCTCTGCCTTTTGGACCGCGTTCACCACCTCTGCAATCGCATCGATGGTAGAACGTCCTGCTCTAAAGCCGTACTGCCGAGGAGATAGGTCCCCAGCAGCACGAATCGCGTCAGTGAGTCTTCCCTTGATAAGTTTCTCTAGCACTTACCCAGCCGTGTCTAGCATGCATAACGGGCGGTATGCAGACGGCGATTCGGGATTTCCCTTCCCCTTGCTGACCAGCACGAGCCTCGCCACCTTCCATCGTACCGGGAAAACCCCGTCCCGTAGGCAAGCGTTGAATGTGCTGAGCAGCAAGTCAGGACAATGGTGATAGACGAGCTGCAAAACCTCAGCTGGAACACCATCTGGACCTGGAGCCTTCCTCGCTTTCAGGGAGAGGACTGCCTCCTCCAGTTCCAGCTGTGTGAAGAGTGGGCACTCGACTGCTGTTTCACCATGGACAGCGTCAACACGGACGGGATGGGCGGAAAGAGTCCCCGCACTATCGCGTCCATCTTTTCCGCGTCATGTATACAAGGCTTCCGTAGGAAGTTTCCCCATGACCAGCTTGTAGCCAAGGCCCCACGGATCCCTATTTACATCGTCCACGAGGTCTTGCCAGCATCGGGCCTTGCTCTTGTTAATAAGCCTGCGAAGATATTTCCTGCCGGACCTGTATGCTGCTAGCCTAGTGTCTGCCTCCTCCCGTGTTCGCGCCCGCTGGGCCTTTCGCCGAAGTTTGTGACACTCGCTTCTTTGTTCGGCGATCTCGTTTGACCACCAGTATACTGGAGGCTTATCATGTCGGGGTCTCCGGCGGGGCATGGAAGACTCGCAAGCAGCTATGATGGTACTCATAGTTGAGTTCACCAAGTCCTTGGCTGTAGGCCCTCCACTCCCTGGCGGAGCTCCCAGCAACTGTGCGCCTGCCGTAAGCGCGTCAGTGAACTTCTCGACGTCCATCCTCCCAGTCCTCCATCCGAGGATTGAAGTTTGGGCATATGCACGAAGAGTGGCACCGTCGTGAATCTCAACAGCTATATACTGGTGATCACTAGCCGAGTAGTCCTCTAGTACTCGCCAGTTGTGTACTCTAGGTACCAGGGACTCCGAAGCGAGTTTCACATCGGGTATGGTTCCTACGCAACCCCAGCGGCGGAAAGTAGGGGTGTTACCAGTATTTAGGACAAAAAGCGCTGTTCTGGCCGCCATGTCCAAGATTTGCTTTCCCCTTGGGTCGGATTGTGGCATACCCCATTCGATGGCTCTAGCGTTGAAGTCTCCCCCGACCAGCATGTGGCCCTCTGTGTTCGAGACAGCGTCCTCCAGGGCATCGAGTTTGGTTCGAAAGGATCGCATTGCCTCGTTAGGCGTCAGATAAACACTGAAATATGTTATCCCTGAACACCGCACCCACACAAAACCATCCCCGCGTCCATGGCCCTGCACCTGAAGGCGGGCGCTGTCTCGAACCCAGATGGCCGAGGTACCAGTTTTGTCAGGGTACCACGCTTGCGAGTCCTTGTTATGATGTTGCTCGCTCAGCAACAGGAGGTCAGCTTTCTTATCCCTCGCAAACTGCTCAAGTAGGTCCTGGGCATTTGTGCTTCGGTGCAAATTGACCTGCAGGATACGGATCATTTGAGTATCGATTTGGCTTTAGTTAGGGCTTCCTTGAAAACCCGGCATCTCCCTGTCCCCGGCTCATGTTTGAGGTCGCTGGGTGCTAGCTTAGCATCCTTGCAAAGAATGCATTTTGCCTCGTTCGTGCACTCCTTCCTTTTGTGCCCCGTTTCACCACATTTGTAGCACAGAGATCTCCTGTCAGGTCCCCTACAGCCATACGCGGTGTGTCCGTATTCGAGGCATCTGAAGCAGCGGATAGGGATCGCTCTTCTCCGTATCCTGCAGATCACCCAACCTATCTTAATTTTGCCCTTCGCCAGGATTTGCTGGGCGTCTTTATCGGCTAGTTCGACAATAGCCATGCGTTGCCCCCTTGTGGTTTCACGTGTCAATCTTGCCTTGACTTCACTTAAGCTGGAGAACTCCCTCCTAATGGCATCCTCTACTTCAGCTTTGCCCATGACGCAGTCGAGGTCCCTGATTTCCAGGGTGGCCATTGGTTCGAGCGAGGCAACCGTTGCCGCATCTCCAAGAACCTTTTGAACCGCGTCACGGAATGCATCTTTGTTTGTGGCCTCTGGCCCGAATTCCACCAGCAAGCCACCGGTCCGGGTTGGTCGAATTTCACGGAGGACATCTGCGTAGGTTCGGCCCTTAGTGGGTTTAATAAGCAGTGCCTCTCGCAAGGGTTTGCGCCGCGGTTTGCTTTTTGTTTTCTGCGGTATATCGGGGGGTTCTTTGTTCTTTTCGTGGTTGAGCTCTTTGTCTGTTTTTTCTAGGAGTAGCTTTTTGGCCGCTTTTTTCGCTGCCTTGTTTCGCACCACATGAAACTCCTCGCCTGGAGTGTCAACTTTGTTTATGGTCTCGTCCTTCCTCCTTTTCTCACAGTCGCCTTCAATTGGGCTACCGGCCATTCTTTTGCTGCTACTAGGACCCACTGATGCCTCGAGGGAGAGCGTGTCTTTTTGGTGCTTTTCGGTTGCAAGCCACCTCCGCCTGTAGTGCGTTATGCGGCCAAAAAGCTCCTCCAGTTCAAGAATGCCATTCTTGACACTCTTGCCTATGTTTTTCTGCGCTTCGCAGGCAGCCCTCAGTTGTTTGACGATATTCCCCGCTTTCCGAGTAAGCCGCTCCTCTTCGGCGCGTTCAAGGGCGATTGTGTTATTTGGCGCCACCTCTTGGGAGAGGCCCCCGTTTCCTAGCCCTTTTGCTTCTATCGCTTGGGTCGCGTTTGAAGTGGCGTCGGCCAACGGCAAAACTTCTCCCTCCCCCAGTCTTACACTGGCCTCCGTTGGTGTCGCGCAGTACACGTGGTTTATAAATACTAACTGGAGCGTATTTTACGATGATAATGAATAAAGAATTTGCTATTTCACATTACACGCATCCTACATGAAATGCATTCAACGCGTCCAATACGAAATGCAAACAAGAATCAGGCAAAGAGTAAAACATAAGAATTCTCCGAATACTTTCTCTTATATCGTCTAAAAGTCTTTCTTTTTGTTTCAAAGGAAAGGGAAATACCCTTTCATTAACAGAAGTTTTACACAGAAATGCCACATTAGACCGAAAAATTACCATGTAAAATTAAACGTGTAACTTCTACTAAAATATATCAAATAAATTTTACCTACTAAATGCTGTTGCCAATATCTCATAATCTACTAGAAATCTGGTCACGCCACCCAATGTCAAAGAATCCACTGCCAAAAATTAATGTCTGCAAGTGCGGTGACCTCGGTTATAGCAACACGCTATAATTTTGATTTTTTTTCGGCATACATAGATATATTTCGGGAGTAAGTCGCTCCCTTCTTCAGCTTTGAATTATCAATGATTTATTACTATTTTAACACTTATCTAAATTTTTTACAAAATTTTTATGTATTGTATGGAATCCTATGCATGTTTTTTTAAAAAACAAATTTTTCCCTCAAATATTTTCAATTCTTTAGTAAATTATTCAAAAAGATGCCAATTATCAATAAATTTATTTTACTATTTAAGCTATAAAACCAGGATTAGATCATGATGCTCTCCATGTAACAGCTAAACAGCTTCATTTTATTTTCAAGCATCATTTGAAATCATCAAAATTCCATATCAAAGAAATGACTGTTAACATATTCCTCTTAGAATCATAAAATTGCTTTGAGCTTCAAAGTGTATGATTAAATTGCTCCGTTCTCTTTTTTCCCCAAGTACTTCTAGATATATAGTATATATGTATGGATGTAATAATGTCTAACTTAACTGCGAAAGCCACAAACGTATAAAAGGACTTATCTCAATACTCAAAACGTTTGAGTGAATCAACTATTCACTGTCGACTGACTGTACATTGAGTGTTCTGAGAAAAAATAAACTGAAGATTCATCCAAAGGTATGGCGTTACTGTTTATGAATGCATACAAACATAAACTCATTTCTCCTTAAGCCCTTTGGCGTAGGCAAAACTCTATCAGCAATCTACTTTTTTGCAATCTGGCTTTCTTTTTTCTTTGTTTTTTTTTCTTTCCTTTTACTGATTCAGCTATAAGCATCAAACGATTCTGTATGAGGTTTCACTCAACTTACGCAAAATTCATTTGCTCGTTTCATCACTGATAAAGATAGAGACGCAAAAAAAGCTTCGAACTGTTCAACGAGTCAAATAGGATAAACCCAAGCACTCTCTCTGGGTACAAGTCCTGTCTTCTCTATCACCGACTACGATATCATTAATTGGGCTTTTGAAGGCAAACACTTATCAACAAATCTCGCTTGCAGCAAGTTGGCTAGCAATAGTATGAGCACGAGCCTGAAGCGTAAACTGAAATCCTTGCAAATATGCCTATCCACGTATTTATGAAAACTTCAGGAAACTGATAAAAATTGATATCTTCTATATATGTGAGAAAGACAGAGAGAGAGAGAGAGAGAGAGAGAGAGAGAGAGAAAAAGAATAAAAACAGGACCAGCATAAAGTGTGATATGTATGTATATGATTCCTATAGTGTGCGGTTTTCCTTACGATTGAGAAATCTGAGGCAATGGTGGCTGCATCAAGCATTATGGAAAATAGGATTCGAAATTGCATGTTCGCTGGCTGCTTGAAATTTTTCTTTTAATTGTTCCGAATGGAATATTTCATAGCAAGGATATGAGTACATGAGTGAGTGCTGCTAGCTTGATAGTTGATTTAAAAATTGTTATGGAAGATGAATACTGGATTGGTTTTCATTTTCCGATTGATTTAATTAGTTTTTAGCGCTCGAGTGTTTGCTGTAGGTTTTATTATTTTGAAAAGAATTGGTTTGAGATTTAACAGGCTATATGTTAGGAGCAATAATGCCGGGCTCAAAGCTGCGCCAAGAAAAAAAATGTGTGCATACAAGCTCTTAGGCATTTAGTTTATTTTACACTAAAAACTAAGTTCAATCGCCCAGATGCATTTCAAACCACACCGATTGAAACAGAACTGTGCTTAATAATAACACTACAAATTTCTCCTTGTGAAACTATAATCTTATGTTCTATTTATTGATGAAGAAATATTTATTTATTTATAGGTAAACTTTGGAAATGGGGTGGAATCGAAACAACAGATTGCAAGGCATAAGTAGTTACATTGAGCCACCCATAGCTAATCTAACCATGACCTCAACAATCTACATAGGGCATATTCGAATGGCGATTGTCGTTGCATGACGGTGATAGTGCGTACTGATAAAAGTATAATTTACGCAAGTTTCTAATACATTTAGCCTAATGTGGTCTCAATTCGCGTAGTGTAGTGTTTACAGCACTCGCTTCGTAAGCTCAAGATCCCTGGTTCAAATCCCGTTGGTGAAAACGAAATTTTTTTCGAATGATTCTTCGGACGGGCTATAAGCCTATTCAGTTATGATACTACTTGTTTAAACTCAGAAGGTATCACAGTTGGGTGGACACAAACATGACCAAAGCGTGATTCTTGCCATATCACCTTTCGCGAGTGCATTTTTAACTATGAAAACATTGTACAACTACAGTGTAAGATATTTTACAAAGAATTTCATTGTTGCTACACAGTTAGAGGACATAGAAAAATTTTGAATTTATGCATTTGATTTTGGATTATTTTAAAACATATATATCGATCTTAGAGTCTCATCAATTACTGCGCCGAATCTCATTCAAACCGAGGTTTGGTGTCAACAGGGCTAAAATATTTAATTTTGATTGAAAATTGCAGCTAAAATATTAAGTTTTTCGTTTTCAGAGATTTGACCTGCAAATTTCTTTCTCTGTCCATTAGACCCTTATAGTTTTTACCAAGCTGCTTCGTTTGAAAGGTTTGATCATAACTACAATAACAAATTTTCGCACGTTTTTCGACCTTCTAGCGGCCATCATTTTGTTTCAGACGATTCGACATTGCATTTTTTATTCTGAACTTTGTCACATGGCTGAATAAACCTCTGTGCCAAATTTCGACCAAATCGGAGCTTTACTTTGATCAGAACAGAAATCACGATTTATCGTCTAAACTGAACGCCGTCTTGCTTTTGCGCAGTTGATTCAGCCAGTTAACGAACTTAGCTGATATATTTACTTAATATACATACTTTCCTTAAGAATATGGTGAAAATTGCAGAAAAATCCTGACATATAGTCTAACACAAATTTCGTTAAATCCCATGTGTATATATATATATATATATATATATATATATATATATATATATAAATATATATATATATATATATATATATATATATATATATATATATATATATATATATATATATATATATTGTTACATGTGCAAATAATTCTGCGAGCTGCTGTCGCAATTTCTCGAATATTCCAGATTCGCCAATGTACGCGAAATGGATTGAATGACTGGAGCCCCTTTATAAAGCCGATCTGAATGAATGGGGGGAATAGTAAAACCGCGATAGTGTGGGGTGCGAATTAAAGACGATATTAGTTGATAGTTGAGGCCGTGGAATTAAAAATTTATATACAAGTGAAAATTAAAATTGGTGAAATAGTTAACTTAATGATTGCGCATTTTTAGTAATAAACTCTTTTAGCTTAATTTAGAAGACAATGCGTTTTCACTTTCCCGGAACACTAAAAATATTGGCCGCGAGCCATAACACGCGACAGTGGTGTCGAAAAGTGAGATAGACAATTCCGAAAGTGAAAACGGTTAAACATTCGTAAAGTGCACAATAGTGAAATTTAACGTAAAAAAAAGAAGAGCCGAAATAATAAAAAAATGCCACGAAACCTAAACTTAAAAATTAATGAATTGACCATGTCATAGCTTAAAGAAGAGTTGAAACAGCGAAGCCTGGCTACGCAAGGTACAAAGGCCACACTGGTTGCACGCTTGCATGACGCGATTGAATCGGAAGGCGTGTATCTGTATTCGGGTGAGCCCTCAGATGCAGAAAAAGGCGCAGAATGTGGTGGAGCAGAAACACAAAAATCAGAGTAACCAGGAAATGCGCTGATGCAAATGTTGATGCTGATGCAGCAAGAGCAGCGACAACGGTCACCCAATTTAACTGGGAAGCTAAATGAACAGTCATCCAAGCTAGATAAACAATCAGCGAAGCTGGACTAACAAGCGATCGAAATCAAGGAAGTGCAAAAACAGTCAACCAAAAAAAGCGGAGCTCTGTAGTCTTAACAATCAAATTAAATGCGTCGAGGAAATGGTTTGCCAGGTCGAGGAGCAGGTCAGCCAGGTCGTGGAGAGAATCAACTATGAGGTCAGCCAGGTCGAAGAGAGAATCAACCATGAGATGGAAAAAGTGAAGAAAAAAATTGGAAGCAGCGAAGGCAGTAGTAACCACCTCACCACCCCACATATAACAAAGCATATCCAGATATGTGAAAGCACCAATATTCGATGGGTAAACGGTCTGAAGTATTTACAAAACACAGTTTGAAGCCGCCGCAAGGACAAATCACTGGAATGAGGTAGAACGAGCAACTGCATTAATTCTTGCTCTAAGAGGCCCAGCTGCCGAGCTTTTACAGACTTTTCCCGTTGAGTTGCGCTCAAACTCGGTTGCTATAATGAATGCGCTTGACATGCGTTATGGAGACGATCATCTGAAGCAGATTTATAGGTCACAGCTACGGCGTCGGATGCAGAAGTCTGGCGAAACCCTACAATAGCGACTGGCACTTTGGCTTACCCAGCTTACGACCCAGAACATCGAGATAACGCACGAACGAGATCATTCATCAGCGCCAGGACCAGGAATTGCAAAAAGCCGTGCGTTTAGCTCAAAAGCAAATAGTTAAGGACGTATTGGCTTATAGTCTGAACTTCGAGGCAGCGAAAAATCTGAGTCGTACCCCTGCCCGGGTTCGCGAGGTAGTGACAGGACAGACGAGTGCAGGTGTGAGCATGTGGAAATTGAGCGAGAGCGGCAGGTAAATGGTGCGCCTAGATGCTGGGATTGCGGCGAGAAGGGGCACTTACAAAGAGACTGCAAGAAGCAAAGAGAACCGAGCTATTGGCCAGGGTGGAGGAGACCGAGACCGAGTCAGGAACCCAGAATGGAAGCTTTTCAAACTGAGGGGCCCAACTTCGTGCGGTAGAGGTTGGCTAGGAGGATTGACGTCCCCAGCACTACCATCACCGTGTCAAGACTACATCGGGGAGAAGCAGGCGTTTGCCTTCCGGGTCAAGTTGATGGAGCGCATTGCACCATAACAATCGACACTGGTGCAACCCGATCGATTATCCGGCCAGACCTAGTGCGGCAACAACTACTTTACAAGGGCAGGATTTCCTCTTTCCGGACAGCCACGGGAGAAACTGCACCTGTCCATGGAGAGCTCAACCTCCAGATACAGTTGGGAAACCTTGCGTTCCGACATAATTTTCTGCTCGCGTACATTATGGATGACTGCATCCTCGGAATGGATTTTCTGCGACCACATGAAATCACGTTGGATCTGGGCAAACGGGTATTGAAATGGCAAAACGTCGAAGGTTTGATGGAGGAACCCAGCGTCCAAATTCCCAAGATGAATGTGGTAGCACGTGCTGACACTGATGTACCACTGATGGTGGTTCTGGAGACCGCCGATCTTATCTGATAGAGGCAACGAAGACGTCGGCATTGTACAGTTTGATCGTAGGACGAAGCCTTGTAAGATCTATAAGGAACAGATACGTGCCAGGTAGAGTCCTTAACACCGTAGATTCAACCACGAGCATCAAAGCGGGAGAAGTCATCGGCAGCTGCCAACCTGTTTCCAGCATCACCTCTTTGGAAGCTACTCACAACCATCATCGGAAAAGGAGGCAAAACCCAGATAAAGCCCGAGAATTCACGTCTGCAATATTGAGGCAGACCAAATTACCAATGCAGCTGTTCAAGCAAGCCTCTGATCTGGTCACCAAGTACAGTGACATCTTCTCAAATAGCCCGGATGACCAAGGCCGAACGAGTACGGTAACTCACGTCATAGATGCACAGGGAGCCAAGCCGATTCGACAAACAAAGAGAAGTAAGCGCACTGATCTTGGACATTGAAAAACAAGGTGTTATCGAGCCTTCTGTCAGTCTATGGGCCACGCCAGTAGTTCTAGTAAAGAAAAAGGATGGCAAAACTCGTTTTTATGTCGACTATAGGCAGCTTAACAACGTCACTAAGAAAGATAGTTACCCGCTTCCACGAATCGACGACATCATGGACACTTTAGCCGATGCAAAATGATTTTCTACACTCGATCTCAAGAGTGGCTACTCGCAGGTAGAAATCGATAAGAAGGATCGAGAGAAGACCACATTTTCAGTTGGGACCGGATTGTGGCAATTTGTGGTGATGTCATTTGGGTTTGCAATGCTCCAACCACCTTTGAACGACTGATGGAATACGTGCTACGAGGCCTAATCTGGAACACCTGTTTTGTGTACCTAGATGACATCATTGTTATCGGGAGAACGTTCGAACAGTATGTGCTGAACTTAGAAGAGGTGTTCTCTCGATTGCGACTGGTGAATTTGAAACTTAGTCCCGACAAGTGTACCCTTTTCGCAGCTGAAGTAGAATACCTGGGACATGTGGTATCAGCAGAAGGGGTCAAAATAGACCCTGAGAAAATTGAAGCCGTGAAAAGCTGGCCAAAACCAAACAACAAGCGCAAACTACGAAATTTTCTGGGTCTGGCGAGCTACTATTGAAGATTCGTCAAAGACATTGCCAAAATAGCTATGTGTCTCCATCAGCTAACCGAGAAAAATCATCCGTATGTCTGGATCCAGATATCGGACCATTGCTCGTATGGAAGGAGACAACTGGGCGACCTGAGTGGAAGGACGTTTCGATGCATGGCGCCACTCTGAAAAGTTATTGAGCACGATGGAACTCCCTTCAGGTGGAGGGTGGCGTACTTAAGCGGAAATGGGAAATGGCAAATGGCAGCTCCTATAGGATTCAAACAATACTTTCCAAAAGCTGAATCCACGATGTGGTTAAGGAAATGCATGAGGGATCCTCGCGAGGCCACCTTGGTGTTAACAAGACCTTAGCGAAATCGCGGGAAAGGTTTTACTGGCTCCACGCTGGTGTCGTAGATGCACGATTTGCGCTTTCGTCAAAGATCCAAAGTGACGACTGAGAGGACAAATGCAAACCTATAACGTGGGGGAACCATTTGAAAGGATTGCTGTTGACATCGCAGGACCATTTCCTAAATCCGAATGGGGAAATCCTTACACGCTGGTTGTGGCCGATTATTCCAGCAAGTGGCCGGAGGTCTACCCTATTGCCAATCAGGAAGCAAATACTTTAGCCGAACAGTTAGTGTTAAAATGAGTCAGTATGTACGGCGTACCTTGTGAACTACATTCGGATCATGGCCGAAACTTTGAGTCACTAGTTTTTGGCGAAATGTGCGAGCTGCTCGGAATACGGAAAACGAGGACAACACCTCTGCATCCCCAATCCGATGGAATGGTCGAACGTTTCAACGGCACTCTCAATAAACACCTGGCCAAGATGGTAGACAAGTTCCAAAGGGACTGGGACCGACACATCCCATTATTCTTGATGGCGTATAGAGCTGCCGAACATGCATCGACGAGAGAAGCTCCAGCCAAAGCCAGTTTTGGAAAGACTATTCGTCTGCCAGCTGATATAAGGTTCGGAACACCCCCTGAGAAACCCCAAACGATCTCGGAGTACGCAAGTGAGCTATGGCAACGATTGAACCAGATACATCGGACAGTGCGAAAATACCTTGAATCAGCTGCTGACCGCATGAAGACCAGGTATGATCTAAAAGCAAATTCTGCTGGCTTCCAGCAAGATGACTTGGTGTGGCTATATAACCCACAACGGCGAAAGGGTAGGTCTGTGAAGTTGTGACATAATTGGGAGGGGCCAAACCGAGTTACAAAGCGACTCAATGACGTCGTATATCGCATACAGAAACACCGTAAGCCAAGAGCCAAAATGAAAACCGTGCACCTGGACTGTCTTGCCCCATATTACATCCAGGGAGAGTTAACTACAACTGGCGACACACCTTTTCGGGATGAAAAGAACTGAGTTGGGAGCAGTGTTACATATCCATACAATTCTGCGAGCTAGTGTCACAATTCTTGTCGCAACTACTAATAACAACACGATCAATAAACGAATGTATTCGAAAGCACAAGAATCGACCAAGCATGATCAATATCTGAAAGTGACGTCACTGTGGGGTATTCAGAATTGCTCGAATATTCCAGTTAGTTCACGGCAGAACATTTGCCAATATACGAGGAATGGATTGAATGACTAAAGACCCTTCATAAAGCCGAGCTGAATGAATGGGGAGAAAAAGTAAAAACGCGAGTAAGAACTGCGATAAAAAGGCGATATTGATTGATGGTGAAGTGATTTTCGTGGTGCAGACAGTGGGAATATAAATTGATAGACACTGAAAATTAGATTGAAATGCAATTTGTAAAAAAGTTAAATTAATTAATTTAAAGTTTAGATTGGCCAAATAAAAAGACTGGTGACAACACGCTTCAAAGAGCACCAAAAACAAGTGGAAATATGGCAGAAAAGGAACAAAAGGGTGGCAACAGATATCAAGTAACGGTCGCACGGCATATCATGAAAAGGATCACCCACTATCAATGCAGGACATAGAAGTAATAAAAAGATTAAGAACCCCATTTAAATTAGACGCGTCCGAAAGCACCAATATTTCCAAACTAACTGAACAATATGGAATGAATACTGATTTACGAAATATACCTTCCAAACAAATTACGAGTAGTTTTATTAGCTAAAATTATCCCTTTAAATGTTAAAACAAATTAAATTTTCGATATACATACATATATTTTGTGAAAATGCAATAGAAGGTTAGTTAAGTAAAAATACTGAACAATGGAACAAGTAGTTCCCAAAATACGTATTTACTGTAATAAAATAAAATAATTTTGATGAAATAAAAGGTATTTTGAAATAATAATAAAAATAATAACACTTTTTCACTACAAAAACCGGAACATCATAAAGTGCAAAATAAAAACAGTTCTAAAATTCTTGAATAGCTTAACCACGTTAAATTATCTTCCTTTCTAAGTAACCTCAACAATCTGGAAGAACTTAGCCTCATATTCAATATGTACATCGTTGTTATGACATATTAAATACGTGTTAAACACTCCTAATCGTCTTAAAACACCATCATCTGAACAAAATTGGAGTTCACTTTTGTTTTTGTTCTTTGCTACAAAGCGATATTTGAGATGCAATTTAACACCACAATCAACACATAACAAACAATCATGTGTACGGACGTGTACAAAGAAGTGGATAACAAACATCAGGTAAACTATCCAGAAAATCAACAAATTCCATCTATGTATGTAAGTATGTATGCAGTAACATCATGGATCATCGGAATCAAAGCTTTCCTTCATACCTTTTATTTACATTTGGAAATCTGATAGCGCCGTTAATATCTTTTGAAAACCACCTCAGGTGAGTTCCAGTAAAAAATTTTGTTTTTTTCTTTCAAACAATCCAACGGACACGATATTCGAACATAAATGCGGCTGACGGCAAATTATGATTGTTTTCTGGTAAAAGGACAAGAAGCTTGAGACATTATCAACTTCTTCCACTTGGTCTTGTTGTACGGTTTTATACACAATGTTTATAGTTGAATCGGTTTAACAGGAATTACAATGCATTCACAGCATGGTAAGGTTCAGCTCGAATTTAGATAGTCTTCCAGGTACCAAATGGAATTTAATATGGGTGTAGGGTGGATTTTTTATGCTTTGTTTGTTTATGTTGTTTGGGTGATTATTTCTTCGATTTTGACGCCTACTTGAGATATTCACGGTGAATTTTACCAATTTGTTTATATTTGCTGTTATTTATAAATTATTTCCTTGGAAAGAAAGTGAACCTGATGGCGTAATAATTGGTTCGAGACAAAATGTTTTTAGTCTCCAATGAATATGTATGTATATGTATTTAGGTTAAATTGGTATGTAACAAAGAGTAAATAATCCGCGAGGTACTTCAGGACATCATTCTTACAGAAATTATCATTATTTCATAACGTTTCTATTGCAATGTACACATGTTGAGATTATGTTGTCCTGCCTGTTGTTAGATTTTAAACCTGAGTCATTCCATATTAAATCGACCGCAGGTGTAACCCGGCCACTGCCGATTTCAATGAAATTTCGCAGGCTTTTACCATTTTGATTTGCTTTATTGACATCGATAAAAATTTATATACATATCTATGTACATAGAACATAAAGCGAATTTAAATATATGCATACAAATCAGAAAACTTAATGGTCCCAAAGACTCTAAATTTTACAAAACAATAACTTTTCTTGTACATTCATATGATTTTTTACCAATATTCGGACGAAATAGGGGGGAAATCAAATCACATATAAAAGGGAAATGAAAAAAAAACTTTTAAGTTATACCGAACCTGTTTATTCTTAAATCAATAAATTCATGCAGTGTTATCAAACCTAAATTATTATAATATCCAATAATGTAGCTAATCTAGGAAGTCAACCTTATGATCAATCGTTAATACTAAAACTAACCAACAAATCTCGACCAAACAGTGATGAACACAACCAAAACAAGAGGAAACAAAAGAGCAACAACAAATTTTTAGTTTCAACATATCACCTTTTAGCCACCAGCAAAGAGGTAGAGAAGTCTCAGCTCTATAAACTTCACCAAACCTTGCAACAATCTCTATAACGAATATCGAATATTCGCAGTTAAAGTCGGAGGATATTCTATTCTTTTGTCAGTAGCCCGCCTTTAAACATGATATATAATAGGAACACCGTCCGAATCAAAAACGAAATTATTCTTATCTAAGTACACATACGCTTCAGGACTTCTAGCATTTAAGCAACTACAGAAAATCTCAAATAATTAAGTTTTGGAAAGGAGTGTAGTAATCGTGCAGCCCGCCTAGGCAAACTACGCGAGAGGCCTTCACGAAAAGAAGCTGTTCAAAAGATGATAAATTCGATTTCATGGGTGGTGATGCGAAAAGTCAACAACATACCTGTGTAACTCAATGTATGTGAGCTATTCTCGTATACCGACATCAGCTAGTACAACAATATGTAGTAATTGAGAAGGGAGTACTCATCCCGAAAATAATGCGTGAACGTGCGAAAGCTGAAAAATGTGTTGATGAAGTAACAGCGTTCGAGTCCTGCTGCAAAGAAAGCAGCATACTTATGGTGATCACATGGCGAAAGGAAAATTCAGCCCTGACATCATGTTTGGAGAAGTGGTATCGGAACGAACAGTTTCAAAATGAATGCTAAGATATATACCTGGAGGAACGCGCGGAATTTCGACGTACCGGACTAACCAAAAAGAAAAGACAGGCACTTGCAGGAGAAAATAAGTAGCCGAATTATTGGGAAAAAGTTTTTTTGGTATTAAGAGAAACAGTAGATATAATTTGTTTTGTAGCTTTGTATTTACCTTGAACATGTTGTTTAAAATCAAAACGACGAGGTATTGTTTCTGTTACTTTAAACGTGTGGATAAAGTCATATAAGATGTCGGGAGGTATCTCCTTTGGAGCAATTACGTTCAGAATTAGAACATCTTTGTTGGAAGTCTCTGCAATACGATGCATCCCTTGAAAGTCTTTTGGGTCCAAGTTCTTTTCTTCTGGTAGAACAATTACAATAAAACTTGCGTGATAGTAGCGGGTCCCAAGCTTGTAGAGCACTGAAATTAACTCATTAGTTTTCAAATGGTGTTATGAAAATTCGATCTTACGAAAATCACCGCCAAACTTGGTTCCATTCTTGATTACCCAACCTTTTGATTTGAGGTAAAAATACGCGGGTAATTTTGCCTGAATTTTTGCAAACTTTTGATACGCCTGCCCTCGGCTGATTGAAACACCATCAAGATCGAATATGTCCACTACGTTTGATACAAACGCTAGAAAGAAGGCTTCCTCCAAATCGAGTACCAACATCTCTGCGTACGTCGTCGCAGTAAGCTTTGACCTGCTTTCAACACTAGACAGGGGGAAACTGCGTGAATGAGAGCCCTTTCCAAATCCTCCGTTTTCATAGAGGCCACGAATGCTGTTCTCGCTAGCTCCAGTTACCTCAAGGGAAAATCCTGTGAATGTTAATACGTCTTCTTGACTTCGCCTTGGCTACAAACTGCTTTTTATGTTGAACATATGTGGATGCAAACAACCCGCTCCATTTACTAACGCTTTGACAATGCACTTGTGCAAAGTTGGCAAGTTTTGATCGTAGTCCATCAGCTGTCACGTGCGGGGAAACGAACCCGCCCCACGACACCGCAATGCTAGCCTGCCAGCGCATTCACGCGTCTCCGGACGAGGGCATTCTCGGCAGATACCTCCATCTTCTTCTGCCGGGGCAGTAGACCATCGCTGCAGTCCTTTACGGACTTAATGAAACTCTCTTATTCACTACAAATGGCGCCCAACGTGAAAAGCCCGGCTGTATCATCAGTCGTGAGCACGAGACAGTCCATCGTCTCTAGGTGTCCCCACAAGGTGTTAGATTATTGGCGGGTAGATAACTCCCGAGGGTTTTTGCACTAATCGTGCCCCAGCAACTTAATAACTTTCGAACGTGTGTTGTCTTTGGACATCAATATCGTTTGGTCCTGCTTTTGAATTATACTTTGGTGGTTTACCACCATTGTATAACTAGTAAGGCCAAATGATATTAGAGTCCCTTTTTGTGTTCGGAGGTTATTATCCCAACAACTTTATGCGGAGGATTCTGATTCACTCCCCAAACCAGCGGTGCCTAGGTGTCTTAAATTACATGGATTTTGATTTCATGTGATTGGCTGATTAGCTAATCCGTGACTATCCATGGCAAGACACGCGCTGCTTGTGGATTAGAATCCAACCCTGGGCTAACAAGTTGTAACTTGAGAAACTTGCTAATGAGGGATCACTTCTGAACCCTGATTTTCATGGTGCCACAAGAGAGTGTCCCTGAAACGCTTTAAAAGGATTGTGCCATTGGTGTCCATACTTGGGAGGAAGGACGGACAGGAAAGACCTATTATATTTTTTTTGATAACGTAAAATTTTTTTACCTTGCGGTTTTTTTTGTGAGGTTCTCGTATAGTTCGCCACTGACGGCCACTTTTTGGGGTTTTTGTTTTATTAATAATTAATTACTTATTTCATAGCGTTATTGTAGCCTTTAGTCAACTCTTTCATTAATTTAGGTATTTATTTAGAAAATTAAATTTCCTTTAGAATGTCGACCAAACGCACGCCAGACAAGCGCAGGTTGCGTTCGGAAGCGGGGCCCACGGCATTATGCGTCATCTGCCAGCAGGCGCGAAATGATGGAACGTCCGTACAAACGTTGGCGTGCGGACACGAGTTCCACGAAGCCTGTGTGACCCAGCATTTACTAGTCAGCCGGACTTGTCCCCTATGCCGACAACCAGCCACCTCAGCGGAGCGACCTTCCAGCCACCTAGAGCTTCCAGCTGCTCAAGGGGCGGTGCCCAAATCAAAGGACCGGCGGGAGCAGGTTCCAACAGCGGCTGATGAGCCTGACTTAATGGGCCTAGCTGAAGCAGTTCCGCCTGCAGAAGAGGCGAGACCCACAGTGGCTGTGGAAGCGACCGTTTTACAAGACCTAATGGCGCTCATGCAGGACCTGTCCACCAGGGTAGCCTCGCTGGAACGCCAGAAAGAGAATCCAGCACCACCTCGGCCAAGAACGCCTCCTATGTGGGATTCGGACCCAAATCCGTGGGATTTTCCAGTAGACTCGCGGCGCGATCACGAACGAATCCGGCCAAGTGCAGCAATGAATCCGTTGGCTCCAGTGTACCGGCCCCGATTGAGCCAAGCATCGCCACAAAAATCAGGCTCCAGTGATTCCGCCGGACCAACGCTTCCATCCACACGATATGTACCGGCTGAAGCCGACACAGATCCCCAGCATCATCCAGGGATGGAATCTGCATTTCAGTGGGGAACCCAATACTATAACGGTGGAAGTTTTCATAAGTCGGGTGGAGTCGCTGATTGAGCAGATGCTAGCAGGAGACCGCACGGCGCTCGCAGGATACTTGCCAATGCTGCTTAGGGGAGCAGCACTTGAGACATATTGGCGAATACATTCAGCCCCACCATCAATATGCTGGTCACGGTTGAAGGAGGTACTCCGCATGGAGTATCCTACGGTCGACATGGACGAATTAGTACTGGACAAGATGAATGCTAGATGGCAGCGTCCGGACAAGTCCTTCCATCAATATCGAGCCGATATCCTTCGGCTGAATGACCAGTTGTCAGAGCCGTTGTCTTCTACCCAAATACTGCGCCTGCTAAAGCGCAATCTAAGGCCGGAGATTCGTCGCCATATCGTGAACTCCGATCCACAGAGTATGGAGGCCCTGCTGGAAACTGTGCGTCGTATAGAAGGGTTCGAGGAAGATCTACGGGACCGGCCATACTTACTAGCCAGGACGGGTCCTCGACGAGGAATCGCGGAATTGGCCCCAGATTATACCACCATGGATCTGGAGGAAGATTTGGACCAGGACCAGCTTGCTGTAGCAGCAGTAGGAAGTCTTACGACATGCTGGAATTGCCATCAAACCGGACACCGGTTCATCTCATGCCGAGCAGAGCGTAAGGTTTTCTGCTACGGTTGCGGCAAGCCGGACACTTACTTCCCGGACTGTTCTGAATGTGCCGCGCGAAAAAACGGCCAAAAGAGTACCCGACCACCTCAGCGGTACTCGAAGCCCCAGCAGTAGCTCCTCAGCCAGCTACTCACCCCAACAAACCTGACGTTAACCCACCAGCCATGACCACTACGACTGCGGATGTTGACTCTCTTCCGGAGACCTCACCAACGACAATATTAAAGCGACCACCGCAGTCACTGCCAGAAGCACCCCGGCAGCCTCAATTACGCACTCTAAAACCTTATCATGTTCGACTGCAGGAATATCGGGTGGCTCGAGAGCGAATATTTGCTTCCGAAGTAGTCACTTCCCGCCCGCGCACGACAAAATGGTCAACCCGTCGTTGGCGGAGTTTCCGCAAAAGAGTGTGCATCTGCCGTCAAACCTTAAACTCTTGTAACATCTCGGAGGTTGCTGAGAATGAGATCAGACCTTATCATCCAATTAAAGTGTTGGGCGAGACCGTGTTTGCATTGATCGACACGGGTGCCAGTATCAGTTGTCTTGCCTCGAGCTTTGGCTCGAAGGTGCTCCAAGACTATCCGAACTTGATTAAATCCTGGCGCACTGAAATCAGTACAGCTGATGGTACCAAACACCCTATCCAAGGTAAACTAACCACACCCGTGACGTTCAGGGGTCAGACGAAAGATATTACCTTCTACATTATTCCGTCTTTGACTCAGAGTGTGTACCTTGGCGTCGATTTCGTCCTTCGCTTTGGACTGGCCTCAGATTTATTCACCGATTGAGTAACGCAATAAGTGCTGAACAATGTAATAAATTAGCGCTATGCCACTGACGTCGATCTGCAGATCCATGTATCCTACACTATTGGCGTTGACAGTTCGGGAGCGACCTTTTTACCACTCGCTGCACCTGAACCGCGATTTGACTGGTGTCAAACGGAAGAAGATGACGTCCGGTTCGCGCGGGATGAGAGTTTTACGTTGCAAGACCGCAGCGGTGCGATTGCTGTCGTAATTTCTATTCATATCGTTATGATTCCAGCAATTAGCTGAGTACAATAGTGAATTTTCTGTAGTACGCTGATTGTGGTTATGTGCAATATTTCTAATTCCCGGATACAAAAAATTTGTTTCCCCCTTTGCAAAAGATACAACGTAGCCACCACTTCGAGGATCTGGTTAGCGCGAATTGGTGCCGCGAAGCACAATAAATAAGTGTGGGAAACGCTGGGCGCCATAAGAGTTCTTTCCTCGGTGAGGGAAACAGTGATCAGTACAACTTGGACAGGGTTTTAGAGATTTTGCAATGTGAGTGTCAGTGGCAGCCGCCTCGAGTTGGGGGTACCCGGATATCATCCCCGATTGCGAATGACTGCGCCTCCACCTGAACATCTGCGTGTGCCTCGAAAAACGAGCCTTTTCTAACGTGCAAGTAAGTTCTATAGTAGATTTTTAATACGACGTCTAAATATTTTCAAACTCAGCGTCAGTGGCGTGGAGCTCCCACCAACGGTGGCTCCCCAACGAGAAGGAAGCGCAGCGGTATTGCACCGTCAGGACAGGCCTACAGCAGTTTCGTTCAGTCCAACAGGAAGTCCGCATCGCAGCTCGAAATCAGTAGCAGATATTGACCCGGAATTTGCACCAACCCCACAATCGCTTGCGGGTTAGTTCGGTCTTAATTGTTTTTGATGGTGTAGTTAAATTCGTTGTTCTTACTCAAGCAAATTACGCTTTGCAATATTTGTGAAATTCCGATTAGCGTTTGGTCAGTAAGCAAAATGGAAAAAATTTCCTTGAAGCGAGCCGAATTGTCGGTGAAAAAGTGGCGATTCTGCACTATTTGGGACTGTTGAAAAATCACGAAAGTAACATGGAAAACAGTCTATTTGTAGTTATAAATATATCAAAGTCGGTCGCGACCTCAATCGCGCTCTTAAATTTCATACGAAAGAAAACTTTTGCGGTTTCGTTGTTGATATTGGAAGTGGTAATGTCTGTTGTTTTCCACATTAGGGCCTTGCATTGGGTATGTGGTCAGTGTGTTTGGCGATCAAAACACACGACTGAGAAAATTCAAAAAAATGAGGTTCACATCTGATCTCTTTCTATGGTGAAGGTGGTGTTTCGTAATAACTAAATTTAATAATTTGATTGTTTGCAAAAATGAACATTAAAGATAATGTTCCGAAGGTGAAAAGACTTATGAAGTAAAATTGATAATAACTGAAATAACGATAACATGTCGGAAATCCCGCGGAAAAGTTTCTTTATTCGAAATCGTGAAAAACATGAATTTATTGTTGCGTTCTCAATGGAAATTGAGCGTTTCCAGAATACTAGGTATATACATTTCATGTATGAAAATATGATCAACATAGACTGTGTAAATGAAATATCTTGATCGAAAGAAAAATAATTGTTACTATTATATCCATAGTGTGTATAGAAGTGACATATTCAATAAAACATAAAACCGGTGTAAAGCAACAATGAGAACAGTTTCAATTTCGTAATCAAGGACATCCATTTTGTAATAGTAGTACAGCAATTTTCAAATAAAGCCTTTATAACCGTCAAATTACATTTGATATCATACAATCATAATTAAACAAAACATAATCAAATGACAATTACGGAAAAATGGTGGTGCGAGTAACGAAAAAAACAAAGTAATATATCATGTATTAAGAGGAGTAGTGATTTACTTAATTTACCGGTCAACCTATATTCAGTTAGGACTATTTTATTTTTTTATTTTATATGTATGAAATATTGAATAATCTTGCCTACTTAACATACTTTTAAGATTTATGTTAACACGATGTTTTTTCCCCACATGCAATACTATTTATAATTACGATATAAAAAAAATCCTTCAATTCAGTGTCAAAAATGTATTTAATAAATTCTAAGACATTGTTAGTGAAATGAATTTAATTTTAGTCAATTTTTGAGCTTCTTGAGATTGAAAATGATGATCATAAATTAATATTACTTTTTTTTAGTAATGTATCGAAAATACGAGGAAATGAAGAAAAATGAATAAAATAATTGAGATATTGATGAAAATCAAATTCAGTATTTTTGCGAGTCTTTTTAGGGTTTTGTACTAAAATACAAAACCCTATTGCAATCACGAACTGTGTCCGTCTGTCCGTCCGTCCGGCCGTCCGTCCGCCCGTCCGTCTGTATGTCACAGCACTTTTCCTCCGAAACTATAGAGGCTACAGCCATGAAACTTTGTGGAAAGGTCAGAAGTGGTGACTTCTTGAAAGTTCAAGGGTGGGAAAATTTTTCAAAGAGGTTTAAGGGGGGTCTCCTCATATAGGGAGGCGATCCCTCAAAAACAAATTTTCACCATTGGAAGTCGAGTAGGGTGTCATTGGAAAGGTCCCAATAAAATCTTTTCAAAACAAGTCTTAAAACTGCCTAATCTGTACCGAGGGGGGTAGGGGAAGGGGAAATGTACCAACTTTTCGCGTACCCCCCCTCGCGATTGGACACCTTTCATCCGAAAAATCTGAAAAAAATCATGAATGTAGGCCTATATGAGTACAACACCAACAAATACGTGAGAAGTCGAAATTCACTCAACTTTGTTAATAATAGTATGATTCATCGATTTTATGTTTTCTTGAATAAAATCTAAACGGTACCCTTAAATTCAAGAAAATTTAGCAAACAGATTAATATTTATAAGATTGATCTTTTCTGAAAGTTTCATAAAGATCGAATTGTACTTGACGAAGTTATAGCGGCTTGAATTTTCCTGTATTACTATGGAACAATATGCCCTGTTTTACTATGGAAACATTTGGCTATGAAGCCATATGCGCTTTTTACCGACTTAGACACTACAGCTTTGCTAGGATTTGCATGAAAATTTCAGGAATGATAGGTACATACAATTGAAACAAGTTGAAGAGGCAGGAGAGAGCTCCTAGCAAAAGGGCTTTGTAACCATTCTAGGATTTAAAAAAATAGGCCATGAATCGATGATTACAGTACAGAGGAGTGGCCCCTGAAAAAAAATTTCATGAAAGGTAGCCGATATGAGTATCAAATGAAAGTTCTCTATGAAAGGTTTTCAAAACAGTTCTTATACTGACAGTTTTTGCTTCAGTGGGGGCACAGGGGGGGGGGGGAATACATGAAAAATGTGTTTCCTCCCTCGCGGACGGACACCCGTGATCTAAAAAATCTGAAAAAATTATCAAGGGAGATATTTATGGGTATAACTTTAACAAATACTTCAGAAGTCAAAATTCTTTCAACTTTGTTAATAATAGTATGATCCTCGAACATGACGTGTTTCTTGATTTTATTCGTTGCTGGTTACTGCATTTTGTAAGTTGAGTACAAAACCCTTCTGACATGAGCATAGGTCTGTCTACCCAACTTGTTTTTTAACTACTACAAAATAAAAGAGGGTGCAAACAGATTAGTGAGAAAATTTTATAACATGCAAAATTGATAAATTAAACAAAATGATTGAAAATAATTTTTGGGCCGCCACTTTGGTGCAAGAAAGTTAACACTTGCTAATTTTGATTCTTGCAATTTTTTTTCTATTGAAGACTTCCAGCCAATGGCCCATTTAAAATTCCAAATTAGGTCCTCCTTTGTATAAATTTCAAAAAGGAAGTGTCCTTACGCCCAAATTACTTTCAAAGTAATATTTAAAAGAGAAACTGAAGGTTTATATCTGAGGTATATGAACTTACATGAAATGATTTCCTACATTTCCTGCATTGAACGAGGTGGTTTAAAGAACCTAGTTGTTAAATATTACAATCCATTTAAAAATTAAAAAAATTTATATTATATCCATAATGCATTGATAATTATACACTATTATTGTTTATATAAGATTGTAAATAATTTTCATTAGAAACAAGTAAAGAATTTGTTCGATTAACTATAAATTGAACAGGTCAAATTTAATATTGAGATGTAAATAGTTACGTGCTTTAAATATAAAATTGAACTTATTAATTTAGAACAAAAAAATATAATATACATTAAACGGTTACAATAAATCGTAGAAAATAGAATGTTAGAACATGCGAGTAATAAGAGAAGACGACTGATTTGATGAAATAACACAAATAATGAAACGCATCGCAACAAAAGTAAATAAAATGAAACCTTGTAAATTTAACATGTACTGTTAGTTATATAGTAAGTCTTAGATACAGGTTCATTTGATTTTTCAAAAAAGAAAAAAAAGGAAAAAGATACAATATGAATTGCAAGGCTCACCAGGTCTTTCCTTTCCAGCTAAACCCTTCTCTTCCAGCAGGGCAATGTCGGCGAATGGTGAGTATGCCGTTAAGAGGGTAGGGTTCTTATAAACCGCGGATGGCTGTTTTCACATCGCGGTCGGTACGCGGTACCATAATTTATTTTGAGGTTTTTTTATTAGAGTAGGATATTTAGTACTTTGCATTAGAGTAGGACATTTTTCGGTATCGCATCGGGAAAAAAAAAACAAAAAGTTTCGGGAACGCGGAATTAAAGTAAGTTTTTTTGCTGTTCTTTGACTGAAGTGAAGGTAAATACGGGATAAAGTAGAGATAGGTTTCCTTTCCGTATGGTTGCATTTCAGGCGCATTTAAAACGGGCACGTAATGGTGGCTGAATCAAAGTAATCGAGCGTAATTCATTTGAAAAACATGCGACTGAAATCCTCTTCGAACTAGCTGGCCGACAAGCAGCCACCGCGAAATGGATTACGAGTGCACGGACTGGTTGACCGATTGGGTATCATTCGTTGGCGCGACTCAAACTTCACGTCTAGAACCGATGAGAGGTCGGTTGAGATTTCCCTCGGGAAATATCGACGTTCGTGTGCGAGAGTGAGAACTAAAATCATTACAACAATCTAATACGCAGCTTAATAATATTAGTATTACTAACCCGCAATAAACACCGCCATTATCACTGCTACCATCATTAATGGAAAGTTTTTCAGATCCTTAATCAATGAGCATACAAGAAAGTTTTCATTAACCAACAATTTTACTTGTCCCGGTTAGTTTTAAAAGCGATCATAATAAACTTGAAATTGAATTTCTAAATCAATTCAGAAAATCGTTAACAAAATATCAAAATCAGATTGGGAAGAATTTATTCTTGAGAAGGTTGGGGAAGCGATGATGCATCGAAGTGAGTTAACTAAAATGCGGGATTGATTGATAAACAAGAAAAATTAATCATTTCTCATCAAAATAACATAACACAAAAGTCTGCGAATTCAATAGTTCGTGCAATTTTGAATGAGAGAAAATAAATAACATACAAACATATTTACGCCCAATGGGTAATAACAAATTAATTAGACCAACAAACATCACAAATTTTATCATGAGCAATGCCATCGAATTTCCAAAAAATCACGACTCAAGAATAAATAACTATGACCAAACATTTGGGGATGGCAGCACCAGTGCTACGCGAATGAGTGAAGGAGTTCCAACATTCCACTTGCAACCAAATCAACCGTTACCGCCGCGACAAAATAGCTAGCAAGCACGAGATGAGGGAAAACGAAAACAACAGTCTCGTCTTGGTCGTCACTTTGTTGCGGTTGAATTATTTATGAATTTTCTTTTTCCAATTTTTGATTTGTGCTCCGTGGTGTTGATGATGTTTTCAAAACATTGAAGAAAATTTTTGTCTGAAGAACAGTTTTTGGATTGAGTTTGCAAGTTTCTTGGCTTTAGTTTGCAAGTGTGAGGAAAAAAAATTATTGGTTGCGTCATGATTGCCACTTTGTGAAAAGATTGTGAAGTATTTGGTCTTGTACATCGCTGCCCATGAATTATCTTAAATCTTATTAACGTTCGAGTTCCATTGATCAAAAGCTAGATTCAACGGCTAAGAGTTTTTATAGTGATTGTGCACGCATAATTTAATCTTGCTGCTTTGCATTTTCTCGTCCCGAACAAATTCCATTTAAGTGCGCATAATGAAATAAATGATATCAAAGGTTGTCACCTATGCGTTGAGTTCTATCTCTAGATGCTGAAAATAAAGTGCAGTACATTCGAAGTCAAAAGAAGAATGCCCAAGTAATGCACAAAGGATTCATCTATAATAAAAAGTTAACTCAAGACAACGGTCATACAACATGGCGTTGTACGAATGTCTTAAGATTACGTTGTAAATCCGTTTGTGTAACAACAGGGAAAGATTTGATAGCGTGCATCGTCAGCATATTTATCCGCCGCATTGGAATCACATTGCAAATTGTCCGCTTTACGACGATTAAGAGGACTTGGGCGAATTCATTAATATTAAAACGGATGACTCGTTGAAATTAAATGAAATGTTTCGTGTAGCGAAATTCGAGTTTAATAATATAAATTTAACGTGGTAGTGATTTAAATCTTTAATCCGCCAAAAATATTCGATGAATTGGTTAGTTGCTCGTTTCGAACATTTGTGCAAAAGAGCCGATTGGTTTTCAATTTCAATGTCAACAATTACCATAATTGAAAGATGATATTTGTATTTCAAACATTTTTGTTTTATACAATTTTATGAAAGTAACAAGACATGATATCATGTTGAAAATGAAGGGTTGATTATATTAAAAAATGTTAATCAAAATTAAATCGACAGTTTTAATACTTAAAAAAAAATGTTTAAAGTCGCAGGCCCTTTACCCCGCCCCAACAACGAACGCTCGCCAAAGGAGAGGGTAAGTACCCTTAACCCGACGGCCTTTCAAGGAAAAAAAATGAGGATCAGCGGATACCAAATAAATGAATTGACTACGATTTGATATCAAGAAAATATACCAATGCAGGTGCGGTAAACGAGTTTGTGGCAATTGGATGAAAGTTTATTATTGGGAATGAAAAAATTTTGGTTTTCACCCTTGACCTTTATAATGGAGATATATGTATCAATATACAGGGAGCGGACGGTATTTGAGGACAACTTGAGATCGCCATTAGCAGCAATAACCTCTTCGATCCGGGTCCGGAAACGATAACATGCCCGAATCAAATGCTCCTTGTTTATACTGATCATAACGGCATTAATAGCAATCTTCAGCGAAGAAGTGGTATTATGAGGACGCTTATTGGTCGCCTCATACGTAAGAATCCAAAGAATTAAGGTCTGGGGACCTAGGTGTTATGTGGTCATGAAAATTTACGGCCATCCAATCTTGTGTCGCCATAGCTTTATGTGAAGGAGCAGAGTCTGGTTGAAAAATGCATGGTCTGCCTCCGCTTACATTGTCTATCCAGGGTTTCCGTGCCGTCTCCAAAACCTCGATGTATGCAGATGAGTTCACTCGAAGCCCTTGAGTAAAAAAGTCTGGTGGCATAACATGTCCTTTGTTGCTGTCAACACCTAAAACCATAACAGTGGCTGGAAATTTTGTGTGAATAACAACAGGAACCTCCGTAGGATTTGAACATTGCCATCTATCATTTCTGCGATTGGTCTTTTGATCTTGGTCAAAAATTGTTTCGTCGTAAACAAACCATAACATTTTGGGCGCCTCAGGGAGTTTGATTTTGTTTAAAAGACGTTTTGATCGGAGAACTCTCTGTTCCCGTGTTCGTTCCGACATGACCTGTTCTCTGCGCATCACGTAAGACTTATACGGAAGGTCTTAGTGGACAACTCTACGAATAAGGCACTCAGAAACATGACGCTCACTCGCAAGGACCCTCATTGATTTTGACGGGTCCTCGTCTATGATCGCTTGCACTTACTCTAAAAATTCTGCAGATCAGATAGTGTCAGAACGTTGTTTGTGCCTTTTGCATTTTGCAACCGATTCTGTATCCTCTCCTAATGCTCCCACCAATTTATGGCGAACCGTATGCACGAATGAACGGGCGCAATTAAGAAAATTAGAGATCTCTAAATCTGTATGGTTCGCACATATAGCGACGATGGCAGAATTTTTCGAGTGATGTTGTAGTCCACCATTTCTAATCTGAAAAGGAAAAAGAATAAAAAAAAAATTCACGAAGTTATAGTCACATTTATGCATGTATATATATATATATACATATATATATATATATATACATATATATATATATATATATATATATATATATATGTATATATATATATATATATATATCTATATATATATATATATATATATATATATATATATATATATATATATATATATATATATATATATATATATATATATATATATATATATTTTGTTTTTGTTTTTGTGTGGTTTGGAGGCGAAGGCCGTTCACACATTGAGTGTAGGGCTCGCATGATTGTGAGTGACTGGACTACGCACTAAGCCCCTACCCTGTCAACTTGAGAACCTAGCCTGAAACTGTTTGACACATTACTTCGGGCATGAGGATATACAGGGAGCGTCAACAAAATCGGGAAAGAACACGCAGTTTATTATAATAATTATTTAGTACTTATAAACTAACATTTATCACAAAAGTTATGATAACTTCATTCTAGGTATTCTCCTTAAATTTATAACTCAATGTAACCACCGCTTGCTTGAATCACCGCATCGCGGGCACACCTTTAACTGTCCTCGTTGTAAATTGATAAATGTTGCTTCAACAGCGGCCTGTAGGGATGCCAGATTCGGATGTTTGGACTCGTGTGTAACCCGCTCAATAACGCTCCACAAGTAATAGTCCAGGTGGTTTGAATCTGGACCAAACATGTCCAGATTATCTGAGAGGCAATTTTGCACTGAATGATTCGTGTGAGCTGGAGCGCCGTCCTGCTGGAAAATGTACGGCCTTCCGTCGGTCACTGTTTTAGTCCATGGCTTCATAATCATCATTAGAACTCATATGTAGACCTCCTTTGTGATTGTTTCCCCCTACGATCCTCCAAAATGAGGTCTTGGGCCCTTCAAACAACTTTCGGGGTATTTTCCGTCTTCTCCTCCGCATGCGTTTCCCTTGCTGTACGAGGAGAACCTTCCTCACAATTTTTCCTGGCCGCATACTTCTGAGCAATCTCGTAAACTGTGAATTTTGGATACCCGACAAACCTTATCATTTTTGTTAGTTTCAATAACCATCGCTCTTTGATTGTATTCCGCACTCAGTTGCACAAACTCCGCCATTTACAATTTACGCACGAATGCACACACGTCTACTCAGTTGAAATGACAGCAAATGCTGCCATGGTTGAGATCAACTACAGCGGCAAATTAATGTGAAGTTTCTTCGCGTTTTGCTGACGCATCCGGTATATTAAAACTTATATGTAAGACATAGGTATCCAAACCTTTTTTGGACTGGTCTGAGGGCATACTTATTTACTCATGGAAACTTTAATAAAATCCACGAATGGTATCAATTTCTATGGGGGGGACCTTCACACTGGATCAAAATTTTCAGAATAGCCTTTGTCTTGCTCTCGATACACATCGTGCCTGGAGCTATGCGCATGTAAGCTAGAAAAAAGCCTGACTTATTCATCGACTTTATGATCTCTAAGCCTTAAAAGCGTGTATCTACTATACTTTCTAGATCCACAATAGGAGGTGAAGAGCAAGGAGTTTGAGCACACCGTATAAAAAAATTGGACATTGCCAACCGGCCATCAACCGTTTTTCGAGCCAAACATCACCGAGCCGAACTATAATAAATGTAATTGATTAATCATTAAACTTTACATTTACTTTATATTACATCATTTCAACTAAATATTGCAAACATGGCATGAAAAAGTGTAGGGAGACTTAGGGAATCTACGACTACTCCTCAATTATTTGAATGGAGGTCGAAAATCACGCGTGCAATAGACCAAGGGCAATAATGTTGGATCGAGCCCTCAACACCGTATCAAGTCGACTTCTCAAGAACCAGCATGACATTCGGACCTAAGATCTAACAAACAATACTTCAAAAGGTCGCAATTGACACCCCGTGCCGAAGCGCGGCCTGGGTTGGGACCCTTCACCATCGAGCACCAGTCGCAGATAACTACCGGCCAAGGTAAATTTTGAATGTTACCCGAGCAATGGGAACTAATCTATCCGACCGCCAGTATGAACTTCAGTGATGAGTCACGTACGATTTTCAATGAAGGCCGAAAGAACAAGCGGAAGTGTTTACGATCCATTAAGCACTGGATAATACAAAATTGCCTCAGATGGAACATTGGCAGTCAATCAAGTGCATCCTCGAAACCACTTTTAATTCCAGCGAAGCGTATGTACATATGTTGGTTACCCAGCCTAAAAAATTACACTGCACATGCAACTTACCATAGATATAATAATAAAAATCTTGTCAGGGGAAAATTTAGCCGCATAAACTTTACACCCAGAGACACTACGTATCACGCATAATCCATTTCATCGTGTACAAACCTACAGGTAATATTTCATGAATTATCGGATAAATCCAAGAAAATGTTGGGAAGGATGCGCGTACTATTTGTCCGCGGCGCAAAAAATAACTCGGCGTTAAAACAAACTGGCGCATCAAAATAAGCAATAATTTGACAACTGCCAGCAAACGTTAGATGCTAGTGGAAACTTAGGAAGGTGGTGCAGACTTCGAAACCATAATAATGAAATAACCGGCAATGAAATTGAAACCGTCAAAAGTTTATTCCTGGACATACATATACCGGCGAAATAGCGGCAATCTGTTTGACATAGAGTTTATAAACGTCAGTGAAAAAAGGGAACGGTTCCTTTCGGACTTGCTGGTGTGATAACGTAAAAGTTTGGTGAACAAAGGTTACGTGCGAGTTATCTAGTGAAGACGGTAAAAGGGTGGTGTGCACGAATGTGGAATTGGAATTTAAGAATTCGTATTTAAAACGAAGGTTATCTGCGGAAAATTACCGAGACGCCGACAGATGTGTTGAATCAAGGACAAGGAGAGCGGTAAATTCGTGAAGTTGTCGTACAATTCAAAGAGGATATCCAAGAAGGGTATGTTTGGTGGTAGATATCCTCTATGAGATGTAAGCAGAATTCGGAGTCAACGGGAACTGAAAGAATAAACACCCCCTAACAAGCACATCAGCAGGGGTCGTCGATTTTTTTTCCAATTTTGAGTAGAATTCGCGTTTTGAGTAGATTTGCGTTAGTTTGGTACTATAAAGGGATTTTTATGAATATTTTAGAATATTAATATTGATTTGATTGTTTGAATTATAACGTTGGTAAAGATTAAACAAATTTTTAACTCACTTTTAAGAGCAAATTCTGGACAGGTCGGTATGGATGGTAAGTCCCCATGTAAAAAAAGATAAGATGGTGTTTGGAAGGCTGAGGCAGAAATTAGACAATGTTTTAGCGGTAATACCCGAAAAAAGTAGAAGTGTAAGAAATTCATTATCGGGAAGATGGTGGTGTTAGTAAGAATAGTCTGGCGTAGATAGCGCGGTATCCAAGTGGAGTGAGGGAGGATATAGGTGATTTCTATGCGTAATTTGAACCACCATTGAAGCGGTTTACACCATTCTCGATAGTGCAATACGATCGCGTGCAAGGACTGGTGACGAGTACTCCCACTGACGAAGTTTTCCTGTCTCGAAGTTGTAGAAATTGGAATTTTTCGGGAGGCGGGTAACTTGTACTGGTAAGTCTTGCTTGGCGGCTTATGGGGACTCTATTGGACAAGCAAGTGGTGCTCCTACGCCTGTTTTCGGATGAGCTTATTCGCCGAAGCACCCCAACTTTTAGGGAGTAAAAGTGGATTTATCATTTGGAGATGGAGGTGCGATTTCCACAATTGTATTAGCAGTTGGATTTCGCGAAACATCACTGGCTAAGAGATTAGTTATAGTTTGTGAGTTTATACCAGAATCAGTTTAATATTAGATTTAGGAGAGTTATTTCTTAAATTAAATATATTATAAGTTCTGGGTTCTCACCACTTCTTAAGACCTATGCCATTCCTGATGTAGACTCCATTCTAGATTTTCACACTGGTAAAAAGCGATGCCGATCTGCAGGGTGCCAAAACACGTCTCCGTTTATTACAATGTGGTAAATACTCTACTCTGCACCCATTAATTAGGAAATCCATTTGCAAATTTGGCTGAGCTCCACACGCATCTAGATTATGGGGAACTTTCCTTAAATAGAAGATGTCGCATGATATTATGTTGGCTTATGATCTCAGAGAATTCTTGAAGTTTTCTGGTTCCAGCTTAGAAACTCTACTGTTCAAACCTTCTGCCATCTAGATGACTCCGACCCTAAAGGTTTTGTGGTGATCGCTTGAATTTGATCTGGTGCCATATAGAACGAAATCGACAATTTGAAGGAATTAAAAGTATGCTGAATTTTTATGGAGCTCAATTTTTCTTTAGTCATAAATTAATTAAGTCTTCACGATTTTTTCATAAAAAAATATAAATTTTATTATTCGACCGTTGATAACAGAGGTTCAGTTAAAAGTGTACACATTTTTGTCGAAAAATAAAACATAGTTTTTGTAAAGATTGAGCTGGAATGTTCATTTATTATGAAAATTTGGTCTCTTACAATTAAATATGAAACATTACCTCGGGCATATGTGCACCTCGTGCTGATTTACAGACTATCAAACGATGATTGTAATTTTCGATGACATTTTCGCGCATTTCTGGCGTTATTAGGCGTATGTTTGCTCGAATATTGTTTTTTAATGCTTCAGTAGTCTGGGGAGCATCCGCGTAAACACGATCCTTCAGAAATTCCCAAAGGAAGAAGTCACAAGGAGTCAAATCACACGATCTCGTGAAATTATTCGATTTCACGTAGAGCGCGAAATGTTTGCACTGGCGTTTTATTATTTTTGTAAAAAGTTTTAACAATAATAAAACGTTCGGCTGATGTGTATGACGCCATAGTTAGAATTGTAAAAGACCAAACTGTAATAATCTGTTAATATATGGACCTGAAGTTGGTGATAAATAAGAGTTAATGCCCATTCACATGGTACACTTGTTATGAATCACCCTATAAAACTCGATTCTAAGTTCTAACTGACGCTAGAAACTGCCACTGGTACGTTGACATAGAATCAGCACATTCCTGATGATCGAATATGAGACAGGTGTCTAGACATGGTGTCATCATGATTTCTTGTCTCATGGCCAGGTGAGGTGTTTGTTGACTGGCATGTGGCTAGGTCACGTTACACTTTTAAACTCGTAGATTATTACCTTAACTCTTCCCACCTTGAGTACGTTCGTCCTCGAACGTTAGAAAAAGGGCAGGTTGTACATGCCGTTGTTGCTTCACAAAGTAGGAAGGTCTTGAAAATTCAGTACCGATCCGGAATTACGCGCCGGGATGGCAGGTAAGTTTGCAGGTATAGAATCGGCTACCCAGGTCGTCGTACTGGTAGCCTTTTTACAGAACCTTGAAATCTTAAAAGCGGCAATTATACTTATCAATAACGCCAATATCCCGTAATTGGCGATCTGGTAAGTTGCTTTTTCGATCCTTAACGTCTCGATTTGCTTGGTGTTATTTATGGTCAACTCCCTCATCAACTCCAAGGAGAGGACGTCCTCGAGCGCATTGTCGCCGGTGTAGGCGTTGAGCAGCGGTGGTAAGATTTCCACGGTCTGTAATTCATTGGCAGCGTGTTTTTGATTGTTTATTGTAATTGAAGAGTTTCGGAACATAATCAGGTAAAATCCTTTCAATTTATGGGTGTTTCGATCGGCCTCGATGATACATTTGAATTCGTTTATGAAAAGCATGCCTGATTCGATTTCTACCACCGATGGTAGGTGATGACCGCTCTCCCCTTTGCACTGCGCGGTTCTACTCCTAAACAAATGAGGTAAACATTGCGATTCCCTAATATCCCTAGCCTTACTTTGTTTACAAACAAATAAATCATTAAAAGTTTTGCATGAGCCTGATATTCCAAAAAAAGTCATCATTATTGAGTAATACATTAGTAAATTCTAATTTAGGTATCGTTCCATTTTTCTTTACTGGTTTTAATACATATTTATCAATAATTTTATTTATTACGATGGGCACTGCTATAATATAAAATATATGGGAAGAATTTTGCATGACCTTTGGTTCTGATAATTCTAGGATTTCTTCAATGCTTATTTTCGGTATACTATCTTGACGAAAATTATTAATTCTGGTTGATATTTCGACTTTTGAAACAATATTGGAGTTAACAGTATTGGATTGGGCAAAACGAATTGCTTGAATGACATTTAAAATTTCTTCCTTAAGTAATCTGACCTTAAATTGTGTTGTCAAAGCCAACGTGTTTTCGAAAACCTTATCTTTCCTGATCATATTTAACAGTTCGTTAGCGGTATTTGTTAATGTATTAATCCCGTCATTATGTCCCCGATTTATTATAACCTGTTGATTGCTATTAGAAATAATGCCGTTGATTTTGTCCGTCAGCATGACTAAGTCATCGTAGTCGAGGTTACCCGCTACCCATTTACAGGCTGTCCCAAGAAAATTCAATGCCCTTTTTGGCCGAATAGGTTTAAAGGTTTGTAGGTATTTCTCGACCGCAGATATCTCCTGTACCAACAACTGATGAAAATGATTATTACTTGGAATATGATCGTTCAAAAGAGATGAGATGTCGTGTGCCGATTGCCGAAATTGCTCCATTGGAAAGATGTGGATCAACTTCAGGGTACCACTCTGAGTCCATGCTTTCCCAAATTTTATAGCTATCATTTGCGAGTTGGAATGATCTATTATCTGCACATTCGCTCCCACAAGAACCACGAATCTGAAAGGATATCAATTCCGAATGTCACTTTTATGTATTACACGTCCTGTTTCTGTAACTTTTACTGTGTCCCTATTTTCTTTAACAGTTTCTTTCTTATACCTAGCAGAAAGTTTTGATCCAACTCTTATATTGTTTTTTACAAATACCATACTTGTTGTCCTACCTCATATTTCTTAAGTTCTAATCTATTCTTATTATGGAAATCTAAATCCTTGGCCTGTCTAGCCGTCAACATTTCTATGTTCTCCTTCCTAGCTCTTACAAGAATTTCCTGGTTTGCAGATACGATCCTTCTGAAGAATAGCTCAACTCGTTTCTTACCAGTCACTGAGTGTACACTTTAGTTATACTCATGGACCGCTCTTTCCACCAGCTCCTCAAAGGATCTAGGGATGCCATCTGCCTTAAGACATCTCAAAATCTCTGTTAGCGTTGAATCGAATCGCTCCACTTGCCCGTTAACTTCACTTCTGTGGGACGGAGTTCGGTGAACTTGTATTCTCAACCGATCTTGCATCATGAATGTGATTGATGAGGAGTTCAGAGACTTTTCCCCATCTATGACTACCTGTCTTGGTACTCCAAACGAGATCAGTAACTCCCTTAAGGGTCCTCTGATGTCCTGTATTCCTCTAGACTTTAAAATACGCACTTGCGCATACTTGCTGAATTTATCCAAGGATGTAAGCAGTAACTTCCCCTCGGTCTGATAGATATCTATATGAACTTTATCGCCAGGAAATTCCGGGATAGGTGTGTCCTTTAACACAGGGTTATTGGGTCTTCGCTCGTACTTATTCTCCTTGCGCGTTGCGCATTGCTTGACCAATGCCTGAATTTTCGCGGCCATCTTTGGGAAATAACAGTGCTCTAAAATTTGAATTTTATTTTCTTTCGCATTCCTACGGGCCCTATTGTGATAATTTAAAATAATCTCTTCCTGCTCAACATCGATACCATCATCCGTCACCATATTTTAGGTAAAGAAAATTTTGTAGTCCCTAAAGTATAGCGGATACATCCGTTGGATAGTCCTCATTACGACCTCATCTGCTTTTATCACATTGGTGACAGCAGGGTTTAGATTTCTTTTAAAAATTCTTGTCATTTTCTCCTGGGTGTAATTTGGCTCGACAAAAGTGTGCCTGAAATAGTTTGTGAATGGCTTGTCCAACTTATAACTGGTTTCCTCCCCAAACTTTAGAATGATTTGCGTCCTAAACGAATTAAGAGGGCTGAGTACTGATGTTACAAGGCCGTGCTCACTATGAACTGTCATAGTTAGCGAGTTTCCTTTAGTTATAGGTGGAATTCTAGAAAGGGCATCAGCCACAACATTCTCCTTTCCCGGTTTATACCTCAATTCATGATTGAATTCCTCTAACATCGTCTCCGACCTCTTCATCTTAGCATTGTTGTTCTTGCTACTTAAGGCGTATGTTAGCGGCTAGTGATCTGTAAATATATTAATCTTTTTTGACCCAAACAAGTAATCCCGCAACGAATTCAGGGACCATATTATGGCATAAGACTCTTCGGTCTTGTTGAGCGTTCGAGAAAGGAAAGTTATAGGTCTACCTCCCTGCGACAATGCTGCAGGATGAGAAAGTAATACCTCTTGAGATATTAGACTGCTCTTAATTTTGTTAAAGGCCTCCATTGCTTCATCCCCTAGGTTTATTTGTTTGTTCTTCGATTGATATCTGGACGCTCGTCCATCCTCCCCTCTTACGAGGGATGTTAGGGGCTTCGCTATCTTTGCGTAATCGAGCATGAAACGGCGATAGTACCCTGACATACCGAGGAATGATCTCAATTCCCGTAGCGTCTTTGGAATCGGGAAGTCCACGATAGCCCGAACCTTCTTCGGATTAGTTTGAATGCCCTCTGCGGAAATGACCAACCCCAAAAACTCAACTTCCTCCTTCAAAAACTCACATTTATCTAGTTGGATTTTCATATTAGCTTTTTCAAGTGTATTCAGTACGATTTTCAAATTTTGGAAATGTTCTTCTTCATCTTTTCTCATAACTATGAAGTCCTTTATGTAAATCCAACAACGTCTCCCAATATGATCCCTGAGTATGTCATCTAACGCAGGTCGGAGGGGAGTTCTTGTAACTCATGGGGCATCTCGAGAACTCATATTTTGAATTATTCATCTGAAAAGCAGTCTTGTGTATATCGTATATCTCAATGAAATTTGGAAAATCCACTCTTCAAATCGATGAAGCTAACGAAATTGCTTTTGCCGAGGCTGGCCAGTATATACTTAATTGCAGGAATTTGGTATGTTTCCGGTATAACCACCTCATTTAGATTCTGGGAATCTACAACAAGGCGGTATTTTTTCTCCCCAGACCCGTCGAACTTCTTTGGGACGACCCACACGGGTGAATTATATGGTGACCGCTTCATTTTCTTTTCCATCACCAATCTTTAAGCACATGGGGTAAGGATACGATTTTGAATAAGCTGGGGTATCGGTTGTAGTTCGAATTTCTCCCTGGATTCCAGTTAGCTTCTGATTGGGCTCTAATAATACTTTAGGACACTTACCGAATATGTCCATCAATATTCCTCTTTGCTTTTCCGTCATATGCGATGTTCTGATGTTAATAGCATGTACGGACTCTGATATTTGTTACTTCAGAAGAATACGCGCGTCAGGATCTATTTTCATGAGCCCTTTGCCAGAATGAATTATCGCGCCAAGTTCCCTGAGGCTGTCATTGCCGGTAATACCATCAAAGGAGCTTAGGCCTTTTAGCAAGAATAATTTCAGGGGTTTTCCGTTATTGAACAGGTCGATGAACGAACGGTGGGTAATCTGGGTACTTCCATTAACCGAACTGATCGCAAAAGGTTTTTCGTTTTCTAATATATTCAGGTTATACATAGTTTTTATTAGATCCTGTGCCGATCAGGAATCTAAGCATTTTTCCGCTCTTCACCGTATGTTCTATGTAAGGCAGCGAAGAGCCCGCTAATCTAAAAAATTTACATCTGCTAATTCAGCCTCTTCTTCCGGTGGAACGCATGGCCTCATACCCTCATCCTGTTTTCCATAATACTCAGAAAAAGGCTCGCTGAAATTCGCATCGTATTCATTGATTTGCTGTTCGTAATCCCCCATAGAACTTTCCGCTATGCGCACCCGGTCTCCTTCTGTGTAAAGGATCCTTTGCGCCTTGTAACCCAGTTGTTCTTGTCGTGGAGGAGGACGTTTATCAGGTTCGTTTCTCATTTGAAATTGATTCTGGTAGTTAACGGCTCGCGATCTCATTGATTGATCCTCGTCCATAGGCTCTGGAGGAGGCTGAGGTTTAGGTGGCAGAAAGGCTCTAGGTGGTGGAGTTGGATGCATCTGGCGCATTTGATTCCCAAATTGCTGTTGATGGTGTGGTCTGAAATCTGCATAAAGTGGATCCCGCGGATATAGCCTAGCATCTGGATAAAAAAAAAAAACGTACGAGGAGCAGCAACAGGTGGATGCTGCTTTCTTTTTCTTGGTGGAATCTGTGGAGGAATATTTAGATCGAATTTTCGCAGACTTTGTTGTCCGCTATGCGCAGCTTGTTTGCGATATCTCATGTTCTCCATCTTCAAGCATAGATTAAGGGCCTGCGGTAAAGTAGCTGGCTCCTTCATACTAAATTGATCGGATAAGCTACCGCGTAGTCCCCTAATAAAGGTATCGAGAGCCCAATCACGATAGCTGCGGGTAAGGACATCTCCATTTCCAAATTGGAAACTTTATTTAGAACTAAGGAGAGGTTCTAGTATTCCAAATGGTAAAATTCTTGAACTGTATTATTGCCCTGCCCAGCATATTCATCTGGTACTCCAATGTGCTAATATTCCATTTATCGGCATAATGGAGAGTCAGGCAGCGGGAAATCCTTACCCAATTCAATGGGGTGTTGTAGGACTTAGGCACCATATCTGCTTGTCCTACAATTTTATTCTAAGTACGTTCAGAATTCCGAAATATCTTGGGGTCCCACGCAAATTTTGATAAATTTGCAGAACCCTTTCTACGCTCTTCCTCCAAGAGCTGAATTCTCCAGGCTGTCCTAAGAACTCTCTAAGGCTTTTCACTTTATCAGGAATCTTGCTCATTTCTTCAAGATTTCCCTTATATCTCTCCTCTAAATTCTGATCCATTTCCAAATTAGTATCCAGATCGGGATAAAGCAACCCGTATAGGATTCTAGGGCGCTCTCGTGCAATTACTCCTTCTATTACAGCCTCAAAATGCCCCGGCACGTTCGGGTTAGGTGCCGCTGCTCTTTGAGGAGCCGCTGCAGGAGGGGCAGGGGTTTCTAAACTCTAGTATTGCTAGTCGAATGAGGTTCTCTTGTCGCGCCATTACCAATCGACACTACACTTATAACACCACAATACGAGTTTCGTTTTTCAGGAAGGCTTATCAAAAATTTTCTGAGTCTATCAATCAGCACAACCTCACTTTAACACCACAATATAATTCAATTTTTCGCGAAGTGTTTATCAAAAGAAAAAAATTGTAAATCTATTTAAAACATTTCCTGAAAATAATATGCATTAAAATACAAGTATATGCGAATATAGTGAAATTTATATGAATAAGGATCAGCAACTTAATATTCTAAAAACTTACAATAAGACTACTGAAGTGTGCATAATAACGGAGACGGCTGCAATCCCTAATTGCTCCTCTTTGCGCGTTGGCTACTTGGGGGTCTCGTTTCCTCCCTGTTGTCCGGAACCCTACACACACCACGGCACCTTCGTATCTCGCTCGCGAATTTCTTTCTGCTACAAATCACTTTCGTATCTCGCGTTTACTTTGATTTTCGCGTGAATACTTTCGTAGATCTGTTCACTGCAGATTGCGTTTATTTCGGACGTATGTTTTACTTTCGTGCGTACGGTTAGATTAGGGCCCCACGTTGGGTGCCAACTAATTAAGCCTTCACGATTTTTTCATAAAAAAATATAAATTTTATTATTCGACCGTTGATAACAGAGGTTCAGTTAACTCTTAGCGGCACAGAAAAATCAGTGGGGTTTTGACCCAACCTGCACGAAAAATGAAACTTGGAAATTTTTCATAATCTTTTATTGTCTTTGAGAAAAAATAAAAAAAATTATAATTAAAATTCATAAAATGTTGTCCTTGTTCGTCTAGGACCTTCCCGAATGGGTGGTACACCATATGTACAACTAGTCCTGTAACGCAAAATTTTATGAATGAAAAAATGTTTAATTTATATAGAATATTTTTATATTTCACCTCATAATGACATTCCTGAAAGCATGTTTTTGTCTTGGATAAACATAATGGTACTTGACAGATTGTACACATCCATTCTGTTCGAATTTGCTTGTCCTTCGAGCTGCATTTTGCACATCTTCTTCGAGTACTCCGTAAAGGTTGGTGAGCGGAATCAGCAAGTCTTACTTCTTTCGCTACATTAGGCTTATGTTTTTTAATCTCAAGTCCTTGCGTACTTATAGCTGGGCGTTTAAGTAAAACTAGTTTTTCTGCCAATAAACCATCAATCACTTGCCTTCGAAAATCTTTGTGGCTAATAGAATTCCCCAGAAGTTTAAACAAAATGAAGGAATTTACAACGCTAGCATCTAAAAAATAAAAAAATATACGATGCCACCATTTTTGGCTTTTTCGATCAATTTCATAGTTTGATTTTAATTGATCGAAATTGTCTACAAACAACATATTTGCGTTGTAATCAATAAGGTCTTGGGGGCAAGTAACGTCAATAACCTCTCCACTTTTTTGCCTCCTGCTCACGCTATTTGTTATGGCAGGGTTATGAAAATTGGATAAGAGGTGAACACTCCTTTTATCCTTCCATTTGTAAAATGATATTTCATCAGCAGTCATCTTCCAATAAACTTCGCCTTGTTTCATGGTTTTATCGGGCTTCATCTGTGGTATATGCTTCCTTGTAGGGTTTATTGTACCACATGCGTACACTCTCTTATTTTTCAATTCTAGAAGCAGAGGATAGGATGTAAAATAGTTATCAAAAAATAGACGATGATTTTTTCCTTCCAGTCCTTTCATTAAGTTTTTCACTACTCTTCCTCCTAGATCTTTCTCTGCAACGTCTCCTTTTTTGCCGGTATAAACTTCGAAATTAAAAAGATAACCATTTTTATCTGCTAAACACCAAACTTTGTAGCCCCTTTTGATTGGTTTTTTTGCCATATACTGTTTGATTGCACTTCTGCCTTTGAATCTAATCATTGATTCATCAACAGCTTAAAAATTCATCCGGATGTAAGCATTTTTGAAAATTGTGTAGCAACTCATCTAGAAACGGCCGAACTTTATATAATTTGTCAAAATTTAATTCTGTTCGGTTGGGAAGAAGAGCGTTATCATTGAGATGTATGTGACTCAGGAGCCAACTAAAGCGATTTACTGCCATAAATTGACTAATATAACCATCATGGAGATCACGACTTGAACTCCAATAATCTCTGTAGCTAGGTAATGGTTTGATTCCCATGAGAAAATTTAAACCTAAAAATGTTTTTATTTCTACAGTATCTGTAGGCTTGAATCTTTTTCCATTCCGTTGTTGCTCCTGCGTAGCATAGAGGTTTGTTTGATGAACAATATCTTCAATCATCTTGGTTGTTACAAGTAAATCAAATATTTTAAATGGTGTGGGATTTGTAACGTCTTTTACCATATCTGTCACTCCAACTACTTCTGTAAAGGGTTCAACTTCGAAATTGAAAGATGTATCAAACCATTGTGGGTTTAGTTGAGCTCCTTGAAATCTATTCCTTGAACCAAAAGAACTCAGTGGAATATTATCTTCGGAGTCATACTCATCTTCAATATAAAGCTCAATTGTTTCCCCATTATTTTCTAACATAAATTCGTCGTCATCCTGCTCAAATTCGTCAATTACTGATTCTCCGTCAGATGGAAGACGAAGAGTATCATGCTCATCAAGGTCATCATCCATTACCCAATCGTTTATGTTAGGTCCTAATTCTTCCTTATCCATAATTCAGAAATTTTCTGTAACGTTGAAATTTGCCGGGATAAAATTCAACAATTTTTATAGTGGTGCAAATAACTGCCCACGCAATAATTCAAATAATAAAAGCAAGACAATACATTTCGCAGTATGATTTATTGTAAATATAAAGTTCTTACCAAAGTTATTGTTAATATTCTTAATATAATATAGCAAATCAAATTTATTTCACTTCACTTTCACTTAGAGCACTTGCTTCAATGCACCACAAAAAACAAATGAGTGTTTCCATAAGTTATGAAGTGTCAAAATTGTAACGGTTGTTCAAAGAATAGATTTTGTCATGTTTAAAGACAAAACACACTGCTGCTCGCATCCTAATACAAGTAGTACGTTTTTTAAGCGTACGTGCAGCAAAGGGTGATATATTTTTTATGTGGTACATAATAAGTACCAGTGTGCAAAATACGGTACAATTAATGTGGTACTATATTTGTACCAGCATGCTTGTAAGAGTTAAAACTAAAACTAGATTCTAAATTCTAACTTATGCTAGAAACTGCCACTGGTACGTTGACATAGAATCAACACATTCCTGATGATCGAATATGAGACAGGTGTCTAGACATGGTGTCATCATGATTTCTTGTCTCATGGCCAGGTGAGGTGTTTGTTGACTGGCATGTGGCTGGGTCGCGTTACATTTTTAAGCCTCGTAGATTTTTACCTTAACTTATAGTTTCCATCACAAAACAATATATTGTTCCAGGGAGTAATAAGAATATAAACTTCCTCGCAAAAATATTCACTATTTCCTTTTGAGGCACAGTATTTTTACCTTGATATGTAGCACCTTATTTTGGATCCTAACGCTTTTCTTCGGACTATCAATGGTGTCATTTTCAATATCATCCCCCTACTAATTTTAAACACTAATGCAGAATATCATTCAGAGTCAAATAATTAGTAGACAAACTATGTGCGGGTTGATGACAAGAGGGCCTCTTAGCAATTATTTATGTCGTAGATACCAACTTAACAAATTTCTAAAGTTCATGTGATTGAGCTACGACTATTTGTTTATAGGAAGATTGCATATGGCCTCTATGAAGATGTGGATGAAGTCTATCTTTTAAGGAATTTCATCTCGGCTGACAGCTTCGACATTTGGCATCTTACATTTGCCGAGTCAAATCACTACGTTTTGAAGTATCTGCAAAAACGAGAAGAGATTTCACGTAAATCATTTCCTTTGATGAATGGTATCACGAATAGTTCACGAACATTGTACAGTTACAAAGGAAACTACCGTTGTACTCGCATCTGCCTATTGGACAATTATCTCGTATTGGACAGATATTTGAGAACGTTATGAACTCTATATTTTAATTTGCGAGGGTTAGATGAGTTTAATTTTATTAGCCAGGCTTTTAAAATCAAAGCTAAACTGTATCCAATCTTCTGAAGAATTATAAAGTAATATTCATTGAAGTCATTGTATGAACATTCGTTCAGAAATCCACCTTATTGCATCAGATGTCTCAAAATCTTTCAACAGCATTTTACACGTTTCTTAAAACTTAGAAAGCAAATGCAACGGAATTATACCTCAAGAAATTCAAACCATCACTTGGAATCGACACATGCATTTCTTTATATTTTTACAACATAACTATTTTATCTGATACATAATTACCATAATAATACCACAGTAAATTTCAAAACCTAGTTAGCATAGAAACGTTAATGACGAATATTGTTTAAGCATAAAAGCCAACAGCTTACCTAATATATGCGGGAAACTTTAAACATTGCGTCCCAAAATGCATGCAGGCATACATATGCTGGCATGAATAAGATCAAATCACACGTATGCTTAAAGATATAAATTTCTAAGAAATTTCCAAATTTGTATCTTATTTTGTAACTCATCTATTCATTCTTTTATTCTGCTTCTACTTCTAAGTTTCCCTTATTTGGAATGCATAGTAAAATCATGTTTGTTTTCCGTTCTCCCATCAATTTACTGCTACTTACTGAGTCTTTAGCGCATCAAGTGTGCGAGCAGCATACACTCGTATGTGGATGCATAGGAAATGCTGAAGAATAATTTTCTTAAGATATGCAGCAAGGTATAAACTATGATGTAGTTAAACTCTACAGAGGAAGATACCATACGGGCTATTTGGATACCGGCTTTCCAGAGAATCTTTGTTTTCAGAGACAAACAAACAAACAATCGAAATGGGTAGTTTCCAGAAAACGATAATGAAGAAAAAAGATGAAAAATACAATCATTACATATGAATCGATAATAAAACATGAGCATGGAACGCGTCTGGCTTTGGTAATAAAATACGAAAGAGTAGTAAAATTTTTTTTATCGATTTCATTTTTTACTTCGCTAAAAGAAAACACCAATATATTGAATTTCAGATCATAAATTAGTTTTGATAAACATCGCGAGGATAATGTGGAAGTTGATTCATTTCCCTTTAGTTATAATATGGTTTGTACATACATATGTACGTACATACATACATATACAGTCTTCCACAAAAGTCAAGGTACAGAGAATCGGTAACTGAAAATTGTATTACTGAATCAATATTTTTATTTGAAAACCAAAAGTTATGAAATGGTAATAATACGAGTTCTGTTGAATTTAAGTTTTCATAAATTTAAAGGGATTCGGCAATAATGATCATTGAAGACAATAATTTTTTGTTGGCAATGTCTCTTTTCTATTCCACAAAAGTCTTGGTACAGTTGCAGAAAATGCCCTGTTATTTGTAAAAAGGGGAATCCCCCAAGTTCATATTATCAGAGTGAGTTAACAACCGTAGGCCGCTGTCTTTAATATCGCGTCCGTATTCGTGGTGTATCTTTTATTTAATAAAATTTTTAAAAAATGAGTCGAAAGGAGTTGAGTATTAAGGAGCGTGAAATAATTGTTAATCTGCATTCAAATCAGAGCAAATCATATTCTGAAATAGCTGAACTAGTGTTGCGAAGTCGGTCAACCATTCAAAAAGTGATAAATCGATTTAAGAAGGAAAATAGAGTGGAAAATGTGCCCCGAACAGGTCGTCCATCTAAACTAAGTGCAAAGGACAAGAGAAAAATTTCGCGAATGGTAAAACAAGATCCATTTCTAAGCTGTAGAAAAATCTGCGATGAAACTGTGCGTAGAGCTGTCGTAGAAGCTGGATTTTCATCTCGTACGCCTAGAAGAAAACCTCTTGTAAGTTCCATAAACAAACAAAAAAGAATAACATTTGCAAAAGCATATATTGACAAACCAATAACGTTTTGGGATAATGTTTTATTTTCGGATGAGTCTAAATTTTGTATATTTGGTGTAAATGGGCATAAGAGGGTCTGGCGAAAAGTAGGAGAAGCATTTAATCCCAAGAACACTATTAATACAGTAAAACATGGAGGCGGTGGTGTTATGGTTTGGGGTTGCATGGCTGCTGCTGGAGTTGGAAATCTGACATTCATCGAAAATACTATGGATCAGAACTCTTATTTAGAGATTCTACGAAACAACATGAAACAAAGTACAGCCAAATTAGTTATGCGAGAAGATTTCTTGTTTCAACAGGACAAAGACCCTAAGCACACTGCGCATAAAGTTCGAATGTGGCTATTGTACAATACTCGCATGCCTGCTACACCGCCTCAAAGCCCTGATTTGAACCCTATAGAGCATCTTTGGAATGAGCTTGAGACAAAAATCCGAAAAAGAGTGATATCAAGCAAGGCGCAGCTTAAGGATGTTATATTGGAGGAGTGGGCCAGAATCAGCAGCGAATTTACTAAAAAATTGGTATATTCTATGCCTAAAAGACTGAAGTCAGTAATTCAGATGAAAGGATATCCGACAAAATATTAAGAAAAGTATAATTCAAATACATAACTATGCAAGACTATAATTACAATTTGTATCATTTTTCTTTAGGTGTACCATGACTTTTGTGGACTTCATTCATTGACTTTCCAACACATAATATGTAACAATATATTAATACGACAGAATTTTCGTTTTGTTTTACATGAATTTAAAGTGTAATGATTATAGTTGAAGTAATACCAAAAAAATTTTATCACTATAGGTTTTTTAAATAAAAATATCAAACAATTTTCATGATATTTATCACTGTACCTTGACTTTTGTGGAAGACTGTAAATTCAATGTGAATAATTTCATGCCCATTTCGTTGGTGAGGGCCGCATTGCTCGGGTGCACCCAGGTGGTGCATTGCATATGTTGCAGAAGTATTTTAAATATTTGATGGTTTCTTAATAAGTATTATCAATTTAAGATTCCTTGTTTTATTGCCATTATTACAATCAGTTTAATCTATGTAGCTTTTGTTGCTATCTTTGTTTGTTCGTTCCTAAGCTGTTAAACAAACTGTTGGACTACGATCTAATTCTGGCGTTGTATTCGTTAATGGTCCAGAAAGCAAAAACGAGATATTCCTTTTCAGTTCCCAATTATGAGATGAATTGAACAATAAGAAATTTTTCAAATATATTTCATAGATTCTGTCTCCACCCTGACTTGCTCGCCCAAATATTGCAAATATGGGATCTGATTAAAAAAGTTCATCTTAAAATCTTGGATTTGATCCCCTGAATACGATACGTAGAAGAAAACAAGTTGGGTAAATAGACCTACGCTCATGTCAGAAGGGTTTTGTATTCACTTTACAAAATGCAGTCACCAGATCGAATCAAATCAAGAAACATGTCAAAGACGATTTTATTGGAGAAAATATGAAATACGAAGATCATACTATTATTAACAAAGTTGAACGGATTTCGACTTCTGAGGTTTTTGGTATTGTCATACTCATAAATATCTCCCTTGATAATTATTTCAGATGTCCACCCGCGACGGAGGAAACACATTTTTCATGTATTTCCCCCCTGTGCCCCCACTGAAGCAAAAACTGACAGTTTAACAACTGTTTTGAAAAGCTCCAATGAAAACTTTTATTTCATACTCATATCGGCTACGCTTGATGGATTTTTTTCAGGGGCCACTCTCCTGTCCTGTTATCATCGATTAATGGCCAAATTTTTCGAATCCTAGAATGGTTACGAAGCCCTTTTGCTAGGACCTCTCTCCCACCTCCTTGACTTGTTTCACTTATGAGCATTAATTGTAGGTACTCATCTTCAGTCATTCATTAAATTGAATCAAGTGTTCAAAGCATGCGCCTTAAACGTTGAAGTTGGGAAAAATAACTCAAAATAATTCAATCTTCGCATTTAAAACAGCCACTATTTTGTTTTACGATTACTGATACCACTAGCTGAACCGATTCTCAAAGATATACATGACACCTATCATTCCTGAAATTTTCATGCAAATCCTAGCAAAACTGTAGTGTCTGAGTCGGTAAAAAGCGCATGTTGTTCCATAGCCATATGTTGCCATAGTAATAAATGCAGCGCATATTGTTCCATAGTAATACAGGAAAATTCAAACCGCTATAACTTCGCTAAATATGATTCAATCTTTATGAAACTTTCAGGATAGACCAGTCTTATAAATAGGCATCTACGTACGTTTCATTGAATTTAAGGGTACTGTTAAGATTTTATTCAAGAAAACATAAAATCGATAAATCATACTATTACTAACAAAGTTGAGTGAATTGCGACTTCTCACGTATTTGTTGTTGTTGTACTCACCAAGGCCTACATTCCTGATTTTTTTCAGATTTTTCGGATCACAGGTGTCCAATCGCGAGGGGGGGGGGACACAAATTTTTCGTGTATTTCCCCTCCCTGTACGCCCCTTGAAGCAAATTTTGCCAAACTGAAACCTGTTTTGAAAAGTTCTCATCAAGACCTTTCATTTGATACCCATATCGGCTACCTTCAATGAAATTTTTTTTTCGAGGGGTCACTCTTATATATTGGGAGACCCCCAAATACCTTATAAAATTTTTTTTGTATTTGAACTTTGAAGAGATGAACAGCCAAAGTAGTTTCCGAGAAAAACTGCTGTGACACACGGACGGACGGACGGACAGACGGACAGACTGGTCGCGAAACTAGTAGGGTTTTGTAAAATTATTTTACAAAACCCTAAAAAATCGTCGAAAGTAAAATTGCTTCTAAAAATTCTTACAAGATTCCATCACTCCTAACATTCTCGCTGAGTTTGGTAAGCATGGTTCCTATAGTTTTTGAGGAACATTGCTTTAGGATATGCATCGACGGGCGAAAACAATTTCATTGGGCTTAAATTTTTTTTTCAAGAAGGCTTAACAGTATGTAGCAATTTAAAACCTGGTGATAAGAAGTTACAAACAGGTATTTATAAGAATTCATATATTGAGATCAACCCATTAATGCCATTGTAGAGGTTGTAAGTTAACGCGAAAGGTCAATTTTTTTTTAATTTGACAATGGGATCAAAAATGCGCGTTTTCATGTAGAACTAGTGTAACACTCATTGATTCAAGCTGTTATTGCATCCTTCCAAAGCTGTAGTCTGGAAAATAGGGCATATGTGAATTTTTTTTCAAATTGTGGGGAAAGCCCATTCTATAGGGTTCTTAATTTGATATCTTATGTCAAATAATTATTTTTTCGTTATATTTTTTTCAAACCTTTCCAAGGTAGTTTTAGTTGTACGTTCAGAACGGGTTCCATATAAATTCTCTGTTCGATGCCTCGGTGTTCATCTCGATCAGTATCTGCACTATACTGAACATGTCAAAATCATGCTCAGTAAACCAAACAAGCTGGGTAGACAGACCTATGCTCATGTCAGAAGGGTTTTGCACTCAACTTCTCAGAAATGCAGTCACCAGCAACGAATAATGTTAAGAAACATGCCAAAGAGATGTGCACGTTTGAAAGAAAAGCCATTGTTATTCTATTTTCAACGGTCGCCATTTTGTTGCAAAAAAAACAAAAAATTACCCAAATACTGCAGTGACTGATTCGATGGAAAGTCCATAAAATACCAAAATCATGTGTTATTGTTGTTGTAATTGGAGAAATTTCAAATGGATATGAATTCTGTGCATATCATTCGATTTGCATCAAACTTACAAAGTTTCAGGACCATTTCTAGGACTACTTAAATATCGAATTTAGTTGAGTTTAAGGTTACCTATATGATTTTATTGGGGAAAACGTGAAATTCGAATATCATCCTATCAACAAAGTTGAGTGAATTTTGACTTCTAAGGTATTTGTTGTTGTTGTACTCATAAACACCTACCTCCATAATTTTTTTCAGATTTTTTGGATCTCAGGTTTCCAATCATATAACCTTATCGAGTGCCGACACGTTTGATCATGATAATGAGATACTCCAACTACCTCTAAGCGAAAGCCCGAAACGAGCTGTAATGCTGAACCAAAAACTGCTTACCAACTGTTAATTGGGATTCATGTTGCAGATAAGATGAGTGCCGCAATGAATGCAGCTCTAGTTTGGGTGTAAAGAAGGTATAAGGTTGTGAACAGTTGAAATGGGATGATCCAAAATGAATGAAAGCGAATACACGATTTCACAATACGATCTGTGTTTGTTGACATTACATGAAAAATTCTGGAGTTGTATCTTGCAGTCCTCGTGCCACAAGTGCTTTCTGCGCCACTTCGCAATTTGATTCCAGTACCACTTCGCAATTTCATTCCTATAGTAGCCATCCTCCAGTTGAAATGCGTACTGCAAAATGCGGAAACCAATAATGCTACAAGCAGACCTATAGCATAAGTATATGGTCGAATTCTGTTCCCGCATTTTTTGTACAATAGTTGTTTCATTCAACAAGCTACTAAGTTGCAGCGGTCCAGCAAAACTTGATTTAGTTGAGTTTAAAGGTACCTATATGATTTTATTGGGGAAAATGTGAAATTCGAATATCATACTATTATTAACAAAGTTGATTGAATTTTGACTTCTACGGTATTTGTTGTTTTTGTACTCATAAACACCTTTCTCCATATTTTTTCAGACTATTTGGATCTCAGGTTTCCAATCGCAGGGGGGTGGGGTGGCTAACAAACTTTTCGTGTATTTCCCCTCCCTGTGCCCGCCTTGAAGCAAAAAGTGTCAAATTAGGACCTGTTTTGAAAAGTTCTTATCAAGACCATTCATTTGATGCCGATATCGGCTTTTCGGGGGTCACTCCTCTATATAGGGAGACGCCGTTAAATATCTTATACCATTTTTTTTGTAGTTGAAGTTTGAAGAGAGCGCCACTTTACATCTACATACAAAGTTTGATATTTCTAGCTTAAGCAGTTTGCGAGAAAAAGCGCTGTGATGCACGGACGAACGAACGAACAGGTGGACAGACAGGAAGCGATTTTAGTAGGGTTTTGTAAAATTATTTTACGAAACCCCTTAAAAAACTGAATCGCGCATAATACACATTTTTGAGTAGGTTACTCTGAATAAATGGTGCTGCCTTGATTTCTGAGTAGGCAATGATAAAAGATTGCTGGTGCGGTATAGATTTCCAAGTAATAACCTGAAGTATGGTTTGTAAATGATTCCCCTAGTTGTCGAAACCATGACGAGTCTGTTTGATTGGTGATATACAATGTAGCAGAGATTGCATGATATTTGCATACAAACGAATTCCAACACCCACAGTTTGAGACATAGCTTTCCAATATCTGAATATAAAGTTCGATTTCAAATTTCCATATTTATCTTAGTTAATCGAAAAGCCTAACTTGAATCTTGAATGTAATTTTGTCCTCCGCGTTGAAAGGATGTATTTTAAGTTTTTAACACGGTCATTTTTGTGTCAATATTGATTGGATTCACTTCTAGCAGTTTTTGATAACAGATATTAAAATATAATTCAGATATATCGAATTGATATCCAAGCTTCTTCTTATTCTTCATAGCACTACAACCCCCCTTAGGCTTTCGCTTCCAACTGCCTTGGTCCATTGACAATGTCCTTCAATTTCGAAATCCGGCAAGCGATGAACAGTCTTCATCGAAGGAGTCAGACCAACGTTCCCTTGGGTTCCCATACTGGTCTCCAGCCTTCAGTTCTCCCAACAACGATTTGGGAATCCGTTCTTCATCCGTACGATTCACGTAGCCAGCCCGTTGCAGCTTCCGCAGTCTTACAATCGTTGAGGCCTCCGGTTCGTCAAAAATTTCATACAGCTCATGATTGTGTCAAATTGCTCCTATTTTTCGCCCCAGGGCCCTTCGCTTAAAGGCGTTCAATATATTTTCGCATGCTTGGGTTAGGGTCCATGTTTCACGGCCGTAGCATAACATAGGTCTTATCATAGATTTGTATATTTGGAGCTTAGATTTCCTGTGTATGAAGCTAGTCTTCAAGATCGTAACGTATGAATAAAATATTTTACTTGCGAGCTGTATTCTTCGGCATATTTCGTCTCTTTCATTACCTATTCTCGTTATTTTAGCGCCTTAATAAGCAAATTTGCCCATATTTTCGATATTGTATTCGCCAAGTGTGATATTTTAGGTATTTGAGATATTTTTCTTCGACTGCGTCATGAGCTTTGTTTTATTCTCATTGATTTGTAGCCCTACTAATTTTGCTTCGCTGTCAAGTTTCAAGAAGAGTAATTTGGCATTTTTTAATGAGCGTTATAAAATGTTGATGTCATCCGCATAGGCTACTACTTGGCTCGACTTGTATAGTAATGTATCTTTTGTATCAACAGGTAGCTTTCTTATGACGTACCCCAGAGCCAATTTGAAAAGCAATGGGGCCAGCCTATCTCCCTGCTTAAGTCCGATATTTGTGTTAAAGGTATCAGTAAGTTAGTTATTGATTCAGACTTGGGTGGTAGTCGACGTCATTGTCATATTGGTAAGACGGACCAGTTTGAATTGGGTACCAAAGCAAAGTATTACTTGGCACAGTACGTTGCAATCAATACTGTCTTATGCTGCTTAAAGTCCACAAAAATTTGGTGCACGTCTATGTTGAGCTCTTAGCATTTTCAAGTACCTGCTTGACAGTGAACAATTGGTCTATTGTCGATCGACCTGCTCCAAAACCACTTTGATATTTTTTTACTGAGATCTTTGAAAATATTTTGTACGCCGAACAAATCGGTGATATGCCTCTATAATTTTCGCACTATAGCCTATCACCTTTTTTTGTGGATAGAGAATATAATTGATCGGCTTCAATCTTTCAGCATATGTTCTTGTTGCCAAATGTGCTGAATGACTTTGTGAATAGCTTAATGAACACTGCTGCCACCATGATGAGTTTCACTGGAATGCCCGGCGCTTTATTATTCTTTTGGGCTTTGATGGTAGAGCAAGAGTTGGTGGCGCCAATAGAAGCTCCCCGAAAAAATCTATAGACTTCAATGTTCTGTAGCTGAGCGGAGGATTAAGGAGGTCCTTGAATTATGATGCCCATCTCACCTTAATCAGCGATAATATAGCCAATATCATCACGACAGAGCGTGGTTGTGGGCTTATAACCACGTTTCAGGCTTTGCTTGTCTTGTGTTGTTGCTCGCTAGAGTTACATCTATACTTCTCAATTGGTCGTCGTAGTATTTTCTTTCCTTAATTCTAATTATCTTTTTCGGTACTCTTTTGAGATTTTCATTGTGTTCTCTTTTTGTCCTGGTTTTCCTACCTCAATACTATTTGTACACCTGATTCTTTTTGTCTAACGCATCCTGGCGCTCATCAACAAACCAATCTCTTGCTCCACACTTGATGTCCAATTGTGTGTTCTGCCACGGTCTTTGTAGCCGCTTTTGCTTCCATCCCGGGCTTGTTGCTTGTTTTCAGCGATGCATCTGATAAGATGAGAGCCAGGTGGTTATCGAGGGTGAAATGTTTTGCCACAGACGCCGTTTGGAGCCTTTCGATGTCAAATTTTTGTAGCGGGCTGATCTTCGATGAATACGTCTTTTAGATATGACATCGATAGGTTAATTTGATCAAGTAATGATCTGAATTACAATTGGCTCCTCGGTATGTACGGATGTCAAGCATGCTCGAAGCCCAACATTGTTGGATCAGAACATGGTACAACTGTTTTGTGCGTTGCCATCCGGTGATACCTAGGTCATTTTGTGTATGTGTCGATGTGGGAAGTAAGTCGAACGTATGACTAGATTGATTCCATCGTGGAGGCTATACCCTCGAGTCGTTCCCCGATGAGATATCTCATTATCAACCTTAGCGTTGAAATCACCCAGAATAATTGTTGTGTTGTTTTTAGGCAATAAGTCGATTAGTCTTTCCACGTGGTTATAGAACGTTTCGGTCGGGGCGTGAACATTTATCAGCCAGATTTTGAAGAATTTCGCTTTTATATCGATCGCACACAACTGTTCATTACCTGCCCTAAAATCAATAACGTGCAATTTGAACTCCCTATCTACAATGAAGGCTACTCCAGATTCTCGTTTTCCAGTAGACTTTCCACTTTTGAATATTGTGCGGGATCTTAGGTCTTGAATATCTTTCCCCGGCCAGTTCGTTTGCTGAATTGCCAGTATTTTTAATTTATATTGACTGGCCTGTTGTAAAAGTTCTTAACAGCGCCAAGGTAGTTGAGTGATCTGATATTCCAGGATCCAATGCCATAATACTTTTTCCGTTTGCAAGGTTGTTGCCATGAGTCCAATCCATTCTGAGGCCTTTCTGCCAGTTTTCAAGCACTATAGAGTTTTCTAGGCACGGGGAGTAAGCCTGTTGCCCGGCCTCCATTCTGGCGGCATGATCATTGCTTCAATTCCGTTATCAGGCATGGAAGACTCACCTTCACCCCCAAACATGCCCACAAAGGAGTTGTAAGTAGGATTTAGTAGAAGAGCTGTAGATGTATTTACAATGAAAAGCATTTCTCGGCATTTAATGCCCCATTATTTGGAGAGCCAGTAAGCCCAAAGTGTGACCCCGAGAACATTTAAGACCATTTAATCGGGGAGCTTGGGATGAGGAATCATGGAAGCTGTGGGTTGGGGAAACAAGGGGTTTCCTCTTCCTTTCTCAAACGGGCCTGGAGTCCAAGCTTCAACAAGAGCAATTAAAATCCATTGAAATGCATCGAGCGGTCCAATTGACATATTGCGTAGAGCGACGCTGGTATACTTGAAAGTGGTTGTCAAAGTTAAAGAATAACCCATAAGTGTCAACACAGTGAAGATTAGCAGGCACATTAAAGCACATTGCATCTAAATATTTTTGTTTCACTCAGCAAAACGCATTTCTGTAGTACATAGTTGTCTGATCTTATTGATAAAGATATCCTCCTGATACTATTACGCTAATAGCAGATAATCTTTCATTTTTCACAATCGTTAAACCAGCAGGCTATTTAGAAATCTTAACTGGTAACCACACCAGTGGTTAGAGCACTCAACCCATGCGCCGAAGGTCCCTGGTTCGACCCTCGTTGGTGGCAACGAGATTTAGTTTGAATGATGCTTTGGACGGACTATAAGCCCGTTGAGATATAATACGTGCTGCTCAGAACGCATTGCAGCTGAATTGATAAACACATGGCCAAAGCGTGATACTGATCATATGACCTCATAGAGTGCCGACATGTTCGATCATGATAATGAGATACTCTAACTACCTCTAAGTAAAGACCCGAAAGGGGCTGTAGTGCTAAGTCAAAAACTGCTTGCCATCTGTTAATTGGGATTCATGTTGCAGGTAAGATGAGTGTCGCAATGAATGCAGCTCCAGTTTGAGTGTAAAGAAGGTATAGGGTTGTGAAAAGTTGAAATGGGATACTCCAAAATGAGTGAAAGCTAATACATGAGTTCACGATACGATAAAAATTTCTGGACGTGTATCTTGCGGTCCTCGTGCCACAAGTGCTTTCTGGTGAATTGCGCTTACAACACCACTTCGCAATTTCGTTCCTATAATAGCCATGCTCCAGTTGAAATGCGTAAACCAATAATGCTGCAAGCTAACCTAGAGCATAAAAATATGGTCGGATGTCTGTTCCCGCATTTTCTGTAGTTATTTCAACTAACAAGCTACTAAGTTGTAGCAGTCCAGCAAATCTTGATGTTTCTACTATGGATCTGAAAATGTCAATCAGGTAAAATTCATTACCGAAAGCTCGGTGAGTTGCCGTTTTAGGTTTTTTCCACTTCAAGTTCATTTTCTCTTGAAGTTTCTTGGGCAAATTGCATGTACGCACTGCTCGATTACTACAAGGGGGTCTGTAGTAAGAAACTTTCAACTTTTTTTCAGTATTGAAATTTTCAACATGTTAAATCGCTTCTAAATTCTGACATACCTTGTTGCAAATTCCGGTGTACCAACATTCTCTCATTCGCAACTTTAGATTGCCGATGTAACATCGCTACCTTCCTTTGGGCATTAATACCTTTTCCCCTAAATATTTATTTAATTTTTTTAAACTTTACCAATTTACCTATAATTTTGATTTCCACATCATCGCAATCCTACCCTTTTCCCTTATTTTCAATTACAAAAAAACCAGTAATATAATAATAATTTTAATTTTCCCACTAATAACACTCCATACATTAATTCCCATTAACAAAATTTCATACTATACATTTTCCCTTACAAAACCTAATTCCTTCCTTCATACTAACTAATTTTATTCATCAGCTCCCACTAACAAATTTTACTTTTCCATACTATTGGGTGTACAACTTTTTTAGCGAAATTTGATGCTTTATTGTGGAAAAATCTTACACTTTATTTTATTCGAAGTATTTTCCATCGGAAGCTACAACATTTCCCCATCTTTCAGGCAATTGATGAGTTCCATCCCAAAAAAATTGCAACGGCTTAGCGGCCAAAAACTAACCTATCCAATTGCGAAGCATATTCCGGTGAGAGCGTTTTGCATCGAGCGAAATAAATGAAAGTCAGACGGAGCAAGGTCCGGACTATAAGGCGGGTGGGCCAAAACTTCCCATCCACTATTTTCCAAATATTTTTTCACGGGTCTTGCAACATGCGGCCGAGCGTTGTCATGATGAAAAATTATAGCCTCGTGTCTCGTCGCATACTCCGGGCGTTTTTCGATGATGGCACGCTTCAAACGTATTAATTGTGTTCGGTACAGGTCACTTGTGATTGTCTGGCCCGATTGCAACAACTCATAATAGAACGGCGCCTTCTGATCCCAGTAAATTCCAATTTCATGCCCATCAAGAAAGATTTGAAGTTGCTAGTTCGATGAATGAGAAATCAACAAAGCATGGCGCCGTTGATAGCGTCGCGGATTCTCGACCGGGGGTCTGCTGGGATCCTGGGTTCAAGTTGCCCCAGCACAGGGAAGCACTTTTTTCGGAGTATCGGCAAAATCAATAGTTTCGATATATATGTGACACTTTGCATCTAATCAAACGCTTCTTTGATTATGCAAATTGCCATATATGCAAAATGGAAATTGTTGCGTTTGTCGGTACAAAAAAGATGTGCGGGTAGCGGAATCAAGGTGTAATGAGCTGCTACTATGTTACCCAGATGCGGCAGTCAGTATTTGACTTCGAAAATAAGAGGGAGTGCTTTAGGCGTGAACTTTTGGATTCCGTTTTGAGTTTGCAAAGTGTAAGAAGTTCTTTGGCGGTGTGGAGAAGAGTTTTTAAGTCATGTGGTTGTTAAGTGAATTTTGGGAAATATTTTTAATTTGGGTGTTAGTATAGAAAGTTTTAACGGACGAAAGTTTATGTGTCCGAATACAATTTTAACAAAGACACAATTATGATTCGAAGTGTGTTGTGAAATAAATGAAACTTATGAATAGCAAAAGAATTAAAAAGGAGTGAGAAAAATAGAAAAAAACGGGAGGAACGAAGATGCAGTGCCGAAGAATAAAAGTGGTAAGTTCTACGGTTTAAACAAGCAATTGCAGAAGTTACAAAGGTGGCCATTTTACCATCTTTCATTGATTTTTTTGTACATTACAGAGATTTCAACCTTAGTTTACAGTGGCCCCACGCTTCTTTCTTGGCCTTTCACCGAGCGCTCGGAGTTTTGCAGGAAAGATTTGACTTTTTCTCTACTTTTTTTTTGCTTTATTTCAAATTACGGTATTGTTCATTCATTTTGTATATTTAGTTAACCATCGTTTAATTTATATTTCCTTAAATTAGATTTTGAAGAAGCGGGTTTGCTTTTGGGTGTTTAAATTTATTTCTTTTTTGTAAAATATGCGAATATAATTTTTTTTTATTTTTGTTAAATAAAACGGCCATGTCTGAGTAAGGCAAAAAAAAAAACATTTTTCATTTCTTAAAATGACCTCCCTCTTTCCCGTCCTTTTCTCTTTGTGTTAGTTATTATATGTAAGGTGGATCAGCACGAGCAGAGGGTGTCCCGGAAGTCCCACGCCAAGACTGAGCGCTAGCCGGCCTCAGTATGCCGCCCCGGGCTACACACCCCTCTGCTTAAACTGAATGTCTGCAACTGCGGTGACTTCCGCGGTTGCAACAACCGTCAGAGAAGTACAGATAGGTTGCAATTTTAGTAGAGTTTTGTAAGAAATACAAAACTCTTAAAAATGATTATGAACAAGTAAAAAACCCGATGATTGAAGACAAAATTATGAATACTAAGCATTCCTGAAAATAGCTTAATGCATTCTTAAATAAAACGTTAAAAATATAGATGGTTTCAGTTATTGAGCGCGCTAAAATTTTCTTCGGCTTATTTTGCTTGCCAAAATTTTGGTTTATATATTCCATGAGCTACGTCTACTTTAAAAATAAGTATACTCACAGCGTCGAATGCTTTTGTTCACAGCAAATGGGAGCAAACTTACTTCCAATAAAAATAAAAAATGAAATAATTAAAATTAATGGCAAAATTCGGAGGGTTAAACTCATCGAAATGAAAGTTTTACTCACCTGCTTGTCGAATTCGACGCAGCTATTCTCCTTAGTGATCTTTCACGCAGCTGTTCTGGAACAAAGTAAAATATCAACCCTTAATAGGATATTCAGATACAACTCACGATAAACATACTTCAAGCCTATCAAACAATTTTTCAAATTCTGAAAGCTTAAATAATATTTACTAACAAACGACTCAAGCAATTTAATTTGCCAACAAATAATAACATCATCATTCTGTGCCGTTCGTACTTATAATCAACAACTTAAAATATTCATTGTTTATTTAACACACTAAGATTTATGGCCTCGTTATTTTTAATCATTATTTCGCTCGTGTGTTGAAATTGCCGCCATGCAGTGGCGTTCAAGTTCGCCACACTTGAACGTTGCTCCGCCCAAAATAAATTACGACATTTTACAGTCTCACCACAAGTGAAATTTTAAATAGTCCTATAAAAAAATTTAAAAAATGAATAAAAATTCAAAATAAGAAAAGAAAGATTAAGCCTTAAAAATTCATCCCAATAATCTTGTTCATGACAAGAAAATTGTTTTCACTGATTTAATGAACAATTTTTGCCGAACAGACTGAATGAGTTCACTTCATTGTGGCTTAGCTTATACTCGTAGTCTTAACTCAATCCAATAACGAATTAAAAATGAAAATTTATCGCAAGAGTTGAGCGATTTGGAAAGATATTTCAAAGCTATTAGTCTAAGATCCCGCTATACAACGACCTTCACCGAGATGCTTATTTAATGAGACGTATTTTTTATGTTATTAAATATGCCAATAAATATATCCTATATGGGTTGCCTAACAAATTTCAGTCCAGAGTATTTTTAATTAATAATTTAAAAAATTTTTTTTTTTAAACATTGCACCGGTGTGATTATTAAATAAATTTGATACCAATCGAAAGTTTGAAGCCCATAGAATATGCAAACGTTAGGTTGCCTATTTTTTTCCGGTCACAACCACGGGTTGCCAGGTGTAAACAGGTAAATCTATACTAGCATTTTGCAACGGTCTGATTATTGAATCAAACTTAGATAAACTGAAAGATTATTTCATAAGGAACACGGTGGTATAGGGTTGCCTGCGAAAAATCAGTCCCGAATTACGGTTGTCGAATTTTAAATAATAAAATATCGCTGCGAGTGAATGTGTGTGAGAGAGAGGTCCCACACCAACCATCCCATGCGGTAGAAAAGGACGCAGCGTAGCAGCTGTTTAAAGTCCGCCCATTTAAAGAAGGAGAGTGCGCATGCTATTTGTGCTTGGAAATGAAAAGGATAGCGATAGACTCGTATATGCTGTGCATTATTTTGGAGTAGTTAATTATTGATGTACAGAAATAGTTATTTAATTTTTTATTTTTTAATCAATTAATTATTTATCTATGTTTATTGTTTATGTGACACTAAAGTATATACACATCTTTAGTAAAAAAGACAGTTAGAGTAAAACATATATATTACTTATCTGGCAAATTTTATCTTTATTATTGGGAGCCGAAATAAAAAACAACAATTAAAAGAATACTTCTGTTTATTGAAAAAAATTTAAAATACAAAAATTTTTAAAATTATTCAGGTTCCGAGTCATCGGACATATAACTGTGATCTCCAACTTCTGAATCTTCTTCGTCATCACTCTCCGTTTCAGTTTTTTCGACAATGTCTTCTATTTTTAAAGGTGTATGATCCCCAATGAATCCTACTGGTTTTAAATATTCATCTAAGAACCAACCGCAGTTCTCAGGCTGAAGTTTCACGCATATTGGATCCGTTGCATTAAGCCACATGGAATTTACGAAAATAGTTCGTAAAATTTTCTGAGTTAATGATATCCAGCAAGGTGGTATGGAGTTGGAGTCGAAGCCTTTTATTTTTTTTAAAAAGTGCTCGCTGTCTTCTTTTGCAGAGTAATTCTTCAAAAAAATGCGATGTCGCGCATCATTCACACTGGTACAGTTCTTGATACCATACATACTAGACGTAAATTCTTGAACAGTCTTCATTTTTTCACCAATGAAAATATCAGCAGCATCTGTTAATGACGCAAAAACTGTTTGATATTTTTCATTTTTTGAAAATTGCTGAAAAGGTTTTACTTTCCCTTTGTTGTAAAATGCTGCCGTGTAATCGCAACCTGTAAATGCATGGAATGCTGGAAGACTTTGGCATAATTTAATTCCTAACTCCAACGCTAAATCGGTGCAATTAATACAATCAACAGTTTGATTATTACTCTTTTTTGTAGCTGAACTGGCAAGCCAAATTTCTGATCCGATAAGTTTGTGCATATTTCCTAACAAAATAATCAAAACGTCAGTATCAGAGGCTTTAATTAAAACTCTTGAGCCTGGTTCCGCTTTAGAAGCATGAAAAATAATCCTTGTATCTGCCTCTTCGTGATGACATTCATAATTAGTTTCTTCAGTTTTTTTTACGGAATTTTCCTGAACTTGATAAGAGTAACAATGATGGTCGACGGTTAAAAAAATTTTTTTGTTTTGGATTATCGTTACCAAACTGTCGTTTTGCCAATAATCAGCCAGAAACTGCACCAGAGCCTCTTTAAAGCGATAATTTTTCAGGCTTTGCAAAAAATTTTTTGGTCTAGTTTGCTGAGGTCCTGAAATTTTGTACGGAATATCGAATTCTTTTCTGCTTTCACGTTCGGAATCTTTGATTGACGGTGATAAGTAGCGATCAAAAATTAAATGTATTTCTGTCGCGTTTGTTGAACATATTTTTATGAGTATTGACTCGGCAATTTTATCAAAAGTTTGAGCTATAGCAGCTCCGATTATATGCAAGTAATAAAAACCATCTATTATTTCAACGTTGATATGAGTTGGCTCAACCATTTTAGTTTTGGATTTCAAAACCTTTGCTAACGTTGATTTTGAAGTTTTTAACATCTCTCCAGTACATGCAAAAAGAGCAGGGGGCAATGGTGCTAGTGGAAAAGTTAGGCAAAATTCGAGATTAATTTTTTTGTTTAGACTTATTGCCAAAAGTCGCCCAAATACATCTCGTTCCATTTTCAACAATACTTTCTTGTTCTTGTCTTTGGTACTCAAGACTTTAGTCATACATTGAGAAGCAAAATTGCAGATTTTGTTTCGTTTTATTGATTTATCGAATCTTCCGGGAGTTGAAGAGCATTCCGAGATAAAATTTAATTTTTGTTGAGAGCCTGCTGTTTTTACGTTCAGCAGAAAATCAGTAACTTCTTTCGATGCAGCTTTACCGGTTGAAATGTTGAATAATGTATCTTTGTCAATAGTGTCATCAAATGGATTCATCGTACATTTTATTGCTTCAATGATACTCTGAAGATTTTTCTTGTCTTTCTTAATTTTACTTCGTTGCAATGAGTGCGAAGTATCATCCTCTTTCGTTAATCCGATTTTTTGTTTGATAGATGTTAATATCTTCGTCCTCATGCTATGACTGAGTGCCCATCTTTGACGTGCAGATATTGAATCCGCAGCAAGGTTATCAGCCAATTGATTGCTAGCATCAGCATTGATGGTTTGCTCTAGCGTCAAGTCAACCGGTGATCGAGCGAAATTCGCTGCAGTTCGTCTAATTCCAAAGGCACCTCGACGAAATTCAGCCACCAAAGATGAATTATTAGTATACAAATTGATTAAATTGCTCAAATATAACAAGGACCATCTGGCATAATTGGGCTGGTTTAACGCAAAAAAAATATCAGCCATGTTGAAAATCGAGTCCACGTACAGTTCAAAGTTACTGGTGCGGATACTTCTGGAAAACCGATGGTATAAATTAATTAACTCACAGTACTGGTAATAAAATTGAGCAGTTTTCCCTTTTTCTCCGATTAAAGTCTGATTGCAGAATTCTTTATAACCGTTAACAATTCGACTCAATACATCTGGTAACTCGATAGTTTCGTTGGCGTCATAAGCAGTTTGATTTGATGCATTCTGTATTTGTGTTTGCAGCAGTTCATCCATCGCCTCAAGTGTAACATTAGTTGTCGATAAATACTGTTCAAAATGTAATATTTGTAATGCGGCAGCGGTTAGCGGATGTAAGCGCTTGCAGCGATTGAAGTGCTTGCTGTCCAAAAAGCTATTCATGGAGCCGCCGGCTAATACTTCAGCTTGCACCAGTATTTCCACTAATCCACTGGAGTCAATATATTTTCCGATGGCTCTAAAAAATGCCATCTCTGTGTGAAACGCTCCCAAGTTAACAAAAATTTTATTGTATAGCGGTTTTTCTTGTTCTTGAATTTGCATAGCCATTTTTGCTATCGCTAAATCATATGTCACAATAATTTCTGGCTGCTGACATTTTTCAGCGATTTCTTTAGCCATGTTTAATGTTTCATTGACTACTGCATACGACGTTGGTGATGAATTTATGGGAGGCAAATATTCAACTCTTTGCTTCTCACTGTGGTCTAAAGATATCATACAGTTATAACCCAACCACATAGGAACAGAATCAATTCTTGATAACGACATTATCCATAATAAATCTTTATCTGTAGCTATTTCTGTAGCACCTTTGCATAACTCGGTTGTATTGATAAACGAATCTACAGTAATCAGCTGCATACTTGCCTTAGGTTTCGAATAATATGGTCGAATTTCTCGTGATATTTCATTGAAACGCCTTCTCTTGCGGGTAGGCCCTTCTTCATTTGTGTTGTCCTTTACTTGAGGCGCTGGTGAAGTTGTAGCTTCACCGTCATCAAAATTATCAGTTCCATTACTAGAGAATTGATAAATAATGCCAACTGTGTCGTGCATAGTGTCCTTTCCAGAAGTTGTGTCAACGAAGCGGTCGAAATTATCGAACGCTACGTGGGTGCTGTGTCCATTTGCTGCAGTGATGCCTTTTGGTATAACTTTGTTATCTTGGATCGATGTATACGTCATTTCGGTTTCCAATTCTTCTGCCAAATTATATCCAATTGTATGGCCATACCTATTAAGTATCGTAATTACTTGCCTAGAGTTGGTTAAAGACTTGACTGCCAATCCAAGAGATAAACTTTTTGCGGGCTTACATGCACCCCTAGTGACAGCATAAATAACGTCACTACATATTGACGTTATTTTAGCTTTCAGTCCGTTCGAATCTTCATCAGAATGATTAGGTCCTTCAATAAGGTTTCGCATAAAATCTATTAATTGCTTAGGAATGTCACATTCTCCACGAATGACATCATCAGCAGTTACGTTGCGAGAAAGCGGATGAACATCTATATTTTTAATACAACTTCTCAAATAATATGCTACATTTTCAAACTCATAATCATTTCTTGTCTCCAAAAATTTAAAATTGTTAGCCATTACAGAAACGTCCATGTCTGTTTTGTACACAATTTTTTTGTTACGTATTCCCATTGACGCTTCAATCGTAATAAGATTACCAAATTTCTTCATTAACTTTTTTTGCAAGGTTTCACATCGGTAATCTTGAATATCATCGAAATCAATTTCATGATTTCCAAACTCTAGCAATAAAGCTTGGTATCTTAAAAATAATTGAGCCAAGTACATAACTTGGTTGTTTTCAATTATTTCTGTCTCAATAAAATTTGATATGGATTGAAAAGCCAACTGATGTAACTGTCGATATTTACTATACGTTGAATCGGTAGATTCTTCCGTGGACCGCTTATTTTTCGATTGATACAGTGCGTAACAAGGCAGATGGTACGCGATAGTTTGATGTTGAAGTTTGGAGAGAATCTCCGAATCGCTTAAATTTTCGGCGATATTTTTGATCTGTAGTGGTACTTTGTCACCTTTAGGGAAAGTAAGATTAACCAGCTTCTTTCCACATCTTTTTTGGCTGTGGTCACAAAAAAGACAAATAATTGTGCTTGATGTCGATGCTGTTGATGTCGTTGCTGTTGATGTCGATGCTGTTGATGTTGACTGCTCCTAAAAGAATTTAAATCATTCTTTGAGTAAAAATGGAAAAAAACAAATATAAATGAAAATACAAGTTCAATTAATAGATTTTCATGTCACTTTTTTAAAAAAGCTAAAAAAAAAAATAATTTTTTATTACCTTGTCAAAGCCCCCAGAAGTTTGAGGCAGGTCTTCAACATTACTCGTTTCATCCTCAGCAACTGTAGCACAGGAATCGACACTAGGATTCAACTGTTGTGGTTCTTCTTCAGTAGTAGATACATCGGTATGCTCCTAAAAAAAAAACAATTTTTGCGATTAAATGAAAATGTTTGATTATAAATTTTAAAAAATTTTTGATAAGAATATTTGATTTAAAACATCCTCATTTAATTATTCCAAAAAAAAAAAAAAGGAAATCAGAACATTTTCTTGTTCAATTTTCAACTACCGTTTTTTAAGTGAATTACAAAAAAAATATGTGTGTCGAAAATTAACAAAACCATAAGTGAGTTTTACTAGCAATTACTTCAACATGACAAAAATATAGAAGATGTATTAGCTTAGATAATTTTAAAGATTCAATTATTATGTACTTACTGTATATTCAGCGATAAATTTAAGAAATTCTTCGTTATATTTTTTATTCAAAACAGTCACTTTTTTGTAGCACGTGGTATGATAACCTACAAATTGGAGTGACGCACTGGGTAGCTCAACAAAATTGTATTTAAAATGTTTTTTTTTACGAAAAGCTAACTTTAATGCACAGTTTTTAAAAGTTTCATCATCAAAATCAATTATTCCGTCATCCGAATCACACAAAAAACACTTTTTGGCCATTTTTTCCAATAATAAATAGCAGCACGTTTTTTCACTTGTATCTATAGCGACAATCTACTCCAAAATAATGCACAGCATATACGAGTCTATCGCTATCCTATACGAGTCTATCGCTGCGTCCTTTTCTACCGCATGGGATGGTTGGTGTGGGACCTCTCTCTCACACACATTCACTCGCAGCGATATTTTATTATTTAAAATTCGACAACCGTAATTCGGGACTGATTTTTCGCAGGCAACCCTATACCACCGTGTTCCTTATGAAATAATCTTTCAGTTTATCTAAGTTTGATTCAATAATCAGACCGTTGCAAAATGCTAGTATAGATTTACCTGTTTACACCTGGCAACCCGTGGTTGTGACCGGAAAAAAATAGGCAACCTAACGTTTGCATATTCTATGGGCTTCAAACTTTCGATTGGTATCAAATTTATTTAATAATCACACCGGTGCAATGTTTAAAAAAAAAAATTTTTTAAATTATTAATTAAAAATACTCTGGACTGAAATTTGTTAGGCAACCCATATAGGATATATTTATTGGCATATTTAATAACATAAAAAATACGTCTCATTAAATAAGCATCTCGGTGAAGGTCGTTGTATAGCGGGATCCTATACTATATATGTCGTTGGAGATTTTCCCAATGATCCGCCGCCGTTAAGGGTTTTAGCGATGACAACTATTTGACTAATTAGGTGATAATTTGGGCATTTTATAGACCGCGCATACCAAAAATTGTTTTATATTTTCTTAAGATGCCGAGACTTGGTATGCATCCGATATAGCAATGGTTCACATTGGTGCGATATACTTTTTGATGGAAAAGAAAATTCATGGATGATTTTCAGCTATACTCGTATATTTCGACTCATTTTTCGGAATGTTCTTGGTATACGGAGAGAAGAAAATGAGGGTAAATGTTCCGGTTGAAATTCAAGAAAAAATGTTAACATTGAAAAAGATACACGACTCCTTGTGGAATTTGCTTAAAATATATTCTTGGCTGATTTGTCAACTTTGGACGGTTGTCGGAGATGAATTTATGAGAGTTTTGTTCAATGAATTCCAGGCGTTATTTGGCATGCGCCTTATTTTCTGTCCATGTGATCTTGGTGGCGTTAATTTAACAGAATGAGAAAGTTTTCAAATAAAATGGCTGATAAAAAGAAAGGCATTAATTCATCGAAAGTATTTCCAGATATAAGTTTGGGAAATAGCTGATACTAATAAGCCAGGTTATATTTAATTTTTTCTAATGTTTACCAAAATATATACAAATTTCTTATTACTGTAAAAGTTTTTTGGGTCCCAGCTCGCAAAATGATAATTTTGTTGAATTCACCTACGAGGATATAACAAATTTAAAAGATGATAATTCGCGCTCGAATGAAGAAGTACTTGGCTAAACCAAAATTTTTAAATTTTTTTTTCAAAATTTTCCGCAGAAGGTATTCATATACGGTAACAAATCAAAAGTTTTGTGGAGCGACGACTATGAAAGCGACGGCAATTTGGATAGCAAGAATTTTCTGCACGGCAATTTGGATAGCAAGAATTTTCACGTGGAGAATTTTCGGGGGAGATTGAATTGGAAGTGCGGAAAAGCTGTCGACGAGGTTCGTGCAGAAAAAGCAGAAGATAGGGAACTTGATTTTCCGCCGTTGACCATTGCGGGTATTTGGCAGTGTAGTGTAGTTGGGCAGACAGCCGTTTGCGACATTTCCAGTCTCAGTAGTTTGTTCGGCTAGTGTAAGGTTGGGAGCTCGGGGCACTTCACAGAAAACGTTATTATCACACAATTTTCGGAAGTTTTTCTACGGTTTTTCTAGCAACTTTGTTTATCACATTTCATCGTTTTGTTTCAATTTAGATTTTGTACGCTTCCAAATTAATCATAAGCATCCATTTGATCTTACGGCACCTCGTTTCCATCGCGAATGTCACGTAAATGAGTGTGCGCCGTGGAAGAAAATTGAGTTCATATTCCCTCAACGAACATGCCTCGGGAGAACGAAAAGATTTTTACCATCGGCTTTCCAGGCTAAATACCCAGTTTTGATCCGTTTTAACGGTCGAGAATGTGTTAAACTAAGAACACACTGTGAGGTCACAATAAACTATTGAAAAGTTCGTTTTAAATGTCGTCATTTTGATAAAGAAATCGCCATCGAAAATTATGGTTACGTGCTAATTTGGTTTCACAATAAAGATCCGTGGCTGCAAAGACGAGAAGATTTTAGTGTGGTTAATGTTAGCATAAACATTTGAAGCACGAAAATTGTAAATACAGTAAGAACTCCCGCAGCTATAGTGCGGCAAAGAATAGCTAGAAGCAAAACCAATTAAAAGCCGTCTCTAAGTGGAAATTTATTAAAGGAGTTTCTGAAGGTTTAATTGTGTCTCCAGTTGTACAGTCAATAATTGTCTGCTGATAAATCGTGGATAGTTGAAGTAAGAAGACACGAAAAGAATCTTTCGCGACAAAGTTGTGAAATGGGATGACACATCGCTTTACCGATTTTTGAGTGTTATACAAAAGTTTAGTGCAACAGCCGGGAAAACGGAAGCCATGTGAGACTCCAGAATTTGCCACCAAGCACCTTTCCCCTGACATCAGTGAAGGAAATTCGCGACAATTCGCGTACGGTGCATGATTCGCTCTCGCTTGCACATCGGCAGTTTTCCGCCGATTGGCTCATTGAATTGTAGCGTTTCTCATCTTTTTGTTGGGGTTAACTGCACCCCCGGAGGGGAACGAGATTTTTTTTCTATGATGTTTGACGGAATCAATGGAGCGCCCATACTTCAAAGGGCTCCTTTGTCCCCACCAATTAGAAGGAAACAGTCAAACCAACGAATCGGCTAAATGCTAATAGTTTTATCTAAATCCATCAATAACGAAAATGCTTAAAGGTTAAGTTCCATTAAAGTATAATTCCAATCCTTTATTATAAAACGATAACTTTTCACGTATATAACTATTTCTTATATAAAGTCAAGGTTAAAATTAAATATTCAGCGTGCATGCCATTATGTCAATAGTTTCGAAAGCATTGACCACTCGTCGACGTCATTGTGAATCGCCCACACCATCTACGAGCGCTCGTCAAGGATGATGAGTAAGTACCAAAGTGTCACTACAGCTTAACAAGCCATGTACCAAAAGCCCCAGTACCCCATACATGACCACATGTAGATTGGCTTTACTCACTAGTTTAAATGAAGGTATATGTATGTCCGCGTGGCTTAGTGGTTAGAGCACTAAGCCCGTAACCCGAAGGTCTCGGGTTCAAGTTTCGTTGGCGTCAACGGGATTTAGTTCGCGTGGTTCTTCGGACGGACTCTAAGCCTGTTCAGTTATGATACGTGCTGGTTTAAAATCAGAACGTATAGCAGCTGGTTGGACGTACACACGGCCAAAGCGTGATAATGATCATATCCCTTATGGAGGGCCGACACGTTAGATTATGACAATGAGATACTCTAACTATCTCTTAGAGAAGGCCCAAAAGGGGCTGTAGTGCGTTGCGATTTATGTCATTGTTTTTTATTGTGACTGAATTCGAAGCCAAAATTGCAATAAATTCCATCGATCAACCACCGTATTCACTGCGAGATTTGGCTCAGTGTGATTTTGATGATTTTTGATATTTTGCGTTTTATTTGCAATGTCCGGGTACTTTTTGTCACAAACTGAAGGCCATCCCAAAAAGTGCTTATGAAAAGTGTTTCGAGGACTGGAAAAATCGTTGGCATAAGTGTAGTGCATCTGATGGGGATTAAGGCGAAAAAATAAATATTGATGAATAATTAAATATTTTGCGTTTCATTTGCAATTTCCGGATACTTTTTTGTCAGAGTGTATTACGGATTCCATTACATAAGACTGTAACATAAATTTGCCACGTTCATGGTTTTTATTTTAAGGAAAAGTTAATGCGACTATGTTTGTATGAGTTTTTCTTCAAATGGAAATCATCTGGCCATGTGTACAATGGATCTTGATTTGGATGGGGGGGATACGCGGGGGCACCGTTTCCATCTGGATGCCCTACTCTTATTTGGGGGCCGACGTATCGTCAGTATAGGCGAAGTCCTCGCAAGTGCCGTCTGTTTTCGCCAGGACCAGTTTGTTGCTTGCTTTGGCAATTTCAACCCTTAGTAGATTACCTCAGCCTCAACACCAATCGATCGGCATTTAATATTTATTTTTATAAATAACTTTTATTTTACAATCTGAAACTAAAAGTACATTTTGGCATCAAGATTTCCTGAAATCATGGAGAATGTGTGTTCCCACCCTTGCGATTGGAAACTCTTGAGTTGGAAATTTCTCAAAAAATATCACGGAAATTGGACTTTGTCTTAAAAGGACACATCATATCTCAGAAGTCAAAATTCACTAAACTAAGTAAAATTATGATTCGTTAATTTTACGTTTTACTCTGTAAGACCATGATGATATATTTAAACCTCTTAAAATAAATAACAGACGTAAATATAACATACTATAATATATAGTCTAGCCATAAATACTGTCTATCAGTTAAACACAGATATCTCGATAGTAAAAATATCTGGGGAAAAATCAAAAACAAAATTGAAATCAATGAAAAAATGCCTGTTCAATCGTATATATAATTTACTCAAAATGACTTTCTTTAGCTTACACGTATAACTTCAAATATGGAATAAACTCACCTATTGCTGTACGCAGCGCTTTGAGTGGAATTTTGGCAACTGCTTTCGTCAGCGATGCCTATAAGGCCTCAATATTGCGGTGACGTTCAAATATGCTGTTTTCTAGTCGTCGTGCAGATTCAAATCAAGACTTCCGGACAGCCAGTCTTCAGCACGAATGAACATTGGAACTTGATTTTCAAGCCATTTTTGGGTAGTCTTTGCGTTATGCCCCGGAGCAGAATTCTGCTGAAATACCCACGGCTTGGCTTGGTTTTGAATATCGTATTAAGAGGTGGGACCAAATCCGTCAGCATCTCTTGACAAATTTTTGCCAACGTTTCAACGCCCTTCTCATAAAAAGAAATTGAGGAGGCACTGTGATACGAAACTCCCCACCAAACCATCACTGAAGCGGGATGATGACCTCCTTGGATCCTCAGAACTTTCTTCTTGACATCACAAGAGCTTCTAGTGCAGACATGGTCACTTTGTTTGTTGTAACTCTTTTCAACTGTGAATTTTTTCGTCGGTAAACAAAATTTCCGTGTAGCGAACAAAGCCAAATTCAATTTTTCAATCTGCCATACCAAACTATGAAAATGTTTTCGCTGGTAAGCAGAATGTCCTTGCAGCGACCAAAGCTAAATTTGTGAATGAGTTTTTTTTCAATCTGCCATACCGAATTTGTTTTAATTTATCCGTTAAGGGATTTTCTGCATATCTTTTGCACGATCGCAAATGTAAATTATCGCGTAAAATATGAGATAACCAAACCATCACTGAAGCGGGATGATGACCTCCTTGGATCCTCAGAACTTTCTTCTTGACTTCACAAGAGCTTCTAGTGCAGACATGGTCACTTTGTTTGTTGTAACTCTTTTCAACTGTGAATTTTTTCGTCGGTAAACAAAATTTCCGTGTAGCGAACAAAGCCAAATTCAATTTTTCAATCTGCCATACCAAACTATGAAAATGTTTTCGCTGGTAAGCAGAATGTCCTTGCAGCGACCAAAGCTAAATTTGTGAATGAGTTTTTTTTTCAATCTGCCATACCGAATTTTTTTTAATTTATCCGTTAAGGGATTTTCTGCATATCTTTTGCACGATCGCAAATGTAAATTATCGCGTAAAATATGAGATAACTCCGCCGTGGACGGCCTCAAGCCCAGTTGAGAAAGAAATAGAGAACACCGTGTTTCCCCTACCCCTAGATTCCAGGATTCCTCATCCTAAATCCCACGAGCAAATGGTAGTAAACGGCCTTGGGGTCGCACATTGGATTTACTGGTTCCCCGATGATGGGACACCAAATGCCTAGAAATACCAATATTTGCCAATACATCCGCAGCTCTGCTACTAAATCCTACTTGCACCCACCTCTTATGTGGTGACGTAAGAGGGTGAAGGTGAGTCTTTCGCACCTGATAATGGAATCGAAGTAATAACCGTGCCGCCGGAATGGAGGCTGGGCGATGGGCTAGCTCCCCATCTCAGTAAAATACTCCATAGCTTCGAAACCTGCAACAGGGCCTCGGAGTGAATTGGAGCTATGGCAGCGACCTTGCAACCAAAAACAGGAGTTTGAAATCTGATCCTGGAATGTCAGATCACTGGACTACCCTGGCTCTGTTAAAGACCTTCTACAACAGGCCAGTCAAATTATATTATGCACACTGGCAACCCAAAAAACAAAATGGCAACCCAGGAAATTAATCGGATTGTAAATAGAAAGCGAGAGTTCGGAGTGGCCTTTATTGTAGATAGGGAGCTCAAATTGGCAGTTATTGATTTGAAGGCAGTTAATGAACTGTTGTGTGGGATCCGTATAAAAGTGAAATTTTTCAAAATTTGTCGGATAAATATTAATGCTTGGACCAAGGAAAATAGCAAAGAAACGAGGAAAACGTTCTACAACTACCCAGAAAGACTAGTCGACTCATTGCCTACAAACAAACAACAATAATTCTGGGTGCTTTCAACGCTAAGGTTGGCAATGAGCAATCTCATCGGGGAACGACTGGAGGATATAGCCTCCACGATGAAACGAATGACAATGGCCAGCACGTGATCAACTTTGCATGTAGCAGAAATCTAGTCATACGTTGGACTTGCTTCCCACATTGGATATCACTGGATCGCAACGCACAAAACCAGATCTACCATGTCCTGATCCAACAACGTTGGGCGTTGAGCATACCAATTGCAACTCAGATCATTACTTGATCAAATTAATCTATTGATGTCGTATGTCAAAGGCATACTTGGCGAAGACCAGCTGTTTAATGCGTTCACTTTGTATTTTACCACAATAAAAGAAAACACTATGATTTCGATTTCATACTTTATTGAAGTAAAATTAATTGAATAAACTTAGGCGAAAACTTGCGAAAAAAGCGTATAAAGCGACACAACGATCAAACGTAGCGAATTTCAAATAACGAACTAAGAGATGACAAAGCAAATTGTACGGTTTTTATACAACATGAAAATTTCGGTACTTTTTCCGTTTAGTTTGGTCTACTATTAAGTTGTTTACAATTTAAAAAAATGGAAAACACTATTAATAATGCAAATTATCAGCTGATGTGATTTCGTTCAATCGACTGGAACGACTGGAAATAATGACAATCACTTGACATTCAGATGATGGTGATGGTTTGTAAATAAACATTAGATTTGCTAGTTTATAGTTTAATTTTTTTCTTTTTGATTTCAGGTAGCTCCGAACATTCTCCCCCCGATGGTCCGCCAGGATCAGAATTAATACCTATAAATAGAGGTTAAGTAACCTTTTTATTTATAATAAGACACCAATCCTAGGCTTCTTATCGAAGTCTTATTGCTAACATTCCAATTGATACATAAGTTCAGCTGACCAGGAACTAGTTATGTTTGTATTACTTGTGGCATTTCCTCCTTACAAGTAAACAACATACGCTGCGACAAGGGGTTATTTATATGGCGCCCCGACTCGCCATTCTGGAACGTCCATTTAATGATTGCCGGGAAAAAGGATAATAATAGGATAAGGATAATAATACTAAAAGATAATTTCAGTTTGCGTTACAAATTTTAGAGTAGGATTATAGTATTCATTGCCTTCAAATTCTCAAATTCACATTAAAGATAGAATCAATTGTTTATGTTCAATAATTCAACTGAATGTTTTTCCATTTCTCGGGGTTTCTCAACTGGTAATAATGCAATTTTTGCAATGGGTCGATCTAATTCCTTGTTAGAAGTGCGAACAGTTACAACTCGAATTAATCCATCCTTTCCAGAATGTGTCTTTGTAATTCGACCCATTGGCCATTTGTATGATGGCAGACGCTCATCTTTAATGAGCACTAAGTCATTTACTTCGAGATTGGGCTGACGAGGATTCCATTTAGGTCTTTCTTGTAATCTCGTTATGTATTCCATTGATCACCTTTTCCAAAAATCTTGGGTTAATCGTTGTGTGAATTGCCAGCGGCTCAACCGGTTAAGCTGTATGTTCACGAGGTCATCTTCTGGGACTGCTAATAAAGTGTCTCCTACAAGAAAATGTCCTGGTGTTAAGGCATTCAAATCATTTGGGTCGTTTGTCAAAGGGCAGAGAGGCCTTGAGTTCAAACATGCTTCTATTTTGGTCAGTACTGTATTAAATTCTTCGTACGTCAAGGTTGCATTTCCGATGATTCTCCTCAAATGATATTTTGTCGATTTCACACCGGCTTCCCAAAGTCCGCCAAAATGTGGAGAGGACGGAGGGTTAAAGTGCCACGTGATGCCATCGTTAGCCAATTCCTGTGTTAAAGATTCATTTCGTTTTATCGTTTGCATCAGCTCTTTATTGGCACCTACAAAATTGGTGCCACAGTCGCTATACACATGGCTGCATAGTCCCCTTCTACTAACGAAGCGTCGAAAAGCTGCTAAAAATGATGGGGTTGAAAGATCGCCTACTAACTCTAAATGTATCGCCTTCACGGAAAGACAAACAAAAATGGCAATGTATCCTTTAGAGGTTTTCGATCCTCTTCCTTTGCAAATTTTCAAGTCTACTGGACCACAATAGGCGATGCCACAATGCGAAAATGGTCGGGATGGTGTTACCCTTGGCTCAGGCAGATTACCCATTAGTTGTTCTCTAGATTGAGCCTTCATTTTGTAACATGTGATGCATTTTTGTATGAACTGGCGGGCTAAATTTTTGGCGTTGATGATCCAAAATTTTTGTCTGATGATATTCAACATAAGCTGTATTCCTCCATGCAATGTAAGTGTATGATATTTCAGGAATATAAGAGGCACTAGCTTACTCTTTTTCGATATAATCATTGGGTGCTTGGTGTCATATGGAAGATCAGCATTTTTCAGTCGACCGCCAATTAGCAGTATCCCATTTACATCCAAGAAAGGGTCTGAATTTACCAGATTGCTTTTTCTATCGATTTGTTTGCCTTGTTTAAAACATTCAATTTCTTCCCTATAATCCATTTCTTGTGTATGTTTAATCCAAAACTGCAAAGCTGAATCGAGTTCTGATATATTCAAATATGATTGGGCGTAGCGGGTACCTTTTGCTGCGGTAATAAATCTAAAACAGTATGCTGTTACTCTTAAGAGACGAGTCAATGTAGAGTATCTGCCAAACCATAAATCCAAAAAACTTGGTTCGGATTCAGATGCTAATAATGATATAAGTGGTGTTTTCCTTTGTTCCAAGGTGCATACCGGCAATAATTCATTTTCAGGCCAGTATTCCTTTGGTTTTCTCAACCAAGAAAGGCCATTCCACCACAGATTACAATCGATGAGTTGTTTTGGAAACATACCGTGTGATGCGAAGTCTGCAGGATTATGTTCTGAAGGTACGTGGTTCCAGGGAATATCCTTCACTGCTTCATGGATTTGCGTTGTTCGATTTGTAACAAAAGTAGTCCAGTGTGATGGATGTTTTGCCAACCAAGCTAAGACAATTGTCGAGTCAGTCCATAAATATATTCGAGATACGGGTAATTCTAACGCTTTTGTAATTTGATTTACGATTTTAGCCAACATTAGTGCTCCACATAGTTCCAAACGTGGGATTGAAATAGCTTTCACCGGTGTTACCTTCGTTTTAGCTAATAGCAAAGAAGATTCATTGTTATTTGGACTACGAGAAACGAGATAAACGACTGCAGCATACGCTTTCTGAGAAGCATCACATAAACCATGTAATTCAATAGTGTCGTTAGTATTATTTTTTAACCATCTAGATATTCTCACATTCTGAATTGTTTTCAGATCTGATTTAAAATTGTGCCATTTATTTGCACTTACTCTTTCATCCCAAGTTATGCCATCTAACCATAATGATTGCATTAATATTTTGGCTACTACAACAACTGGAGATATCCATCCAAGTGGATCGAACAATCTTGCTATGTCTGATAATATTTTGCGTTTTGTATACTTAACGTCATCCATGTTAATATGAATCTTGTATGCGAATTCATCCGATAGTGGATGCCATATAATGCCAAGTGTTTTAAGGCCCTGATCGAGATTCATATCGAAAGTTGTAAGCGTTTCCCGGTCTTCCATAGGAATACCACACAAAAGTTGTTCGTGACTGGCTACCCATTTTTTAAGTTTAAAACCTGCAGAGCTTAATAATATTCTCAATTCATCTCTTTTAGCTAATGCCGAATCTATGCTTACACCACCTGAAAGAAGATCGTCCACATAGAATTCATTGAGAATTGCTTGATGTGCCATGCTAAATGATGATTGATGATCCTCAGCAAGTTTTCGGAGCGTTCTAATTGCTAGAAATGGTGCTGAGGTCACTCCGAACGTCACTGTATCTAAAATGTAATCCCGGACTGGCTCATTCGGACTATTGCGCCAAACAATGCGTTGGAGATCCGCATCTTCGGAATGTATACGTATTTGACGATACATCTTTTCAATATCTGCTACAAAAACAAATTGCAAACATCTCCATTTTAATAAAATTTGATCAAGACTATTTTGCAGAGAAGGCCCAGCATACAACACATCGTTCAAAGACATTCCTGAACTAGTTTTCCGTGATACATCGAAAACAACGCGAGCCCTTGTACTGCTGCTTTCCTTGTATACCACATGATGTGGGAGGTAATTACCTTTGCATTTAGACGTGCTATTTGTTTCAATTGTGTATCGCTGACTTCATGCATGTGATTCAATTCTAAATATTCTCGAATGCATTTTGAATATTCCATACATAAATCCGAATTTTTAGAAAACTTTCGTTCTAACGACATTAAACTGGCAAGGGCGATGTTCCTTGATTCACCTACCGACTGTCTGTCAGCATCCTTTTTAAATGGAAGACGAGTAACATATCTTCCATCTATGTTACGATAGGTATTCTGCAAGTAGAATTCCTCACAAATTTGTTCTTCGACTGTCGGCTGCCGGGTTACTGCAACTTCTTCCAACTCCCAAAATTTCCTTAATTGCGCATTTAAATCATTATATTCGATCAGTTCTATTTTAAAACTATGGAGATTCACCTCTGGTTGCACATTAACTCCTCCGGAAACTATCCATCCTAAACTCGTTCTCTGAACAATTGGGCCCATCGGTAATCTGTAAATGTCGCCTGTTATTATTTGTGCATAAACATCAGCACCGAATAGCAAATCAATTCTCCCAGGTTTATCAAAATTTGGATCAGCTAAATCGAAATTTTTAAGTTGAGTTTTCAAGTCTGAAGCTACATTCCATGTCGGTAACGAATTAGTTAATTGGTTCAAAATATATGCGTCGACATTTAGAGATTGTTCATTGCGCAATTTTACTTTCAAATTTACAAGTCCCTTAGTTGGAGTGTGATGTGTCTTCCCAATACCACTCACACTTGTGTTTGTGCGCCTTCTTTCCAAGTTAAGTTGTTTAATTGCATTCTCGCTTATAAATGACGCTTGCGATCCTTGATCCAATAATGCTCTGAAACCCATGCAGCCACTTAAGGTTTGTACATTAATTAGAGCTGTAGCCAGAAGTACTCTTTTCGATGTAACCGCACTCAATGTTTGCATATGCAATTCGTTCTGATTGGAATTGGTTGTCGGTACATGTACAGGCTCGAATTCTGTTGCATTAACATTAAGAGGGTTAGTATGGATTGGTTGATTCCTGTGCAACAGCGTGTGATGCGCTTTTTGGCATTTTCCACATCTATTGCCACTGGGACATCGTGCTAACAGGTGTCCTTTCGTCAAACAATTGATGCATAGTATATTACGTTTCACTATATCAAACTTGGATTCATGGCTCATTTGGCTGAAAGTTGCACATTGGCGAATATGATGCTCAGCTTTGCAAACAACACAAGGTTGAACTACTTGACTAGTATGCATTGGCACATTGTGAGCTTGATATGTATTTGGGTTTCTAGATACTTTAATACGTTCAATTCCTGCAGCCTCTAACGCTCTGAATCTACGCTACATGAATTCAGACAAGTCATTTAGTGAAGGAAGAGTAGTTCTTTGAGCGTGCTCTTGCTCCCAAAGTTGCCTTGAAGCAAGAGGCAACCTCTGTGTAACGATAAAAACCAACATTGCATGCCACAGATTTTCAACTCCCATATTTTCTATAGCTTGTACACACTCCATTGTAGTGTCAAGAAGAGTCTTTATAGAAGAAGATGACTCAGTGGCGTTGGATAGCGAAAACAACCGCTTAAATTGAGTATTCAATAAGATATTCAGATTGTCGTATCTATTATTTAAGATTTGCCAAGCGATGTCGTAATTTGCTTCAGTTACTGCGTATTGGCGTAACAGTCCTTCAGGTTCCCCTGACAAACTACACTTTAAGTAGTGCAACTTTTGCACTTTCGAAAGATTCGTTCGTTTATGGATAAGCGAGGTGAATAAGTCCCGGAATGAAATCCATTGCTCGTAATTCCCATGAAACTTCGGTATTGAGATGCGAGGTAACTTGATATCCTCCAAATTTGATTGGGATCCTTGCAATCCGATCTCCACTGGTTTCTGTTCTCCCTCCTTTGTCGTTTTCACTGCATCTGAATTTTCTGAAATCCGTTTATCGTTGCTTGTTGAATTCTCCTCTGACTGCTCTGCTGCCCGCTGCTTATCCGATGCTTCTTTCAAATTATCATCTATCTCAGCCATGAACTCTAACTGAAGCTCATCAAACTGCATGAACAATTCACTCGCGAAATATTCTTTATTTAACTCCGCCTCATCACCTGTTAATAATGCCAAAATTCTCCTATGGTTTTCTTCGAAGTCAGCATGTAAATTATGCAACCGTTCTCTAACCATTCCGCAATACGACAACGTTCTACGACTTATTGAAGTCTTTTTAAAATCAGACCGGAGTCTATTCAATTGCTGTAAGAACAACTTTTGTTGCACAATAATAGTCTCCATTTTCTTGATTATAATCAGAAACTACCAAGTCCAGCTGTAATTCCTCAAGTTTATATGGAGGTGGCAATTCAAAATGAAAATTCAAATTCATTTTAAATTCAAAATATCCCAACAAAAACTAATTTAATTTGGCGAATTAGTTGTTGGATTCAATGAATAACGATTTCAATCTTATCGTTGATTCATTCACGCACATCCGAATATACACGTATCTGACCAGCCGTTTGTAATTCAATTGTTCTGATTTCCCCGTTAGTTATGAGAAACCATCAAAATGTGTATTGATGAAGAAAGGCAATATAAAAGGCAATATAAAAGGCAAATAAAATAACAACAACAAAGAATCTAAGGATGCATATACAACAAAGGATATATTTACAGAGGAAAGGGACTTACCCCGGCAAACTGCATGCAATTTATATTATTACACAAGTTACAACCGAACCGCACCACGAATTAAGATTTGTGTTTAGCACTGCACTTCACTGATTTATTACACGAATCCGGCTCGAAGGATCAAATGTTTAATGCGTTCACTTTGTATTTTACCACAATAAAAGAAAACACTATGATTTCGATTTCATACTTTATTGAAGTAAAATTAATTGAATAAACTTAGGCGAAAACTTGCGGAAACTTGCGAAAAAAGCGTATAAAGCGACACAACGATCAAACGTAGCAAGTTTCAAACAACGAACTAAGGAATGACAAAGCAAATTGTACGGTTTTTATACAAAATGAAAATTTCGGTACTTTTTCCGTTTAATTTGGTCTACTATTAAGTTGTTTACAATTTAAAAAAATGGAAAACACTATTAATAATGCAAAATATCAGCTGATGTGATTTCGTTAAATCGACTGGAACGACTGGAAATAATGACAATCACTTGACATTCAGATGATGGTGATGGTTTGTAAATAAACATTAGATTTGCTAGTTTATAGTTTAATTTTTTTCTTTTTGATTTCAGGTAGCTCCGAACACCAGCCCTCTACAAAAAAATATCATATCGAAAGGCTCCAAACGGCGTCTGTAGCAAAAGCTTTCATGGAGACTTTCGACAACCAGCTAGCTCCCATCCTATCAGATACATCGCTGAAAACAAGTAACGAGCTATAGGTCGAAGTGGAGCGGCGATTAAGAGAGTGGCAGTACAGACGATCGGAAATCAAGCCCGGCGCAAGAGGAATGATTTGTTCGATGATGAGTGCTAGAATGCGTTAGACAAAAAAGAATCTGGCATGCAAGAAATATGTAGGTAGAAAAACTATGGCGAAGAGAGTAGCAAATAAGGTTATTAGAATTAAAAAAAGAAAATACTATGACGACCAATCGAGAAATATCGGTGTAAGTTTAGCGAGCAACAACACAAGACAAGCATACAAAGTAGTGAAAAGTCTGAAACATGGTTATCAGCGCAAGACCACGCTCTGCCGTAATGACATTGGCAATATCATCGCTGATGAAACCAGGATTAAGGCAAGATGAGCATCATTCTTAAGAATCTCCTTAATCCTCCACACAGCTCCAAAACATCGGAGCCTATAGATATTCTTAGAGAGCTTCCATTGGCCGCGCCTACTTTGGATGAAGTTTGTTCCATCATAAAAACCCAAAAGAATAATAAAGCGCCGAACATCGATGAGATTCCAGTTGAGCTCATTAAATATGGTGGCAGCAGTGTTCAGAAAGCCATCCATAAACTCATCCAGCACGTTTGGCAACAAAACATAACCCGAACGAATGGAGACAATCAATTATATTCCCTATCCATAAAAAAGGTGATAAAGCTACAGAGAGCTACAAAATTATAGAGGCATATCACTACTTTGTATGGCATATACGCCACTGTTACTTCTTCGTTTCGCAAACCAGAAGAAATTTTATCATGAACGGATAAGATTGCATGTTCAGTAAAAGTTTTTACATTGAAGCCAAATTGTTCAATCGGAATGAGTGGCTTAGAAAATATTTTAAAAGATTGCAGAATAATTTTTTCAAGAATTTCGCCCAGGTTCAAAAGAAGAGAGATTGGTCTGAATTTCTTAATGTCATCATTTGATCTTCATTTTGGCAAAGGAACTAATGTGGCTGCTTTCCAAATAGATGGAAAGCTCTTCATTTCAAAGTTGATCAATGCATTATTGATAAATTATAAAATAAAAATTTGCCAAATTCGCTTAGAAATTTGACACTCGTCAAAATAAATAAGTCATTTTTATATGTTTGGACAAATGAAATGCGACAGGAATGCCAAAAAAAATTAAGCCAATTTGTGAGTACTTTCATATGATTTGAAAATTACGTTCACCAAGTTATGTAGATAATTTTTGTTTGTGTGAACGTAGGATTATACTGAATTGAGTAAATCAAATAACTTTATATTTAACGAGCCAAAGAGAAAGCATCTTAGAGTCCTGGAGCTTTAGCAACTACAATATTTTACCCATTTTCAATTATATCCCTTCTTCTTTCAACGCTTTCTACAGTTTCAGCCAACACTCCCCATTGGCCATAAAGAACATAAAAACCGGTCGGTCCATTGCAAAATCAATTACACGAAAAATTATCCGGTTTACTCTATGAAGAGAAGGATAAAAGAAAAAAGGTCGATTGTAGTTTAATCAAATCTTCAGTATTCTGTCTGCTAGGTGTACTCACCATAAAAAATGTCTTCTAATGAAAATTCATTTCCTTCTAGAACCCATGGCAAGCAGGACAGTCCTTGTTCTTGATAATGGAGAAAAAATTAGAAAGTGTAACCGTTTGTTTAGCTAAGGGAGATTCCAACGTATACGGAGTTGAACCTTCCTATCACCGGAACCCTTGTCGCTTGACACATTCTAAAACTGGGAAAGAAAAGGAATTTGAATCCAATTAAAAATCTTCCATTATTTGAACTTTCACTAATTCCTTTATAGTTCGTGCGACAGACGTGAGTAAGAAGGATTATTTTGTCCTGTTCCTTTGGCTATGGTTTTTTGAAACGTCTTTTGCTTTGTTCATGATGGCTTTGCATGATGCTATTTCTACACTCTGCTTGATTCATCTAGTTGGCATGTAAAACGACAGGGCAAGACGAAGAAACAACAAATCGAGCATTCAAGATGATGGAGAAAAGGGAAAAATTAATGCTTTGAGCTTATTTTCTTCTGCCGTTTCTCGTTTTCGGCTACAGCGCGAGGCTGTGTATGAATAGGTTTGCAGAATTGTTTAGTAATTTTTTGTACTTTTTTTTTCAAGCATACTTTGTTGCTCCTAGAGTAAATCAGCATTAATATAAAACGAATGCCTTTGAGTTCTCATAAGCCTAACCTAAAATTACAGCATGAACTCAAACGAGCGATAATTCCAGTAGTACTTACATTTGTCTTCATTGAAATATCCAAATATCTAAAACTTTGGCCTCTAATCAGATTCTTTTTGAATTGGATTACTTAAAAAGATGAAAATTACTTTCACAAGACTACCAAAAATGTTCAGGTTTTTAATTGAAGTTTCCTCAACAAATAAACCACCCTGTATTACAATTTTCCCTAAGACAAACTAGGAGTTTAATTACGCTCCCAAATCTTTGAAACAATTTTTTTTTTATTAAATCCGTGAAGTAATTTGTGGTTGAATGTTCTGTCTAAGAAAGGACTGAAAATGAATAGTAGCCGTTGTAGTAATCCCCAAGGGCTAAACGAATATCAACTTTTTTTCCGCTGGTTCTCAGAGCATTTTCACTTTTAATAAATGACCCAAGGAGAAATCAACATAAATTGTTCGTGAAGAAAAAGCTGGTGAAAATTTTTATGATTAATTGTAATCGGCGTGGAAATGTTCTGGCCAGGTCATTGAAATACTGTAAAATTTAACTAAAAACCGAGATTTGCAGTAAAAAGGAAAAATGATGCTAATTCAAAGAAATGGACTAGGGGCAAATGCAATCAAGTAATTGTGGTCATTTTCAAACGCGTCCATGATAAAATGTTTGAATTTGAATTACATCATTAATGTAGCGTAAGCGAGTAATCCGTGAGGAGCAGTGGGATAGGGCAAAATTCGCCTACGCAGTAGCTCCAAAGTGGAGGCATCGAGTTTGAGCTTCTTATGTTGCTGTCGGACTACCAACCCAACCAGCTGTGACGGCTACTAACTGAAAAATTAGGTGATAGTCATATGGTTGATCGTGATGTTGACCATATAACCTCTAATTCCGTTACGGTCATGGAATGAGATCCCCTAACAATAAATCTCAACGCCAAGGTTAAGATTTGGACTGTGTGCGATAGATTATGATAAATACTATAGCATAAGCTAGCATATTCATGTCATGTCGCAGCCAAACTTAAAATCAGGATATGACTACAAATTGTGTGAAACAAGCAAATTTCAGCCAACAAGTTGACCGAAGAACTTCTTTTCTAATGTATCGCTGCTGTTGAATAATATTGAATTTCGGCGTACAAGTATGATTATTTAGATTTCTATAAGGTTAAACCTATTTCTGTAGATATGGCTGAACCGAATCGAACAAGGTAAGTACTTCAGTTCAGTTTTGTGCTTATTTATAGTTTAGATAGAACAACTCTTATAGCATTACTCGAAAGTAAATTTGAAAACACATGAGCTTTTAACAATTCCTCAAATAATTAAAGCTATTGAAAGAGCTAGTATCAGCTACTACGATCATGAAACTCAATACCAAACTAAAGATAACATGATGAGAGAAACAATTAGATAAATTAGGAAGAAACGGCGAAAATAGTCCAAATCTAGCCATTCATAGTTTGAGCTACGAAAAATATGAAAACAGAGTTAACCTGACCCGCAATGAGCCTAAAGACGGTTGATGTCCTTTTATAGACGCAGGGCATCTTTTTGGGTGGGTAATGCTTATGGTAAGAGCGGGTTATGGTGGTCACCCATACATCGAGTAGCGGAAATGCTACTGCAACAAATAGCTCCAGCCAGTAATCGCCACGCGCACCGAAGTGAGAGCCATATTTTGTTTTTGCGCTCCACTGATGTCAATTTTCCGCGAAAGAAAACAAACGACAAGTGTCGAATTTCACAATGTATCTTCTTCTCATTTGTAGCACTACAGCCCCTCCCGGACCATCTCCTCCTGTAAATAGCGTCTCCAACTGTCTCGGACCATTGAACGTGTCCTCCAATTTCGAAATCTGAGCAGTGATGAACTGCCTTCGTCGACCGAGTCAGACCAGCGTTTCCTCGGTCGCCCCACTGATCTCCGGCCTTAAGTTCTCTCATCGAATTCCTTTTTGGGTACCCGTTGTTCATCCATACGATTCAAGTGTCCAGCCCATTGCAGCTTTCGCAGTCTTATAATCGTTGAGACCTCCAGCTCATTAAAAATTTCATTCAGCTCATGGTTGTATCGAATTCACCATTGGTCCCCGTCTAGCTTCGCTCCACCTATTCGCCTCAAGGCCCGTCGCTCAAAGGCATTCAATATGTTTGTGGATGCTTGGGTTAGGGTCCATATTTCACATCCAGGGCATAACACAGGTCTTATCCCAGATTTGTTTACTTAGGGTTTTGTTTTCCTGTGTATGCAGCTGGTCTTCAAGATCGTCAAAATTAAAAAAAAAAAATATTTTATTAGCGAGCTGTATTCTTCGGCGTATTTCATCTCTTTCATTACTTCTCCTTCTTCTTTGTAGCATTACAGTCCCTTTCAGGCCTTCGCTTAGAGATAGAGTATCTCAGTGTCATGATCTAATGTATCGGGCACTCTACAAGGTGATATGATCATTATCACGCTTTGGCCATGTGTCCATCCACCCAGCTGCGATACGTTCTGAACAGGCTTATAGTCCATCCGAAGAACCACTCAAAATAAATCTCGTTGACGCCAACGAGACTTGAACCAGAGACTTTCGGCTTACGGGCTTAGTGCTCAAACCACTAAGCCACGCGGACTACTCTTTCATTACTGGTTCTCGTTATTTTGGCGCCTAAATATACAAATTAACTTTTTTTCAATAATGTTTTCGCCAAGCGTGATATTTTGTGTACTTGAGATATTTTTCCTCGACTCTGTCATTAGCTTTGTTTTATTTTCATTGATTTGTAGCCCTACTAGTTTTGCTTCACTGGCGAGTTTCCAGAATAGTCTTTGGCAGTCATTAATGACCGTGACAAAATGTTGATGTCGTCCGCATAGGCTACTGCTTGGCTCGACTTGTATAGTAATCTACCTCATGTATCGACAGGAAGCTTCCTTATGACGTTCTCCAGAGCCAAATTGAATAGCAATGGGGCCAGCTCATCTTCCTGCTTTAGTCCGATATTTGCGTCAAAGGCATCGGTGAGTTGATTATTGATGCGGACTTAGAAGGTCGTCGACGACATTGTCATTTCTTTATGACGGACCGATTAGACTGGGACACCAAATATTGTTCGCGTATGATCTATTTTTATTTTCGAAGATCTTTGAAAATATTTTGTACTGCGTACAAAGAAGTGATATGCCTCTATAATTTTCGCACTGTAACTTGTCAGCTTTTTTGTTGATAGGGAATATAACTGTTTGGCTTCACTCTTGCGGCATATGTTCTTATTTGCAAATGTGCTGGATGACTTTGTGAATAGCTTTATGAACACTGCTGCCACCATGTTTGATGTGCTCCACTGGAATCTCATGGATGCCCGGCGCTTTATTATTCTTTTGGGCTTTGATGATGGAACAGTTTTCATCCAGAGTTGATGAGACTATTGGAAGCTCTCCGCAAACATCTATAGCCTTCAATATTCAGGAGCTGAGAGGTAGATTAAGGAGGTTCTTGAAATATGATGCCCATCTTTCCTTAATCTTGGTTTCATCAGCGATATATATCTGATGTCATCATGACAGAGCGTGGTTTTGGGCTGATAACCACGTTTCAGGCTTTTCACTACTTTGTATGCTTGTTATGAGTTGTGGATCGCTAAACTTACATCTATACTTAGTTAATTATATAAAATGTTTCTTTTTTATAGATGCCAGAGATAAGAGTCAGAATTACCGATAAGGCTGCCTGGTCTCCTGATAGCGTGGAAAATGCGGTGCAGCTTATTGAACAGCAAGATCAGTTATTTCAAACAAAAAGCTGCTAAAACAATTAGAATTCCATATTCAGGTCTACAAAAGAAGTACAAGACAAGTTGGGTAGACAGACCTATGCTCATGTCAGAAGGGTTTTGTACTCAACTTACAAAATGCCGTAACCAGCAACGAATAAAATTAAGAAACACGTCATGTTCGAGGATCATACTATTATTAACTAAGTTGGAAGAATTTGTTAATTCTGAGGTATTTGTTAAAATTATACCCATAAATATCTCGCTTGATAATTTTTTCAGATTTTTTTAGATCACGGGTGTCCATTCGCGAGGGAGAAAACACATTTTTCATGTATTTCCCCCCCCCTCTGTGCCCCACTGAAGCAAAAACTGTCAGTTTAAGAACTGTTTTGAAAAGCTCTCATAGAGAACTTTCATTTGATACTCATATCGGCTACGTTTCATGAAATTTTTTTTCAGGGGCCACTCCTCTGTACTGTAAGCATCGATTCATGTCCTATTTTTTCGAATCCTAGAATGGCTACAAAACCCTTTTGCTATGAGCTCTCTCCTGCCTCTTTGACTTGTTTCAATTGTATGTAGTCATCCTCATGATATCTATCATTCCTGAAACTTTCATGCAAATCCTAGCAAAGCTGTAGTGTCTAAGTCGGTAAAAAGCGCATGTTTCCATAGTAATACAGGGCATATTGTTCCATAGTAATACAGGAAAATTCAAATCGCTATAACTTCGTTAAATACAAATCGATCTTTATGAAACTTTCAGGAAAGATCAATCTTATAAATAATCATCTGTTTGCTAAATTTTATTGAATTTAAGGGTACCATTTAGATTTTATTCAAGAAAACATAAAATCGATAAATCATACTATTACTAACAAAGTTGAGTGAATTTCGACTTCTCACGTATTTGTTGTTGTTGTACTCATTAAGGCCTACATTCATGATTTTTTTCAGGTTTTTCGGATGGAAGGTGTCCAATCGCGAGGGGGGGGTACGCGAAAAGTTCGTACATTTCCCCTTCCCCTGCCCCCCTCGGTACTCATAAGGCAATTTTAAGACCTGTTTTCAAAAGATCTCATTGAGACCTTTCCAACGACACCCTACTCGACTACCATTGGTGAAAATTTTTTTTTGAGGGGTCACCTCCCTATATGGGGAGACCCCCCTTAAACCCCTTCGAAAAATTTTTTCACCCTTGAACTTTCAAGAGGTCACCACTTCTGACCTTTCCACAAAGTTTCATGGCTAAAGCCTCTATAGTTTCGGAGAAAAAGTGCTGTGACATACAGACGGACGGACGGACGGACGGACAGACGGACAGACGGACACAGGTCGTGATTGCAATAGGGTTTTGTATTTTAGTACAAAACCCTAAAAAACGGAACTTGGGACCACGCCTTGGACGACATACTACTACTTTGGTTCCAAAACCGAAGAGGAAATTGCAGGTTAGGTGAAAAGATGGCCAATATTTTCAGCGGATGTACAGCTGATCAAATATGAAAAGTGGCATTCAAATATGCTGAAAATTTGAATTTAAACATAGCTTCAACAAGTCTTTATGAATGGCTAGACGTGATTGGTTGAATTTATTTATAGCTAGAACTAATATTTCACTTAGCAAAACGGAAACAACAAGCATTAATAGAATCACAGCCTTTAATAAAAGAGAAATGCATTCGTTTTATAGGTTGTGGGAAGAACTGATGGATGCGACGAAATAGAAATAGAAGAGAGAGCAATCTATCAAAATTTGAGAGCGTGGAAAAAATATCACCTTGTTATGAGCAATGAACGCTGCTACTGGATTTAAACCCGCAATGTTCACTTCTAGGAAGAGGTCGACTCCACTACTAGAGAAGGATGGACCAATAGGAGCTCTGTATACGTGTTCAGCAATGGGTGGATCAAGGAGAAACTATTTCTTGAATGGCATTCACACGCCTTGTTAATACTAGATAACCACAATAGCCATATTTCCCTTCCTATCTACAAATATTGTAAGAACGACAATATCCATATGCTGTTGTAATAAACATAAGCAGTCGAGCACCCCATGGTGATAAGAAGTGACTCCTTTTGAGGAGATAAGCTGGTCACCCCACCAAAACTATTTAGTTTGTTGTTTTACTAGGCTTAAGTTAGCTACAACCGTCAAGTTTCCACCTTTAGGTAGAGATGTGTCGTTGACTTGACATTCACCTTGCGATGCAACGACCTTCTTCAGGAAAGAAACGATTACTTTTTGTACAATATTTGCGTTCATCTCAAGCCTCCATGTCCTCCAACTCTGAAGAGACAAAAAAGTTTGAACTACTATAGAATAGCTTAATCGATACATAATGGAATATTTCTAAAGATAATAAAAATGTCTTGTCGAGTAGAGTACATATACTAAATATTTTGGAGTGTAGCTCACGGCGCGATATTAATCCATCTCATATGATCCCACAAATATCTAGTCGACAAGCACACGAACGCAGTCGTCAAGCGAAGCTAGTAAGCTGAGCTCGGCTTTCTTTATAGCTCGCTGATACTAGTGCCAGACAATCGGCAACCGTGCCCTACACGGATTCGTACGAAGAAACATTATTAAACCGTCTTTACTATCACATCCGTCTTCAAGAATACATTCTTTGAATGTTTCTTTCGATAAACCATTAAAAACAGCTTACCAAAAAGAATCTGACTTATACATGAAAAGCCATCTTGCAGATAAAATAGCCCCAGATGAAGTGTCATCCTGCCACCTTCCTCACCGAGGAGACTCCAGCTGAGGCTACGGGCACGGTACGCCTGTCGATGCAGGTAATGGAACGCCCCTCGCTTGTCCATTGGTGCCAAGTAAGCCTCCAAGCGAGAACGTGACTCGCCGGAGCCGGAAGAGAAACTTATTTTTTCCTCAGGGAACTATGCGCTTTCCTAAAAAAGAAAATCCCCACGCCCGGAGAAATGCCTAACGAACACTTTTCAAAACTTAGTCTTATCCACTTTTCAATACCATAGGGGACCCATTACCCGAATTCTCCCGGAAAGATCTACTTTACACTACGGCAACAAGAACTGCTTGGCCTCCTCCTTAGAAAATGAAAAATTGGGCACTACGCGCAGCGAAATGTTTCATTTTCCCAACACCTCTGCGAATTGCAAAGCTAATCATTCCCTGCAAGAAATAACTCTTCCGAGCCACACTTTACACCTTCAAAATAAGGGAAACTCTTTTTTTCACTTGTATTTCTACACTATAAATCAATGAACATTTGTTCAAAAGAAAAATATAAGCTAGAACTCCTAATTCTACTTACGAGTACAAATTTCAACTTCAAGTTCTCAACGCAGGAGCTCTTGAACTAATTCCGCCGAAAGAGCTCCAGAATTTTAAGTTCCTTACTCCTACTACAGGGCGTTGTAGAACATTTTTCTGATTTGCTTAAGATTCTTAAATCTCCACTAACAGAATCCAATTTGGAAATTACTCTTCTCCTTTACTTCGCTGTCCAAATTTTAACCGATAAATCGCACACGTTAATTGATCCTTCCACTTCCAAGAAAATTTTCACCCAGCATTCTACCGCTAACTAACCAGTAGCGCAGCGATCTCTTTATCCGTTACCATCCAGAATTCTGCCCCATTCGCATTCTGCGCCGATTACACGTATTCATATGCGATGAGTTTCACTATTAACTTTGTAGGTATCAAATAATTCAAAACAAGCGTCGTCACTGAATATAACTTTATTTAACTTAATAACCAACAATAATCACGTATCGGCATTTACACGGTCGGAATTGCATGTTGCTTGCATCGAATGGCGTCATCAGACTAACTGTTGCTTCTCAACTCCAGGGTTGTAGTCTAATTCTCTTTTGAGCATTGCGTCATCCCTGGCGATGAGTTCATAACATCGAAAACTTGTAGCGGCAAGCTGCTGCGTCCCTACAGTAGTCCCTCCTGAGTCATGTCGTTCACGATATGACGTTTAGCTGGTGGATATGTGCGCGTGATACTTGATGGCGGTGGATTAATTGGTATCCAGGGCTTGGGCGATTGTGGCACGGTGGACCTGAATTCACAGTTTGGATGCTGCGATGTGGTCACTGTAGCACTGGGTTGGCTAATTACGGGGTAGCTGTTCGCATTTGGGACTTTTTCGAGGAACGAAGGCTTCAATTGCTCGATGGAGACATTTATTGAGCGCCCGTTTACGTCAATTTCGTATAGTTCTTCTGATAATCGATTGAGTACTTTATGAGCGCTGGTATATGGTTGCGATAGAGCTCTGCATACGGCATCCACTCGAAAGAAGACGTATGAGCAATTGCTTAAGTTTTTGTGGCGAAATGTTGGTGAAGTGCTGTTCCTGCATCGTTTGACGGAGGTCATTTAAAAACGTGTGAGGACTAATTGTTTCGTTGCTGGATATGAAAAATTCACTTGGAAGCGTAAGCGATGTCCCGTATACCATTTCTGCCGAGGATATGCCAATGTCTTCTTTCACTATGTTTCTAAGGCCCAACAACAATGTCGGGAATACGCCAACCCAGGCTGAGTTCTTTTCATGGCACATGATAGCTTGTTTCAAGGATCGATGCCATCGTTCAATCGCCCCCATTCGACGACGGGTTGTATGGTGATGTTCTAGTGCGTTCACAGCCGATGAGGTTAGTTAAAGCTGCGAAAAATGACGACTCAAACTGTGTGCCTTGGTCCATAGTTACAGTCTGTGGGGCTCTAAACCGTGCCACCCAATTGTTAAAAAACGCTTTGGTGACTAATTCGAACATTTCATCGCTAAGCCGAATTGACTCGGGTCAACGTGAAAATCGATCCATAATAGTGAGGACGTATTTGAATCCCTGGCAAGGGGTAGGTACTATGTCAAGGCGGACGTGCTGAGGTGAATTTCTTTGATGTCTGCCTACTTTGAAGCACTGGCACGGGATGCAGTTTCGTGCCCCTTGGTGTGTATCTTTTTTTGCATGCAGGGCCGAAAGAAATTTTGGGAAACAGCTTTGTATGTAGTGCGGCCGCTAAGGTGTGATGGCTGATGGAAGGCATTGAATATTTTTTTTTCGCATGGAAACTGGTACGAAACGGCGAGTTCTTCTTGTCGATGTATCGCAGTATAGCTCAGATCCACCATTGAAGGCGATGAGTTTTAATTGAAGAGATGACATGTTGTTCCTTAATAAGGTTTGGAGCTCTTCGTCTGACTTTTAATGATATATTAATTCGTCGACTCCAATGGTCTTGAGGTGTGAAAATGCGTCTGCAACACAGTTTTTACTACCAGCGATGTGTCTAATGTCCGTTGAGAACGGAGATATGAAGCGGAGCTGAGGTGACGCCTTGTCGGGTTTTTGTGAGAACGCATAGACGAGCGGCCTGTGATCCGTGTATATTATGAAGTTGGTGCCTTCTAGCGCATGGTGAAAATGACAAATACTGCTGTAAATGGCTAACAGTCCGCAGTCATACACGCTGTATATCTTTTCTGAGGGTGATGGTTTTCTTTGATAGAAAGCCATTGGTCATTTTGGCGTCGTTCCAGGACGGCCCCAATAGCGTTGTCAGATGCGTCTAATACCAGCTTCGTAGGTTTTCTTTGCTGATAGTGTACGAGTAAAGCTGCATCTGCCAAACAGTTTTTGCAGTCCACGAATGCTTTGTCGGTTTTGGGGGTCCATTGAATCAGCCACTTATAATTGTTTTTAGTCTGCAACAAAATTTTATATAGAGGGGCTTAAATTTGCGCTGCGTTTTTTACGAAACAACGTTGCAGTACGTTTACGGGTTTCGGGTATGTGTGGATTGCGGTTACTCGCGACGGGGGTAGTGAGATTCCTTTTTCTTTTATTATATGTGCTAGATACTCCATGCTTGGTACGCCAAATACACTTATCAGGATTTAAAACGATTCCGTACTTGCTCAATCTTTCGAAAATCATGCGAAGAGGTTTTAAGTGTTGCTCTTGTGAGTCAGACGTGACAAGAATGTCATCTACATAGCACGTGCGAAACTGGAGGTTTCTTAAAATTTCGTCCATAAGTCTTTGGAAAGACTGCGCAGCGTTCCTCAACCCGAACGTCATTGCCGTAAATTCATATAATCCGAATGGCGTTGTTACAACAGTTTGCGGGACGTCTTCTTCGGCGATGGGGATTTGGTGGAACACTTTCAATAAATCCACTTTTGAGAAGATTACCTTGTTAGCTGCGGTAGAAGCGATATCTTCGATGTTCCGCATTGGGTACCGATCGGGTAGAGTTTTTGAGTTCAACCGGTGATGATCACCGCATGGGCGCCACGTACCATTCTTCTTTTGTGCTAAGTGGAGTGGGCTGGCCCATGGGCTACTGGCAGGGCGACAAAGCCTTTTCTGATTAAGTAGTCGAGTTCAGACTTTGCTGTTTTTAACTTTTCGGGAGTAAGCCTACGTGGACGATCGGCTACGGATGGTCCAGTTGTGACTATGTGGTGCTGAACTTTATGAGTTGTGACTTTGCGCGTTTTGCATGAGTTCATGATTTCCGGGAATTCTTTTAATAAGGTGTGGAATACCAAATTTTTGTTCACGGCGAACACAGTTGCGCAGTTAGATTGGCTTGTTTGTCTTTTTGTTTATCGTCCAGCGGGATCAAGGAGTTTTTCCTTTGCAAGGTCTACTATTGTATTACCCCAAAATGCTTGAGAAAATCGGCGCCTGGTATTGGCCGAGACACGGTGGCTACGTGAAATTTCCAAGTCAGCGGTTTCGGCAGTCCCAGTGACAGCGTGATGTTCTTCGTCCCGTATGTGCTTATTGCACTGCCGTTTGCTCCGAATGATTTGTAGCTTGACGCGTATTTTCGATCTGGTGTGTGGATTTTTGCACTGAAACGTCAGCCCCGGTGTCGATCAAAAATTTGAATCCGTTATTTCTATCGCGCACTAGTAGGTGGTTTGACACTGCGTCACTGATGCCCACCTGATTCATCAGCGACGGCATTCTTTTCCCTTCTTCTCTCGAAAGGAGCAGGGTGGTCGACATTGTCTGGCTGCCGTGCCGAAACGGCGATGGAAATAACATGTTGTTGTTTCATATTTTCACGGAGATATCTTTAATCCTTCAGTTGCGCTTGACTGATTTGCTTGATCGTACCTACATTTGGGATGGCAACTAAAATTACTGACGGTGACGGGCTAGACATGAGTTTGAGGTAATATTCTTCGGTCCGGTTCGATCAGCTGCTTGTGACGACTTGCTTAGTGTTGGGGTGTCCGACGCGGCCACTATTGAGCGTACTCCTGATGGCAGACGTTCGAGCCACATGTGACGCAAGACTCCTTCGGATATGTTTGCATTAGCTACATTTTGCATGCGGCAAACGAGTTGCGACGGGCGCTGATCACCTAGTTCGAGCCCGTGCAATAGTTCACGCGTACTCTTCGATTTCGATTTGCCGTAACACGACAGCAGTTGTGTTTTTAGGTTGTCATATTTATGACTTTCTGGCAGCGACTCCATGATATTGGCGATTTGCGCGAGCACGGAAACGTCAAGTTCCGCTATCACCCTGTCGAAGCGAGTAGCATCGTCTTCAATTTTGTTTGCGTGAAAATATGTTCGACGCGTGTGAACCATAAACCCGGTTGGCTTTGCCAAAATGGAGGTGATTTCAAAGCCGCCATACTATGCAGCATGTACACGATCGAAATTGCATGTTGCTTGCATTGAATGGCGTCATCAGACTAACTGTTGCTTCTCAACTCCAGCGTTGATGTCTAATTCTTTTTTGAGCGTTGCGTCATCTCTGATGGTGAGTCCATAACATCAAAACCTTGTATTGGTGAGCCGCTACATCCCCACAAGTTTTTACGAACTTCGTAGGGATCCAATGTATCCTATGCACAAACCCTTTTCATCTGCTTTGGCCACTGTCCGGCGATGACAGTAGCATATGTTTATTTTCGTCCGACGGCTGCGTGATTTAGATTTCGATAGAAAAGTTAATTTTTCATGGGTGATAAGCGCTGGTGAGTTTCAGTTGCCGCATTTCTGGTGGCTATTTGTTCGCCAAAAACAAGCCGATGAGTGAAGCGATTTTCTGTGTCATCGTTATTTTTTTATTTCACATGTTTTCGTAGGTCAGGGGAGGCTTCGATGTAGTTCGCGTGAATAGATTTTAATTGTGCAGTCGTGTAAATGTTTGTTGAATAAAACCCGGGAATTTATTATATCTATGGCGACTCGAATAATCAGTCGTTCTCTTCACTTCGTTCGAATTACAAGGTTAAGAATTTTATGTAGGTGTAGACCAGTACAAAAGCTAGGGTGCTGCTTCGCTTACACTTACGTAGTTTTGAATTGCTGTTCAAAATATTTCTTCTTGGATGAAAATTTACAACGGTAATGAGTTTCGATGAAAACTCAAAGTAACTTTGATTTAACTCAACTATTATTTAAAAAAGAAAATGAATTTCAAATGTGATCTCGCCAATTGTGTCGCATTCGATCACACATTTAAATATGTGATATGTGAAAGTTTTTGTAAGAGAAAATTGCATGGTGCGTGTATGGATGCTCCAAGGGATTGGTTTCATCCCTATTTGGAGTAGCATTTCATCTGCTCGGACTTCTGTTTATGATCAAATAACTGATCGAATTGATGTCCTCATCAATAAAAAGGTCAATTGATTGCCCGCCAGAGCTCAAAGTCCCGAGCAAATGGTGAAAGCTTTGTGGAAATGGCTACTTGTTTTGATGATCTTGCTTCGACGCTATCAAATAGCAATAACAACATCACAAGAGCTCTTGAATCAGTTGACAAACGCCTCACTTCGATGAGAAACCTAATTTCCAATCTTCATCTTCCGAGCACTGAAGACTTGAACAGAGACAGCATGAAAGAGTTACTGGAAAATCTATTGATGAAGATACCAGCGTAACAACAAAATAGCACACTCCTCTCTGAGGTATTAGCGAAAATCGAAGTTCTAGATAAACGATTTGCCTCTTTGGAAGAAACAGTGTAAGGCTTTTCGGTAACTCAAAAAACTGCAATATTTCCCGAAATCAACGCACCGCATGTTCCCTGTTTAACTGATACACAGCCCAGTTGTCCACTCACACCAAGTCCAAAAAGCCACAAGTTCATCTACAAACTTGGAACCTTCTGGTCAACAGAAAAGTGGGATAATCGCATCAAAAGACTTGCGGATTCAAACCAAGAGGCAAACTTCTGCACTTTTCATGTAAAAGAAAGTAGAAGGATTTGTAATGAGGCCATAATTCGAAAAACAATTGAAAATGACCTTCTAATCAGTGGATGCAGAGTTGAGCAGCTACCTTCCCGCAATCAGCAAAGACGTGGCTTCAAAGTTTTGATTCCAACGCGATATGCCTGTTTTATCCTGTCCAAACGGCACGGAGAGAAAACGCTTTTCACGAGTTACAAGAAGAAGAATGGTATTTGTTCCTGGTGCGGCATGTTTTTCAAGAAATGGATTGATCAAATCGCGAGCCCTGGATCCAAGGACAGTAAAAACATAAGTAGCGCTAAGTATGTATGTAACCCTTACCCTTACTAATGGTCCAATAGCAACTTCTAACATGAATCCTAAACCTCAATCCCTATTTTCTCCTTCGAAACGCTTGAATGCCTTCAACGCTTCGGATAACTGTAGCACTTCGATTGTCGACCCAAATTTCACTCTATTAGTGTTAGTGCTGGTAAACTGGAAACAGTCATAGACGCAGAGGCGTCTACTGCACAAAACCTAGAAGCAGCTTCCTCTTTAAACTATAAATCTTCTACTATACAGGGTACTTATAATAACTTCGTGCGTGGAGAAGATTTAATTCCAAATCCGTCCGGATCAATTTTACAGCCCATATCACTTGCTCCTACTAATAACAACCAATCCTTTTTAGACCCGTTGTTGCCACCTACAGTCAAGGCCACTATAGTTTCGGGTGCTGACCTCGAAAAAAGATATTTAATATCTCGACCTAGAGATAATAAAATTTACGAATCGGTTCGGTACTACCTGTCATATATGCACAAGGCATCAGAAACCACTTGCATAGATGGGAAAACAAAAACAAGCTTGAAAATTGTGATTCAGAGAGAAGGTCTTCCGATTGATCTGGACGCTCTCTGGCTTCTGTATTTTTCCTACCATGAAGAACTAGGTATCACCGTTAAACAGGCAAAAAAAGATCTCGAAACCTACGCATCACATGTTAGTTCAAATCATATCTCGTCATTGCAAAGGGCAAGGGAACAGCACCATAAATTATTTCGTCCCCAATAAGCAGAAGATTTTAAAATTATTTTACCATAACTGTGGTAATATTCGTAGTAAGTTAAACAAACTTTTTCCTGACGCAAAGTCGTGCCATTTTAATATCCTAACCCTTTCCGAAACATGGTTGAATGATTCTCACATTAACGAAGAGATACTTGATAGTGACTGGAATATATACAGAGACGATAGAGATCGTCACAGCACAGGACAATCACAAGGAGGTGGTGTTTTAATTGCAGTACACAACTCCTTCATGAGTGAGCTAGTAAATTCCACGCAATAAAAATTATTCCAGCATAAAGTGGTTAAAATAAAGTTGGGAAGATCTTATTTATATATTGGCGTTTTTTATGTCCCCCCAAATTCTAGCGATACTGTCTACGACGACGTTTGTCAAATTGTTGCTGAAATTGGTGCAATTACAAATGAAGAAGATAAGATTATAATTACTGGTGACTTTAATCGTCCAAACTTCAAGTTTGTGGTCAATGAACAAGACGGCCTCCTTCTTCCTATCAATCTCTTAAATAGTAATGATTTCAATCTCATGAGTACCTTTTATAGTAACGATTTGCAGCAAGTAGCTCCTATACCCAACCAAAATGGCAGATGGCTAGATCTTATTTTCTCTAACTCTTACGACGAAGTAGTGGTCAGTTCAACTGATGACAACGAGCATCTGTTTCAGTTCATCACTCCACTTTTACCGTTGAATTGACCACTTCTGATACTTCTAATCCTATATCGTACAATTCGACTATTGTATATGACTTTCGTAATGGCAATTACGATCAAATCAATTGCCTTTTATCCCGAGTAAATTGGAATGACACTTTGTCAACGTTAGACTTGGATACAGCATTATCCACCTTTTATGGCATCATCTTTGACGCCGTTGAATCATTCATACCTAAAATAAAAAAAAGGCAAGACTTCAGAGCCATGGCTAGGAAGAGATCTCCGGCATTTACGCAACGAGAGAAATAAACTTTACAAGCTCCTTAAACGCAATAATGATGCCAGCGATGATATCAAGAGTAAGTATGACGAGATTGCTCTCGAATTCAAACGAAAATCAAAAGAGGCATATCAATCGTACGTTAACGTTGTAGCAGAGGAAACTATTTCCAATCCTAAAAAGTTTTATGACTTCGTAAACGTTAAGCGTAAAACTAATGGCTATCCTTCGATTATGACATACAAAGACTCGACGTCATCTTGTGTAGAACAGATCTGCGAATATTTTGCAGACCACTCTCAGCATGTTTACTCGAACTCTGCTACTCCACTAAACCTAGAGCCTCCGGAACAATCGCGTGGAACCCATATAGAGAACATGTCGATTTCAGAAGATGAAATTCTCCAAGCTATCGATGATCGCGATTTAAATAAAGGACCTGGCCTAGATCTGATTCCACCCTGTTTTTTAGCCCTCTGCAAAAGTAAACTGACTAGACCCCTCTTCATTATTTTCAATAAATCCCTATGTAGTGGTATCTTTCCTACAATTTGGAAGCCATCCTTTATAACACCAATATATAAAAAAGCTGAAAAACGGCTTGTGATGAACTACAGGGGCATTGCTATCTTATCTGCTATGCCAAAACTGTTTGAAAAAATTATTTGTAGTAAAATTTCTCCCATTATCGAACCATTTCTTAATGAAGAGCAACATGGTTTCCTTAAAAACAGATCTACTACCACTAATCTAATAACTTTGACGTGATATTCTTTGTAGAATGGAGCAAGGGAATCAGATTGATGCCATATACACAGATTTTAGCAAAGCATTTGATAGAGTGAACCATGGAATTTTGTTGAAAAAACTCCGTAGCTTCGGCATATCAGGTTCAATACTAAGCTGAATTCAGTCTTATTTGAAAGGCCGCACACAATTTGTCAAGTTTCAAGGGCAGTTGTCACGTGAGATTAATGTCGCCTCTGGGGTTCCTCAGGGCAGTCATCTCGGTCCACTTCCCTTCAATATTTTCATCTCAGATCTTTCGGAAGCGCTGTCTGATATTTCGCACCTTTTTTATGCTGACGACCTCAAACTATATCACAGTATACAATCTTTAACTGATGTATCTTTTCTTCAATCCAAACTAACCGCCCTCCACCAATGGTGCGATATGAACCATCTTGAACTAAATCTGGAAAAATGTTACGTGATAAGCTTTTCAAGACAAAGGAATGTCGACACATATAACTATGAAATTAACAACACACAACTGCGAAGAGTTGATAAAGTTGTAGACCTTGGCGTAGTATTAGACGCTAAACTCAGATTCAACCTTCACTACGATGAAATTTTGTGCAAAGCTTATAAGATGCTGGGTTTTATTAAACGGAGGGCGAAAGAATTCATGAATATTTGGGCCACAAAATCCTTGTTCGCCTCGCAACTCCGTCCTATTCTCGAATACAGCTACATAGTCTGGGACCCTATATACGACATCTATAGCCTTAGGCTTGAGTCTGTACAAAAACAATTTTTACTCTTTGCCTTAAGATCTCTGTACGACCCGACCTCTTTTCACAACATACCATCTTATGAGGACCGACTTCGAACTCGCTTCCAGAAGAGTCGCTTTGTCTGCATGTCTACCTTTCGACGTAATAAGGTACAATATTCAAGTTACTGTTTTGTCAGACAAGATGCACTTTCACGATACTATTAGAGTCACGAGACACATTCCCACGAGTACACACCACACCAATTATGCAGACAATGAGCCGGTTAACAGATGCTGTAAGGCATTCATGAAGTTTAGCGATCTGTATTCTCCAACCACTTCCAAGTCCTGTTTTAAATCCAAAATATTAAAAGTCCTCAATTCATCGACTACATAATTAAGGTTGTATTATTGTATTAGTATTTTACTTCAGTTAAATTTGATTTGTACTTTAATTTAAAATGGGCCTTGTTTGGCGACTGAATAAATAGACTACTCCTCAATAGTTCGGCTCGTGGAAGATTTATTTTTCTCCTTCCGACACGGCAAAAATTTCATGCAGCGATGATTGTTAGACTGTTGTAGTAGCTGCAATGAAATTTACGGTCCGAAAGTGAAGGCCATTTACGCCCTGAGTGTGGGACACCCAAACTGTCTCTGTAGATTACCTACACCTCCTCAGTCAAAAATGTAAGATATTAATCCTAGGTTAATTTTTTTATGTGAATAATTAATTAAAGTTAAAAAACTTCTGTTATGTTTTATTTAATACATAATATTAAAAACACAATCCCGTATTCAAAAAGTTCATAAACCTTTAGCAAAAGTGATTCCAATTATAATGAAATTATTTGTTTGTATGTTTCAATAATAAAACTGCAAGTTCCAGATAAGGTTGGTGTGGTTTCAAGTTTATTTTTTCCGTGTAAAATTTGCATTGCAATAAATCTTTTCATGCACTAAATACAAATGGGTTGTCAACATCTCTAATTAGTATTAAGACTCGGAGATAACATAAGAACTAATGCAAGCAAAAAAATCGGTTTTGATATTAATAACTATTACACTGCCATCAAAGCTAAGCCGAAGTAAGTTTAAAACTATCTTAGTATTCGGGCACTTTCATCAATAAGAACAATAAAATTTCCTGATCGCAATCATCTCATATAACAACTAGCTGAAACCCACAAAAGGTTACGATCGAGGGTAAATTCTTTAGAACCCGCCCGCTCCAATTTCAAGTTCAGAAACCCTCCAAAACACTTACCTGGTACTATATTCATTACTATGAAAGATGACACGTCCTTGATCAATTCCTTCAATCGAGATAGTATTCTATCTGCTCTTCTCTACTCAATATCCTTAAGAACTGATTTCTTTTGATGTAATTCAATTTGGAACGTGTGGATTTGTTGTAACTTGATACTGTTTGTAGTCAACTTGATCAGAATGTCTATGATAGAAATGAAATGGTGGTAGTATACTTGTCGGTCTATTTTCTATCACTGTTCCGATTTTTTTCCACTTCTCAGATTTAATCAAAAGAAAATAATGATGAGGTATTGTTGAAAAGATTGTAGTAGACGAATGGAGGACTATTCCCATAAATTGGTTAACCGAGCAACAATAGATTTTTGATAATAGGGAGTTTTATTTCATTCTAGTTGAAAATTAAAGTGATTTAGTGATGGTTTAGAATTGAAATTTGTTTTTATTAAATTCAAATCAGATTACAAAACAATTTAATTTTTTTGTATTGCTTCTACACTAGGGCATTGAGGCAAAGCAGGAGTATCAATAGAAAATCCGTATAAACAATTTGAAGTCCTGCTATTATTCTTTACATCTTTTTTCCTTATAATAAATACTTTTGTCTATCGTATCTTCAAGCATTTTTTCACATATTACAGCTTTATACTCATGAGATCATCATGTAACCCATTCTCTGTCATACTCAAAACTCTTTGAAAAACTTTGAATGTTTTTCACCTTTTTTCTATCAAAGAACATAACAGCATGTCAAACATATAAACGTGTAAAGCCAAAAGAAAAGTTCACTTTAACATTCGTAAGACTTTTTACAGCACGTCTTTTCTCACACACGAAATTATGAAAAGTTTTATATTATCCTGTCGAAACGGTACGGAGAGAAAACTTGGATATTCTTTCTCTTCTGATGTATCATATTTGCTTATTTTTGGCAAGCAACCTAAGAACCTCTACCACTGTCGTGCGGCATAACTCATGGTCGCAATCTACAACTTTTTCCTCAATTTTTTCTTTGGATGTTCTTGAGTGTGTTTTATATCCTTGTAGATAGGAATACTTTGCGTATCTGCCTGTATGAATTAAGTTAATATTACGTCAAAGTAGTTTGCTGATAGCATTGGTGAAAGATTTATAATGGAAGTTTGAGGAATTTTATTCTTGGCTGATGTGTTTTATAATAGGAAGTGAATTTGTTTTTATATAGGGTTTTCCATTAGGGGCATAATAATTTTGTATCTTTATACGAATGCACCCTTTAACTTTTTTAATGAATTTTCAATGTCAAAATGTTTTCGACCGTAATAATCGTCCCACCCAACAGGCTGTGCGTGCTTTAGTGAATAAGTTCAAGTCTAAATTTTCACTGTTGGTTGATCCGGTGCCAAAAAGATGACGAACCGCTCGAAGCGAAGAATATATTGCAGCCGTAAGTGCATAGATTCAAATGAGCCCAATCAGTAGATTCCTCATGGTTCTCAAGAGTTGCACATCGCTCAAACGACACTGAGGCGTATTTTGCGAAAAAATGGTTACAAAATCAAATTGACTCAAGAATTAAAGCTACTTGATCATTCGAAACGCCAAAACTTCTCCGGTTGGGCTCTAGCAAAGCTTGAAAAAAATAAAGAATTTAATCGAAAAATCAGTTTCAGTGATGAAACTCATTTGTGGGTCAATAGCTTGATTAATAAGTAAAATACGCATTATTAGTCAGCAACAAACCCACATGCGCTTCTTGATACACCGTCGCACCTGCAAAAATTACTGTTTGGTGCGGTTTTCAATCCTGGAGGTGTGACTAGGCCGTATTTTTTCATGGATGAAAACGATCGTCATGTTACCGTCAACGAAGAGCGCTATCGTGTTTTGTTAGATGATTATTTGTGGCCCAAATCGGATGAACTTTGCATCAACGATATGTGAATTCAACCAGACGGTGCCACTAGCCACACAGCACGCCTCACAATCTATTTATTGAAAGGCAAATTCGGTGAAAGTGTTATCTCGAAAAATGGTCAACACTATTGTAATTCTTTTTATGTGGCTATATCAAGTCACTGGTCTATACCAACAAGCCAGCAACTTTAGACGAACTCAAAGACAACATCCAACACGAAATTGCTAACGTTCCGGGCGAAATGTGTGCCAGAGCAGTGGAAAATAGGGTCGGCCACTGTAAACGAGCTCGTGCTGGTGGAAATCGAACTTCATTCATAAAATGTAATGCTTGCACTATACCTACAATAAATTTGATATTTGTGTTTTAATCATAGATAAAATTATTATGTCCTTAATGGAAAACCTTTTATATTATCGAAGTACTGCACTGCAAATGAAACTTTTCTTAAAAAAACTCAAGGTCTTATTCTTATTGATGAAATCATTTTATATATTTAATTTGAAGACGCTGACATTTTGTTGAAAAAAGTTCTCAAGTTTCATTTTTAATATAACTTAAAGTTTTATTTGAAGGCTTTCAATGAGTTATTAAAAGCACCAAATTTTGGAACATACCAACATTTTGTATTTAAGCAGTTTCCTGAATTTTTCTAACAGATAAACCTTTTATTTGACGAATGAGAAGTTTTAATTTTTAGATATAGAAAATGTTTTCTTTAAACTTTTCTCAGGGTACTTGAGGGTTTATTAGTGAAAACTTATACAGGGGCGGTCCGATAAGTATTTAGCCTCACCACCCGATAGGGCCGCTATGGCAGCAAAAATTCACTATCGTGTAATACACCCTCGTAGGCGACTACTACCAAAATTTCAGCCGAATCGGCATCGTAGTTTTATTTTGATCGCATGTGAAAACGGGCTAGTCCGCGGATTTTAGAAAAATGGAGAAAGAGTAATATCGGTCGGTGATTCCATTCTTGTTTTTGGAAGGGAAATCACGCAGTGAAATCAAAGAGCGCTTGGATGCTATGTACGATGATTCTGTTCCTGGGCTGGTGACCATAAAAATTGGTTTTAGGAGTTTCAACGTGATCGCACGTCATTTTTAATGAGCCACTTACAGGTGCCTCGAAAACCCCTGTCACGTAGAATAACGTGACGAAAATCCACGAGCTCGTATTGGCAGACTACCGATTGACGGTGCACGACGTAGCTGAGACAGCAAACATCTCAACAGGTACGTGGGTCATATTCTGCATTAAAAAGCTGTCGGCGCAATGGGTGCCACGTATGCTCACTTTGCATAGCAAATGCAACCATGAGACCACTTCAAGGCAGTATTTTAGGCTGTTTAAGCGAAATCCGAAGGAGTTTCTGCATCGTTTTGTGACCATTGGCAAAACATGGTTCCTTTGGTATACACCAGAGACCAAGTAGCAGTCAAAACAGTGGACTTCACCCAGCGAATGTGTTCCGGAGAAGGCCAATACTTTCCGTTTTCTGGGAATTACAAGGTGTGATCTGCATTGACTACATGAAAAAGGGCAAAACGGTCACAAGGCTCGACTATGCTAAATTATTGGCCCGATTCGTTGCCGTATTGCAAAAAAGGTCCCGTTGGGTGAAGAAAAAAGTGCATTTCCAGCATGGCAACGCACCGGCTCACACCTCCGCCAAGGTCACGGCCGAATTGGTCAAATCGGGCTACGAATTGCTACCTGATCCACCGTATTCTCCTTATTTGGCCGCGTGCCACTTCCATTTGTTTCCAAACTTGAAAAATGCACTTGCCCAGCAGAAATTTGAGTCCAATGAGAAAATCATCGCCGCCACAGAGGCCTACTTTGCAGTTGGAGCATCGCTGGGTCAAGGGTATCGAGCTAAGAGTAGATTATGTTGAGAAATAAGCTGCCATGTTTCCAAAATTTTTTTTTGTTTTTTTTTTGTAGGTTAAGTACTTATCGGACCTCCCTTGTATATTAGTTTTTTATTCTCAGTCAATTTAGCACGAGAGGGCTTCCGCTAGAAGTTATATAAACAAATTATCAGACTAAACAATGTCTTCCAAGTACTAGCAACTTGGCTGTTATACCGATTCCTTTGACTGAAAAAGGAAAAATAAAATGTGGCTATACTTATTAAAATTTTCCACGGCTTTGTTTACAGTATGTTGACCTCGTTATTTTAGTAGTCATGATACCATATCAATATTACGCAATTTCCTTGAAAATCGAACCATAAATGTAGGGTCTATTTCGTTTGGAAACGTGTATTTACTCAGTATGTGTTGGCATTGTAATAACAAAGCTTTCCGCTAGCTGTAAAATTGTTGCCCAAAGTTTGATTGCTACAAAGATTTCAGAGTACATGTGGCTCTCATAAAGACATCTATATATGCATTTTTTGAGGCGTTTAGAAACACTCTTTCGATCTAATTGGTCAAATTCGAAGTTCATAAATTTCGCTGTTTCCAGGCAGCATACTGAGTCAGTGGAAGTCAGATGTCTTGACTACATTAAGTCATCTTTTAGTCAAAGCTTGAAAAAGATGATAGAAATGGCTGCACTCACAATTTCGCTGTTTCCAGGCAGCATACTGAATCAGAGGAAGTCAGATGTCTTGACTACATTAAGTCATCTTTTAGTCAAAGCTTAAAAATGATGATAGAAATGGCAGAGAAAGTACTAGAGAAACCCATCAAGGGAGCACTCACTGACGCAATTCGTGCTACTAGGGATCTATTTCCTCAACAGTAAAGTCTTACATCAGGTCGCTCCGCAATTGATTTACTTGAAGAGTTGGTGAGTGCGGTTCAAAAGGTAGAGGCTCATAGCCAAAAAAAGCGACTGATTATTTTTGTTGATACTCGACAATAGGAACATCACTGTGGCGATTGCTAAGTTGACATGTTTTCGAATCATCAATTGGACAGGATCAATCTGACAACTTGGCGGCAAACGAAATGCGTGAGCCGTCAAATATATATATATACACTAGTTCAACCACTTCTTCTGCCATAGATGGTTAACCTGTTCACACGCACTTTGCTCTTAATCCGGTGCATCGGTCAACCACTTCTTCTGCTACCAACGTTTGACTTATTGACACGCGCTTTGTCCACGCTTTTCCCACCTTTGCATCCTTAATGTACTTTATATGTAAATTGTGTGCATTAAATGTCATCAAATGAGCGCTCTGTGTGTTAATGTAGTGAAACTTCTGTATAAATGATGACCCCGACATCATACATGACAAAAAATGAAAAAACGTATAAAGATTTTATTACCTCAGTACTTTGAGCATAAAAGGACGCTCATCCCTTCATGCACCATTATCACTCCGGATCACGCTATACCAGCGAGTTCTAGCACATCGACAGCTATCTACACCCCGGCCCCAGACAGATCATCGAGCGCCACACATTGGATATGTGTGGCGCTCGATGATCTGTCTGGGGTTAATTAAATAGCGAACTTTTCAGTGCTTTTAAACCTGATCTGACATTTTGGTTTGTGTAGGTAGATGCTGTTTCTACATATACGGAATTGCCGTTGACGAAACCAAATTTCGTTATGTCATCCAGTACGCGGAGCCAGAAATATTGTCGCACGTGATTTCCATAGCTAGAACTCCTCCTGCTACGAATTAAATAAAAGATGCTTTCGGCTTTTGCGAAATCCAAAGAAACCAGGCTGCGATGTATCTTCCAGGTACATAACATTCAAGGCAGAAAGCCTTTGAATTATTTGCAGGGCCTTAGGAATATGGGGGGCAACCAAATAACCGAAGGAATGCTTAAAAGTCTGCTTCTTGAGCAGTTACCAGAGAAGGTTCGCAACGTACTTGGCATTTCAAGTGAACCCGATAGAGATAAGCTACAGCAAATGTCAGACATGATGCTCGAGCCGCAGTGCCTACTGAACGTAAGAGTGGTGCAATCAACTATGGAATCAACTTGAGAGAGAGAGAACTCCACCCGAAGAAAAGATAGATAATTTAATCGACAGAATAGAGAGGCTAAAGAAGTCGACCCAGGTTCCGATCAAGATTAGGTCAGCAAATCAACAATTTCTGCTACTATCACCGAAGAATTGGGAACAAGGTAAAGAAATTTCAATCACCTTGTCAATGGAGAAAAACGATACACACGCGGAAAGCTAACTTTGTCGTATCGTAATACGGAGGCCAAAGATGAGAGAACTTGCCAAAACCACTTAGTCCTCACCAAAAAAGTCCAAGATATGCTTTTCGATTGATACCGGAGCTGCTTACTGATCATCCCACTAAAACTCGAGCAGAAATATAAAAACCCTGATACGCTTAAATTGTATGCAGCGAATAAAAGCATGATTTTCACGTACAGGTGAAAAGTAATCGAAGTGGATTTTGGCCTGCGGTGCCAATTTAGATGAAATTCCACCAGATCAGATGTCAGCGAATTGATAATTGGAGCTGATTTTCTCCGATAATACGGACTGCTAGTGGAATTGCTAGGCAAAAGGATCGTCGACAGTACAACCCACTTATTTTGCGTTGCTACTTTGAAGAAAGGATCATCACAAGGCATGTCAACTATCGCATATGGCAGCAGATATCAATCACTTCTTCGAAAATTTGTGAGCATGACTATCCCACCAGACATCAAATGAGTCCAAAATAACAATGTCTTACTGCATATTATGACCAAAGGACTGCCAGTCGCTCCCCGTACCAGCAGACTCACTGCAGAAAAATTTAGGGAGGCAAACGCGGAATTCACATTTATGATCGTAGAGGGGATATGCCAACCATCAAACAGTTAATGAGCTAGCCCCTGCACTAGGTGCCCAAAAAGGATGGATTTTGGAGGCCGACTGGTGATAACCGGTGGCTCAATGCCGTCACCATAACCGAAAAGTATCTCATCGCACATCTATATGATTTTAAACATCGCTTTGAAGGTTGCACGATAATTTTTACTTTGAATTTGACACGAGCTTATCATCAGATACACGTGGTACCAGAAGACATCCCGAAGACAGCCGTAATCACTCTTTTTGGTCTGTATGAGTTTGAAGTGATGACGTTTGGTTTGTGCAATTTCGCACAAACCTTTCAGAGTTATATCGATACACCACTTTGTGGACTCGACTTCTATTTTGCGTACATTGACGGTATATTAATTGCATCAAAAACTCCACACGAGCATTACGATCATATCAAATTGGTATTTGAACCACTTCAGAAGTGCAGATTATCAACCAACGCGGCAAAATCTATTTTTGGTAAACATACCGTGAATTACCTGGAATATAACATCGACAAGCATGGTACTAAACCAACATGCTTGCGACAACCAGAGTGTATTAAAGTGTTCCTCAGAATTATGAAACTAGCCACCATTGCACAGATGAGACGATTTTAAAGTGCCATAAATTTATATCGGCGATTTATAATAAAATGCTGCCGAAGTACTAGCACCACTATATGAATATCTCGCTGACGCTAAGAAAAATGATGAACGACAAATTTACTGGAACCGTGAATCTAAAACTGCTTTCAACCAATGTGAGGAATCAATTTCGACATTATTGAATCATCCTGGAAAAAACGCCATACTTAATATTAAATGTGATGCTTCAGGTACCGCGATGGGAGAGGTTTTAGAACAGCTTAATGGTGATGTTTGGGAGCCACTAGGGTTCTACTCTAAGAAATTAAGTGTCGCTCAACAACGATATAGCAGAAACTATCTAGAACTACAGGCAATTTTCAGCAGTTTAAAATTTTTCCAACATATGATGGAAGGTAGATTACTTTCAATCAAGACTGACTTTAAGTCGTTAACACTCGCCTTTCAACAAAAAGCGGAGAAATTGTCGCCCAGGCAACTACGAAAATTAGTTTATATCGGTCAGTTCGTGTACGAGGAATTGAAAACTTTGCTGCAATCAAACATGGCGTTAGATTTACGCTATCTTCATATTGATGATACTGAAACAGTAGTCTATTGCAACACTTCGACTCCCACATCTGACCTCATTTTCCAAAATCCTCAAGGAAGCAGGTTTTTGACAGAAAGCATGGATTCGCACACCCCAGTGGACGAGCCAGAAATATACTTATTCGACAGAAGCTCATTTGGCCCAGTTTGAATAAGGAAGTCACTTAATGGGCTCACACTTATCTCGCATGTCAAAGAAGCAAGATAGCCCGACACATCAAATCTAATTTCCAACAAAACATTTTCTCGTTGCGGATTCACAATTTAGTCACATTCACATTGATATAGTTGGATCACTGGTAACATCGAGGGATTGTTCCTACACGTTGACAATGATCGATTGCTTCACACGCTGACCAGAGATAACCCCAGTCAAAAGCATAACAGCTAACGTTATTGCAGCTGCTTTCCCTGCAATATAGATAGCTCGATTTGGCGCACCTACTTTTATCACAACACAACTTGGCTCACCTTTTTGGATGAGAGAAAACCCGCACCATGGCGTATAATCCAAAATCCAATGGAATGATCGAAAGATGGCACCGATCATTAAAGACCGCAATTATGTGCTATAATACAAAAGAATGGGTCGACGTTATACCCACAGTGTTATTGGGACTCCGGGCTAGTTTGAAGGAGGACCTCAATGCAACAGCAGCAGAACTTCGGTACGGCACCATATTGCAAATACCGGGAGGGTTTTTCTTCTATGATAATGTGCGTCAAGGTCCCAAGTTCTTTGTGGAAAGGTTTCGCGAGCATAGGGGGAAAGTTTGAGCCACACCAGGTAGTTATCACCTTAACCGGAAAATTTTTGTTGCCCAGGATTTATTCACCTGTACTCACGTATTTGTTTATGTCAATCATATAAAACAGCCACTTGAATATCCGTACGATGGCCCACACAAGGTTCTTAGCTGATTGTCGGATAATTTTTTCAACTTAGACCTATGAGGAAAAGTAACAAACGTGAGTGTGGAGCATATAAAACTGATATACCAGGAAATTGAACCACCAACAATTCAACAGCTTGCTATGAAAGCATCACTGAAGATATATCTACGACCTAAATTCAAGGCAACAACCTGGAAGGATAGTATAGTCGCTGTGATGCTTGAATTGGTTGACGCATGGAAACATGTGGCACATTATGTTCGGGCAATCCTAAAATATAAGAAGGACTTATAGCAGACGGAGATGTCGAAGCTGGGGGATCATTTATCTAGCAATTCCCTTCCTCCCTCCCCTGCCGCTAGAGGTGGGATCCTCCAGCTTGAAAGCGAGACCTGCCCCGAAGTAATGTGTCAAACGGTTCCGGGTTTAGTGGGTGGTCCAGTCGTTCGCGAGCATGGGAGCCCCACACTCAATGCGTGGATAGCATTCATCTCCCGGCCCAAAAAAAGAGATGACCTAAAAATGTCAGAATGTCTTTTAAAAGTAGGTAAAATATACCTTATGGATATCTTTAAGATTCTAAGTTAAGTTGCCATTTAGTTTTAATTTAAAATCCTCAGAAACGTACTGTGGAATGTTCTATAGGCAACACTAAATAAATTTTAATGAATTTCCCCTACTGTGTGGATGCTTATCTTCCATAGTCATTATTTTGGTTCTTATTTTCATCTTTTGGCTTAATTTTTGGGCTTATTTCAGCGGTAACAAAACGTAGGAATTTATATTAAATTTGATTTTAAGGAAACTTTGCTATATTTTTATTGCGATTGACATACAATTTTCACTAGGATGCATCGCTTCCAAGATATGAATCAAAATTTGCGAATTAAGAATTTTCGAGCTTCAAAACGTTGCACGACATTATTCGCAAACTTATTTCATGCCCCGTTGGTTGTGCCACATAAGTGTAATGTTTAGGGATCCACCATCATATAGGAAATATCATTTGCTTTAATTTTTATCAAAAAATAATTTTCAGTGCAATGCACTGCTTTTAAAATATTCGGCTAAAACTGAAAAATTGTCTCTTGGAGTCCCTTCAGTTTCCTTTTATGACAGGTTCATTTTAAGGGTGTCTTTTTAGTAACAAAGAGCTTAAAAATTGAACCACTGCAAATCCTCGCTCTCATGCTCTACCGACTGAGTTAGCCGGGCTTTTCGGGCCCCACGCTGGGCGCCATTTTTGTAGTGAAAGTAGGTTGGTTAAATAGGTCCGTGAAAGACTGCAACGATGGTCTGCTGCCTCAGCGGAAGAGGATGGTAGTATCCGCCGAGATTGGCCTTGTCTGGGGACGCGTGAATGAGCTGGCAGGCTAGCGTTGCGGTGTCGTGGGGTGGGTCCTTGTGCTGGGGAAAAGAACCCGCCCCACGACGTACAAGACTATAATGAGAATGCAGATGCACTACCCGGAAGCACAACTGTTGTAACTGATCAAGTATAAGCTACTGTTGACAGTGACGACATCGACTTTTTGATCCAAGTCACGCAAAACCGGGACGAACGCATCCAAAAACATCGCAAACAATTAAGTTTATGTCCAGCCCCAGGTTACTAGTTGTTGGACGATCTTGTCTTTAGAAGAAAAGAATCCGGACAAACGCAAATGTACGTACCATTAGAAATGGAGGATAACGTGATTCGTTTTTCACATGAAAAGATTGGTCCCCTAGGAATAAGCAACTGAAGAAACACTATTGGTTTCCGAACCTGAAAGGAAAAGTTGCAATATTCATAAGAAACTGCGTAAAATGTATTATGTACTCGCCATCACATCGTTATAATGAACATAATCTCTATAACATACCGAAGGACCCAATACCATTTGATACTGTACCCTTGGACCACTTCGGGTCTTTACCTACTATCAACTCAAAGCAGAAACGCATATTGTTAGTTGTGGATGGATTCACTAAATATGTTAAACTGTATCCAATTAACTCGACAAGTACACGAAAGTTATCAATAGCCTTGATAACAGCCGTCCAAGACGCCTAATAACTGACCGAGGAACTTGTTTCACCTCTTTGGATTTTAGCACATACTTGGCTAAACAGAATATCGATCATGTGAAAGTTGCTGTCACCTCTCCACAAGCCAACGGGCAAGTGGGAAGCGTAGAGTTTTAAAATTTATGCTTGCCAAACTTAGTGAGCTCATTAATCATGCCGATTGGTCTAACTTTTTGTCCCAGATTGAGGATGGCATTAATAATACCATCCGCAGTATCTCTAAACAGTCTCTTACTAAACTTCTGTTCGGGATAGAGCAGAGAGGTTGAATTGTGGGCAAATTAACTGAATACTTGAGCGAGAAGACCGATGTGGACTCAGTTCGCAACCTAGATGATCTCAGGGCATGCGCCGCCTCCGCCGTTCAGAAGTCACATGACAACAACCACCAGTACTTCTAGAAACACAGCAATCCGCCCCAAACTTATAATGTAGGAGAATATGTCGTCAATCGTAACGTGGAAACTACCGTTGCCACGAATAAGAAACTAATCCCTAAGTAACAAGGACTGTACCTTATACACAAAATATTACCAAATGACGGATACGTTATTAAAAACGTCGAAAATTGTCAACTCAGTTGTCTTATGACGGAATCGTAGAATCCTCGCGAATACTGAGGTGGTTTTTGCAGGGATCTGGACCACAAACCACAGAAGAATAAAGCAACACAAACACTTCTGAAACAGAATTATCACCTTAAATTTGCTTTTCATATTGTAACTTCAGAAAAGAGAGAGAAAAACCGAACTGTCACTTCAGATTTGCTTTTCGTATTTTGACAATTAGTTGAGGTGGACTAGCTAGTTAGGTTGGCCAAACTATAATGAAAATGTAGTTTGTATAAGAACTATTAATCAGTGCATGAACCATCCTACTGCTGTAATCCGAATTGAATTTTACAGGGATAGGTAATAGAAAGAAGAAGAGACGGAGAAAAACTGACAGGAGGATTTGAAATACAATCGCTGAGCTAACTAGACGGGTTTTTGATTTGTTTGCGAGTTTGTAAAGCTTTCAAAAACATATATATATATATATATATATATATATATATATATATATATATATATATATATATATATATATATATATATATATATATATATATATATATATATATATATATATACTCGTATATATATATGTATATATATATATATATATATATATATACATATATATATATATATATATATATATATATATATATATGTATATACATATACATATATAGGATATAACGAAATTTGTGACCACGCTAGAGGTTATAATTTTGCCCCGATTTTCACCAAATTTTCAGGAAATTTATTTATTCCATCTCGCAGACTAAATAATCCAATGACATAATGGAACGCAAAGAATAATTACAGCAATATTTAAATAAAAGGAATAAAGGAATAAAATGTCGATAAGCGAAAGTTGAACTAGTAGTAAGTCTCTTAGTTTTTTCTTAAATGCTATGTAAGAAGAGGGGAAATGACCAAGCTCGAGATTATTATGATTTCGTACGATTCCCAAAATTGGTGAATGGAAATATAAATCAGTTCTAGCATATGGGATAACGAAATAAGAATTCATCCGAGATGAACGAGATGTTGGTCGGAAACGCAGCTCAGAAAAAATATTTAACGGGACTTGATGGTAGCAGAGTTTATACAAAAAACATTGGTCTAAATACGTTCGTCGGGATATTGGAGCTGGAAGAGATAGGAAAGATAAACGACTTTCATAGGGCTGGAACGGCAAATAAAACTTAAGGAAAAGAAAATGGGTGAACTTTCTTTGGGCAGTTTCTAAAGAAGACACGAGATAGGAATGTCGGGGGGACCAGACAACAGATCAGTATTCCAGCAAAGGGCGAACAAGACAAGAGAGATACTATTGAATTTATGTATGATACATGCCTAAGGATAAACCCGGAAACTCTAGACGCCCTAGTAATCACATTTAAAATATGTGCATCGAATTTGAGTTTTGGATCAAAAGTTACTCCAAGGTCTTTATGACTGAACACTTCAGAGAGCAAAGCATCATTTAATATATAATTAAAATTAGTAGGAGAGTCCTTGAGAGAAAAAGTCATTTTATCGCATTTAGTAATGTTAAGACATAAATAGTTTGAAACACACCATTTATTTAGAGCACTCAGATCAGTTTGGAGGAGCTGACAGTCTAAATGGGATTTGACTGCTCGAAATACTTTGAAGTCATCAGCATACAAGAGGCAAGAGGAATTAATTACAAAGGGAAGATCATCTATGAACAACAGAAAGAGAAGAGGCCCAAGAATTGAACCTTGTGGAAGGCCAGATGAAGGATAAAAAGGACTAGACGTAGTACCAGAGAGACTTTCTCGACAAAGACGACACGATAGATAAGATGACATTCAAAATAGAAGAGCACCCGAGATGCCAAGAGCTTCAAGCTTACGACAAAGAAGTAAATGATTCACAGTGTCAAAGGCTTTGGAGAAATCTGTGAGGATCACATCAACTTGCACTTGGTTATCCAAAGCACTTGCAATACTGTTTGTAAACTCCATTAAATTAGAGGTAGTGGAGTATCCTTTGAGAAAGCCATGCTGCTCTAGAGCAATAATATATAGGAGCTAATGAGTTTGAGAGTTGATTATGAACCAACCGTTCAAGTAACTTTGGAAAGCAGGGAATTAAGGAAATAGGGTGATAATTGGAAACTGATGTAGGATCAACACTTTTAAAAATAGGCACAATATTAGCTGTTTTCCAAGGATTAGGGAAAATACCAGTACTCAAACTTAGATTGAAGAGGAGAGATAAAGGAAAACTAAGCGACGAGGCTAACGACTTTACAAATATGTTTGGTAAACCATCCGGCCCAGGGCTGATATTAGGATCAAGTGCATTGATCAAAGCTTCGACTTCAGATGCATCAATATAAAAGAAATAAAATAAATTGGGAAGGGAAGAGGATGCACAGCTCCAGCGGGAGGAGAAAACGTTGAAGAGAAAAATTGGGCAAATGAGTCAGTAACTTCTAGGGGAGAAGAAACCTCTACACCATTCCAACGGAGCTTACTAGGAATGGAAGAAGAGGATTTCAGCGACCTAATATACGACCAAAAAGGCTTTGTATTATTAGCCACAAGAGAGCTATCCAGACTACTGAAATAAGTCTTCATAGCATCTCTGATCTCTATTTTGGCAATAGCATGCAGCCTGCTAAAATTACATCTTGCTTCAATGGAGTGTTTAAAGGACACGATGTGCCTTATCTTTTGTTCGTGGGGCACTAAGCACTCGTTTTGTGAACGAAGGCTTTTGATTTGCTTTACGGAATGTCTGAAGAGGCGTATAACAGCGAATAAGATTATAAATACATATGTAAAATTTATCCAAAGCACCCTCCCAATTTAGGCTTCTAAAGAAATCTGGCCAGTTGACTGAAAGTAATTCGGTAATAATAATTTATAATTAGCTTTAAAAAAGTTAAGTTTTGGAGTAGGATGAGGTTTGTTAAATTTGATTTCATCGATTATAAGATCTATAGAAAAAGGAGGATGGTGCCAAACAGGAGGAACATACGGATGTAAGGCTTGAGATACAGATAAGTAGCTAACTGGAACATTTGATAGAATAAGGTCGAGGAGACGACCATTAGGATTGCGAATATGGTTGAATTGAGAAAAGGAGCAATGAGATAGGAAAGATGACAGAGTTATAGAAAAAGGGTCAACTGACGAGATAGAAGGAGAAGGATAATTTTTCCACTCTATGTATGGTAAGTTAAAGTCCCCGCAAACTAATATTTTGGCGTGAGGGCGTCGCAAAGGTGTCGGAAAGGTGTATTTAGTAAATATCTCGGTTAAGTTCGCGAAACAGCTATAGCGGCCAGGCGGAAACAAAGTGGCGGCCATTTTAGATGAGAAATCATGATTTCTGTTCTGATCAAAGTATAGCTCCGATTTGGATGAAATTTGGTACAAAGGATCACTGATGGATGTTGAAGTTGATACAAAATGTACAAAATCTTGTTGTTGTAGTTTTGACCAAAGCTTTCAACCAATGTTAATAAAATTCAGTGGTTTGATAGAAACTACAAGTGTCTAAAGACTTATGTAAAAAAAAACTGGAGGTCAGGTTCCAAGAAACAGAATGGCGGCCAGTTGAAGCTCAAAACTTCAGTTTTTTAAAAGTCGCAATTTTTATCCGATGTATATGAACCTTGATTTTAAGATAGAATTCAATTAGATTTAGAGACTTTGATATTTTGGTGATCATGAATGTGCAATTTTCAAAATGGCGGTGGTTTAAATATGCGACTTTTTCAGGTTTTCGTGGCCCTCTAGCGGTCACATTTTCCAACGGATTTTGATGAAACTCAAGATTATGGATCTTTGTACTAAGTTCTTGTATTACGCAGAAAATTTTTTAAATCGAATGAAAAATTGATTGATGAGGTCCTAGCGTACAAAGATTAAAAATAATCTAAAATCAAATGCATGCATTCAAAATGGCGGCCCCCAAAGGTCAAGCGCAATTTGCTATTTTAGTAGCAACTGAAATAGTGAATTTTTTTCATGGAAAAGTTTTAAATGACTTAAATATTAAGTATTTATAAAGCAACACATTTTTAAGATGTTGTAAAATATTTTGAACAATACCCTTAATAATTATAAAATCGTGACTTGTCTGTCCGTCCGTCCGTTTTTTCGTGCGTCACAACAAGTTTTCTCGCAAACCATATGAGCTAGAATGAGCAAATTTTCTACGTAGGTCAAAAGTGGTGCCTCTTAAAATTTGCAGTGCTAGAAAATATTTTAAAGTCTTTAAGGGGGTGTGACATAACATTTTTTTTATTTCTGTAGCCCTCTAGCAGCCAAGTTTCTCAACAGATTTCGATAAAACTTGAAATTATAAGTTATTAAGGCAAGTTAATTTAATTTAATTATGCAAATCGGATGACAAATAATAAGTCGAAATTTACAGCTTAATATTTTTAGCGGCCGTTTTCAATAAAAATTCAAAATGATGGCCCCTGATGATTCAGGAAAGAATTGAAAATGTATACATTGATGGCAACGCAAGTGCTGGTTAAATTTTTATGGAAATCTTTTGAAATTAACTATTTGAGCTATTTACGCCAACAATTTATCACCTTTATGTGGTAACCACTGTGAAATGTGTAAACAGCAAATGTGAGAAGGGCGAAACCTGTATTTATATGTTCATAACAATTTATTATCCGCCGATTTTCAATATGTGATCCATATGTGGCAACTCAATTTAATTAGCGAAATATTTGCGCCATTATAAAGGGTCTCGAAATACGAACGTCGCCATATTATTTTTATGTTAATAATTACCCATGTGGTATTACGAAAATTGCAGTAAGAAGTCAAGTAGTCGGCAAGTCAAATTCTTTTTCGACACCTTAAGCTACATACGAGAAATTTACGTTTCCAGCTGGTGCTGCCAACGGGAATTTATTTCATTCTTTTTGTAAACTTTTTTCAAGAGATCCTTGTGATATGAGTAACTTCATTCTTTCAAATTGACACTCTATTTTTAAACTGATGACTACGGATTACAGAACGATACATATTATCTGAGGTTATCATTGGTCGTAAACGCTAGGTAAACATTATAAGCTTATGGGCTCTCAATCGTTGCAGTTTTAACCATAGGATATAGTGCTGAAACAAAGATTTATATCTTGAATACCATTTTCGGAAAGAAATTTACAAAAAATCCTATCTTCACATTGCATTGGTTTCGACCTTGTCATCCAGCCTCAAAAAGCTCAATATTTTGCCCACTCATCTCTAGCCTGCTTGAATGAAAATGCTCATGAAACTCAGGAGGCTAGTTAAAATATTCTTTTTTAACTCATCAAAGCAAACCATCCTTGCTTTATAAAACGCAGCCGCCCTACTATCATTAAACATCCACTTCACTCAACAAAGTATCTACACACTTGACTTCACTTAACAATTATTTCGTCCTTTAATTAGCAACATACACACATCACTTGTTGTGAAACAATGTATCTTATGCTTGAATAAGTCCTTCTTTCAGCACCATCATCCTTGGCGGCAGTGTCATTATACATCATCATCCCCCTCAGTCGTTATCATTTTGTTTCTTTTTTGCCGACAATCGCCACTTTGTTTCGCTTATTTTGTATCCACATTTAGTCTATATTGCTAGCATGTCCTTTACTTTATTTCCTCAAGTTAATCCAGAATAATACTTGAGTTATTCTTTGGATTTTTAAAAAGTTAACTTTTTGCTTTGATCTTAACATGCACATATTGTCATCAAAAGTGAGAGAGAATATTTCATTACTTCACTGGTTCCCGCGTTCTTTTTTATTGTAGTTATCTTTTACTTTTACCTCAAGATACACTTAGTTTGTATAATGTTTGCGGAAAAAACAATTCAGGTGCATGTAAGCTTTCCACATTTATTTTCGTGGAAGCTATAAATCATTGAGACACATAAGTAATCTGTTAGATGTTTGGTGATGCTTGAATATACGAGTATGTAATATTTTGTATTGAAGGGAGCGCCTTTTTAACCGTTTTCTTTGCCAGATAACTGTTCATACTATAAGAAGTAGGCTCGCATATATTCCATCAAGGTGTGATAGAATGTCTTCAATCTGTTGAAAATATTTCGGATGTCACTGGCACAGAATTTATCTCCTCCAATGATTTATTGGATCCATTGAATGTTATGCGTGGGTAATAAATCATTAATCATTTGATGCGCCAGAGTATGTGCTCGCATGTTGATGAGGATGGGGGATATGGATGTGGTTAATGTTATTCTTTGGAAAATATAGTTTCAAGTGCTAGATATTTAAGAGTAATGATAGCGTTAATTGATTTAATGCTTTAGATGAAAATAAGCCATTTTTTCGAATACATGAATAACAAATCAAGGAAACTCGATAGAACTCACATGTGATACCCATTGATATATGGATTAGCAAAAAAATCGTAGTTGACACTCCAAAAATCATTTATTTGAAAAAGTAGCAGCTGGCAAAGCTAGGTCCTATTTTTCTATGCATCGGGTTGGCATAAAACAAAATGCTGGAGCACATATATTAAATAGAAATAAATTGATTAAATGGTAATTGATTTACGAGAGCTACTGCCAGAAAGCTTTAGCAATGAAAATCAAAACCTGATAGCAAAAGTAATTTTTCATGGCATTGTGTTTATCCCTGGAAAAATAGAAGCAATTAGCACGAATAACATCTTGGAATTCATCAATAAATTGTTAAGCACTTTAAAAATATATCCATGATTGAGGGGTGTTGAAAAGCCGACTTCTTTATGAATATATAGAAACAATTATAATGCAATTTGATTTGTTACATAAGTTGAGCGAAGTTTCGGTTTAAACAAAACGGTAGTTACTTGAGTCTGTCTTCTCAAATTAAATAAACTCAGGGCTAAATCTTAGACGTTGACGGTGTTAATTAATATTTTATTTAGCAAACAAAATAACATTTTTTTACAATAAAATATAGCAATATATATTTTAGTCTCTTAATCTACAGCAATATTACAGACAAGCACAGATTATGTAATTAAGGGATTTTTAAACGCAATATTTATTTTGAATAATGTTCGGAATGAATGAGGTGTTGAGTTCACTAAATTCGTTGAATACCTTACAACATTTTCCAGGTGGTTCAATGTCTGTGAAAGTAGTCTGTTGGCAACTTAGGGTAAGCACTGATGTCTCTTCTGGTTTTTTGGGGGCTCATTCAGGAATATTTTGTCCGGTTTAAATTGAACTGTAATATTGCGTTACAGGATATTGGCTACTAGACATGCAGGAGCCACTATTTTACTTGACTCCTATGCTATACATAGATTTTAGAGCCAATAATTATATGATGATAGGCCATGAAATTTCCTAGACTTGTAAAGGGACCTAAGTGCAAAAAATACAAACTGTTTCCTCTTCTTCGTCGGACCCTACAGCTCTTCTCGGGTCTTCGCTTTCTGCAGATAGCGCCTCCAACTGTCTCGATCCATTGACCGCATCCTCCAATTTTGAAATCCGAGCAGCGATGGATTGTCTTCGCAGACCGAGTCAGATCAGCGTTTCCTCGGTTTCCCAACTGGCCTCCAGCTTTCAGTTATCACAACGAGTACCTTTTTGGGTATCTGTTTACGATTCATGTGGCCAGCCCGTTGCAGCTTCCGCAGGCATATAATTGTTGAGACCCCCGGCTCGTCAAAAATTTCAAACAGCTCATGGTTGTATCGAATTCGCCATTGGTCCCCGTCTAGCTTCGCTCCGATTATTCGCCTCAGTACCCGTGGCTCAAAGGCGTTCAATATATTTGCTGAAGCTCGGGTTAGGGTCCATGTTTCACACCCATAGCGAAACACAGGTCTTATCACAGATTTCTATGCTTGGAGTTTTTTTTCCAATGTATGCAGATGGCCTTCAAGACTGTCAAAACTTTATAAAATATTTTAAATGCGAGCTGTATTCTTGGGCGTATTTCGTCTCATTCATTACTGATTCTCGTTATTTTGGCGCCTAAGTAACCAAATTCGCTCATATTTTCGATACTGTATTCGCCAAGTGTGATATTTTGAGCATTTGAGGTATTTCTTCTCGACTGCGTCATGAGCTTTGTTTTATTTTCATTGATTTGTAGCCCTACTAGTATTGCTTTGCTGTCGTGTTGCAGGAAGAGTTCTTTCGCAGTTGTTAATGACCGTTACAAAATGTTGATGTCGCCGCATAGGATACTGCTATATGTTAGTAAAGCATAGTAATGTCTCTGGTAGCCCATCCCCTAGTTTTAGTCCGATATTTGAGTCAAAGGCATCGGTGAATTGCTTGTCGATGCGAACTTGGGAGGTAGTCGACGTCATTGTCATTTTAGTTGGATGGACTTTTTTGGCTAAGATGCCAAAGCAAAGCATTATTTGGCACAGTACGCTACAATCAATACTGTCGTTGCATGCTTAAAGTTAGCGAAAATTTGTTGAATGTCTATGTTGAACTTTCAGCATTATTCAAGTACCTGCTTGACTGTGAACAATTGGTCTATCGTGGATCTACCTGCTCTAAAACTACCTAGATACTGCCTAATAATACTGTTGGCGTATGATCCGACTTTATTTCCTAAGATCTTTGAAAATATTTTGCACGCCGTACAAAGCAGTGATATGCCTCTACAATTTTCGCACTATAGCTTATCGACTTTGCTGTAGATATGGAATATAATTGATTGGCTCCACTCTTTCGGCATATGTTCTAGTTGCAAAACGTGCTGAATGGCTTTGTGAATAGCTTTATGAACACTGCTGCTACCATATTTGATGAGTTCCACTGGAATCTCATCGATACCAAGCACTTTACTATTCTTTGGGCTTTGATAGTCGAGCAAACTTCATCCAGAGTAGGTTAGGCCAATGGAAGCTCTGTGGAAATATCTATACACGCCAATTTTCTGGAGCTCTGCGGAGGATTGGGGAGGTTCTTGAAATATGATACCAATCTGTCCTTAATCATCTAGTCATCAGCGATGATATTGCCGGTATCATTACGACAGAGCATGACTTTGGGCTGATAACCGCGTTTCAGGATTTTCACTACTTTGTATGCTTGTCTTGTGTTGTCGCTTGCTAGAATTACATTGATACTTTACAATTGGTCGTCATATTATTTTTTTTTCTTAATTCTAATTACGTCATTCCTTACTTTTCTGAGATTTTCATAATGCGTCCTGGTTTTCCTAATGACGCATTATTTTTACGCCTGATTATTTTTGTCTAACGCAATCTGAGACTCATCATCGAACCGATCATTTCTCTTGCGCGGGGTTTGATGTCCAATTGTGTGTTCAAACTGTTTCTTGACCCAGTGGCGGACTAAGGCTGTCAGAGGCCTGGGGCGGAAAATCTATATGAGGCCCCCCATCCAAAACAAGTTGATGTAATTTTACAGTACATTTCGGAAAAAGGAATTATATTTATGTTAAATTTTTGTTTTTGCAAATAATATATATATATATATATATATATATATATATATATATATATATATATATATATATATATATATATATAAATCTATATTGGATAGTCTAAAGTGCATTGAGCCTTTTTTGTCACTAGATGGTGTCCGTTGTGATATATCGGGGAATACGAATCAGATTGACTCAAACTGACATGCATTTCAAAGGTGACATTCCAGTCTAAAATTTTCATTAGTTTTGTATTTCGTCATTCGTGTCAAATTTTGTATTCATTTAAAACTGAGTGAAATTTCTGAAAAAATTCGTTATACTAAATTTTACAATTTTTCGGACAGACTACGAGTGCTCACTCAGTGGTGATATGTACTGATTTAATCAGATCATAGCTGAGCGGGAGCATGGTACTGACCAAACCAACTTCCGAAAATATCAATACGGTCATGAAAATGAGATACTCTAACTATCTCTAAGCGAAGGCCCGAGAGGGGCTATAGTGCTACAAAGAAGAAGAAGAAATTTTACAATATCACTACGATCAAAGTAAGAATCCATCTAAGGCTCGTGAAAAAATTTGTGGTGTCTACGGTCAAGATATTTTATCAAAAGCCACAGCCAAGAGTAAGTTGGCTCGCTTTCGTTCTGGTTTTGATGTCAAAGATGCACTTCGCTCAGGTCGACCAATAACTGAGAAGGTCGATGAAATCTTACAAAAATTGAAGAAGACCGACATATCAGCAGCTATGACATTGCTAAGGAACTGAATATCCACCACCAAATAGTTTTGAACCATTTGCGTAAGGCTGGAGACACAAAGAAGCTCGACGTTTAGGTTTTGCATGAATTAACATAAAAAAGTTTGATCGACCGAATTTCAATTTGCGAAGTGCTAATAAAACACAACGAAATCGAGCCATTTTTTAAGCATATCATTACGTGCGATGAAAAAATGGGTAAGATACGAGAAGTCGTTCAAAAAAGATCCTGGTCAAAAAAAGGTGAATCATCACAAACGACTTCAAAGCTAGGATTGACACCAAATAAGGTTATATTGTGTGTATGGTTGGATTGGAAGGGAATTGTTTATCATGAGGTGCTAGAACCTGGCCAAACACTCAATTTAGCTCTGTACTGTCAGCGATTAACCAGATTGCAACAAGCAATTCAAAAAAAAAACGGAAAGATTTGATCACACACACCATTGATGACCCGGCAAGAATTGAAGCTTGGCTGCGAAGTTTTGATGCATCCACCATATAGTCCAGACCTTGTACCATCAGACTACCATTTCTTTCGCTCTCTGCGAAATTTCCTTAATAAAAAAAAAATAGCCTCAAAACGGGACTGTGAAAATCACTTGGCCAAGTTTTTCGCCGATAAACCACAGGAGTTCTGCACAGATGGTAGAATGGCAAGCTGAATGAACGGCGCGGATAGTAAAATCGCGATATTAAAATTGAGATATAGTGGAGCGCGAAGTAAAGGCGCTATTACTCCACTATTAATCAATAGCGCCTTTACTTCGCGCTCCACTATATCGCAGTTTTACTATCGCGATTTTACTATCCGCCCATTCATTCAGCTCGGCTTTATATAGGGTCTCTAGTCATTCAATCCGTTTCTCGTACATTGGCGAACTACCTGAAATATTCGAGCAATTCTGAATGGCGCAGTGATGCCACTTTCAGATGTTGATCATGCTTGGTGGATTCTCGTGCTTTCGAGTACAGTTGTTTGTTGATCATGATGTTGTTAATAGTTCTGAAGACAATTGCGACAGTGACTCGCAGAACTATTTGCACATGTAACAATATACATCTATAAATGTATATAAGGGTTTTCCAATAGGAGGTGTTATGATGAATTGCCCGCTTTTTCGGTAAATGCCATTTTGAAGCTGTCATTTTTTGATATTTGACAAGTGGAAACTACGCCACTGATGAAAATTGCACGATACACGCTTCAACAACGCATTGAAATTATTAAAATTCACTATAAATATGGTGAAAATTCGGCAGAGACGATTCGTAAAACTCGAACATTTTTGGGTCGTCATGAAGCACCTTGTCGAACCGCAATACAGAAATTGGTGGAAAAATTCAAGCTGTTGGGATAATTTAGTGATGTGAAGAATAAAACCCGTGCACGTCACTCAAGAACAGCCGAGAATATTGCTGCTGTAGCCGAAAGTGTTGAAGAAATCCCAGGTTTGTCCATTCCTCGTCGTTCTTTGGAATAAGGCATTCCACAAACGTCATTACACCGTATTTCGCATAAAGATTTGTTTTTTAAGGCTTATAAAGTTCAGTGTATACAAGAACTTAAGCCGGTCGAGCATCAAAACGTCGTATCTTTGCTGATTGGGTCCTTGAAATGCATGAAAATGATCTGGAATTCCATCGGAAAATCATCTTGAGTGATGAGGCCCATATCCACCTCGGTGGCTTCGTCAACAAACAAAATTGTCGCATCTGGGGCTCGGAAAATCCAAGAGTTATTGCTGAAAAGCCTCTCTATCTTCAACGTGTGACTGTTTGCTGCGGTTCATGGTCCCGCGGAGTCATTGGACCTTATTGCGCTATCGAGAGATGATTAATGATGTTTTATGGCCGGAACTGGATGGTATTGATCTGAACAACGTTTACTCTAACAAGACAGCGCTACGTGCCACACAAGCAATGAAACCATTGATCTTTTACGGGAAACGTTTCCGGACCGTGCTATCGCTCGAAGAGGTGATCACATTTGGCCACCGAGATCTTGTGATTTAACACCTTGAAAGTTCTTCCTTTAGAGCCACGTGTAAGAAAAGGTCTACGCTGACAGCCCAGCGTCAATTCAAGACCTGAAAGACGGAATTCGTGAGGCTATTGAGGACATAGGGCAGCCACTTTGTGATTTGGTTATGGAAAATTTCATGAAAGGGATATGGTCCTGTAAGTGTGGTCGTGGTGGTCATTTGCTTGATGTTATTTTTTAACATTAACGGCATACCTTTTCCTTTCTAATGAAATAAACATCCGATCATTTATATCAATATTATTATTATTTCTTTCAATATCAAAATAACACCACTTATTGGAAAAACTGCATATTGGTAAGTCTAAAAGTATTGAGCCTATTTTGTCATTTTTCGATTGAATATTTCTTTTATTTATAACGGATTATATTTAAATACATATTGTCCATTATTATCTATGAACTTTGCTATTTTTTGGGTAGAGCCATTATACCATCTGTGCAGAACTTCTGTCGGCGAAAAACTTGGCCAAGTGATTTTCACAGTCCCGTTCTGAAGTTTTATGTTTCATTAAGGAAATTTCGCAGAGAGTGAAACAAAGGTAGTCTGATGGTGCAAAGTCTGGACTATATGGTGGATACATCAAAACTTCGCAGCCAAGCTCTGTCAATTTTTGCCGGGACATCAATGATGTGTGTGGTCTGGCATCGTCATGATATAACGCCCTTTCTATTGATCAAATCTTTCCGTTTTTTTTTGAATTGCTTGTTGCAATCTGGTTAATCGCTGACGGTACAGAGCTAAATTGAGTGTTTGGCCAGGTTCTAGCACCTCATGATAAACAATTCCCTTCCAATCCAACCATACACACAGCATAACCTTATTTGGTGTCAATCCTGGCTTTGAAGTCATTTGTGATTTTTTGACCAGGATCTTTTTTGAACGACATTCTCGTATCTTACCCATTTTTCATGGCCCGTAATGATTTGCTTAAAAAATGGCTCGATTTCGTTGCGTTTTATGAGCATTTCGCAAATGGAAATTCGGTCGATCATACTTTTTTATATTAATTCATGCGGAGCCCAAACGTCGAGCTTTTAATGAATATTTTGACATTTAAATTTGACATAGATGTCACTGACAGTACTACCAACCTAAAAAAAATTAATTCTGCAAATCCCTCGACGCGCGCAGTTTAAATTCAAATGTTACCTTATTTTTGGGTCACAGTAATATATATATATATATATATATATATATATATATATATATATATATATATATATATATATATATATATATAGTGACAGAAAAGTATCCAAAAATTGTAAATAAAATGCAAAATATCCAATTATTCGTCAATAGTTTTCTTGTCGCCTTCAAAGTAATCCCCATCAGATGCACTACACTTACGCCAACGATTTTTTCAGTCCTCGAAAGGCTTTTCATAAGCACTTTTTGGGATGGCCTTCGCCTTCAGCGAGTTTTGTTTCACTTTGTGACAAAAAAGTACCCGGGAATTGGAATAACATGCAAACTACACATATTTAATTATTCATCAAAATCACATGGAGATAAGTCTCGTGAGAACGGTGGTTGATCGATGATATTTATTGCATTTTTGGCTCACTCACCCACTCAAATCATGAAACCCCAAAAGCATTTATGTCACCGATCATATCTGAAAATTTTAAGAAGATCAAATCAAAACTGCAGTATCTGATTCGATGGGAAGTCCATAAAATATCAAAATAAAGTGTTATTGCTGTTGTAATTGGAGAATATGATACGAATTTCATCAAACTTACAGAACATTAAGATCTTGTGTAAAGCTACTTAAAGGCATCCATACGATTTTATTGGAGAAAATGTGAAATTCGAAGATCATACTATTTTTGTTATACTCATAAATATCTCCCTTGATATATTTTTCAGATTTTTTAAGATCACAGGTGTCCTTTCGCGAGGGGGGAAACACTTTTTTCGTGTATCCCCCCCCCCCCCCCCCTGTGCCCCAACTGAAGCAAAAACTGTCAGTTTAAGAACTGTTTTGAAAAGCTCTTATAAAGAACTTTCATTTGATACTCATATCGGCTACCTTTGATGAATTTTTTTTTGGTGATATGTAGTGGTTTAATCAGATCATATCATAGCTGAGTGGGTACACGGGAGCATGATACCGACCAAACCAACTTCCAAAAAAATCAATACGGTCATGAAACTGAGATACTCTAACTATCTCTAAGCGAAGGCCCGAGAGGGGCTGTAGTGCTACAAAGAAGAAGATGTATGTTCAAGAAAATGTAAAATCGATAAATCATACTAATTCCTAACAAATTTGAGTGAATTTCGACTGCATTCATGATTTTTTCACATTTTCCGGATGAAAGGTATCCAATCGTGAGGGAGGGTACGCGAAAAGTTTGTACGTTTCCCTTTCCCCTGCCCACCCTACTCGACCACCAATGGTTAAAACATTTTTTTAAAGGGTCAGCTCCCTATACGGTTAGACCCCCTCAAGCCCCTTTGAAAAATTTTTCCACCCCAAAATTTACAAGAAGTCACCACTTCTGACCTTTCTACAAAGTTTCATGGCTGTAGCCTCAATAGTTTTGGAGGAAAAGTGCTGTGGACGTGTTACAAACGAGCGAGTGGAATTCCCGCCTAGTGTTTAGCGCTTAAAGCGTCAGCCAATGACACCAATGTACATTACGGCAGATAAACAACACCATCATAACCATGTACGTTGCGGCCAATATGCCGCTATGAAGCTTCAGCATATTGATGTACATTAAGAAGAATAAATAACTAAGGAGTTAGCATGGGTAAACCCTAGTACATGATAGCCAAGCTAATGGAATAGCGATCATGCAAAAGCTTTCGCCAGCTGACTGAGAGCTGCGGCGAATATGGGGACGAAAAGCTTTCCTCACTCCTATGCAAAGTATTTCCCCCAAGCTGGCTACGATTATATCGTAAATATTGCAGAATGGCTCTTATCATCTACAAATTGATAAGGTGAAGCGGGGAGAGAAGTTCCCAGTAAATGAGAACTCGCGTTCTCATCGTCTCAGCAATTTTACCGGCAAACTAGATCCAAAGTTCGTACTGGATTAACATTTATAGTCGTGGAGTCTTATACCAGTCAGTCGGTTTTCAACTCCAGTAAGGGAGCGTGCTGCTACCCAATTATCATCTACAACATTTAAGTGTTCGCGTTTAAGTTTAAGTGGAAAGTGCTGTCCAGTGTCCGAAGAAACAGTGAGGGGTGAGGCGTTGCACGCCGTATGGCCACCCCGATCCATTAGCTCGTCCAGATGTTACCCTGTTCAGGCTGGCTGATAGTAGATAAATCCAGTTGTAAACTAGATTAAAATAAATTCAGTTGTGATGTAAATGTTTTTTAAAATTAACTCTTGTCTTTGTTGATTTGGTTTAAATGGACAGAGTAGCAGGTAAGTGGTGTTACAGTGAGTTCCCTCCCCGGGAGCCTTGATAATGTATATAGGATACACACCAAATGAGCTCCCAGTTCATACCAGTATACATAGGGTATACTGGTTATGTAACAAAATTGGCGCAGCCGGTAGGATATCGGTTTTGCAGTGACCACAATGTAGCGCATTGTGTAGCAAATTTAAATGGGCTGAAAATTGATTTTCCCAGCCGGTATCCGAGACCCCTCAACTCCTGTATGACACCATTGCTACTCATACTGTCCATCAAACTAGATCAGACTTCCTAAAAAAAATCAAATAATAATTTTAATCAATTAAAAAACAAAAATATAATATCAATATCCACACATCATAATGATGCTACTCATACAGTGCATAAAACTAAATCAATCAATGTTATAAATTCTCTACCTGGGGTCATGCCTGCTCTTCCGGGGAGCCCCACGGTACAAGTTTCTCCTGCACTCACCTAGGCACCTGCAAAGGGACTGAAAGTACCTCCTTGGAATGAATAAACAAGAGTTGGCTTTAGTTATTATATTTTATTTTCTTTCTTTTTGATTATTTCTTGGCGTGTAACCGGAATATCGTTGGTCGTTTGAGGATGGGAACGTGCCGCAGTGCGATGCCGGGTTGCGATCTCCTGTCGAATCCCTCGGCGCACTTCCCGTGCTTGACGGCGAAAGTGCCTCAGTGCGTAAAGCTCGTGCCGTTGACGCTCCCGCCGGCCTCCACGTGGACGCCTCTGCTTGGTGGTGTTGTCGGTGGTGTCCAGGGGCGCCTTCAGTCTCCTCAAATACTCCTCCTTGCTAATTGGTCGGGGACCGTCTCGGGGCACTTCCTTGAGCACCTGCTCCAGACTCTGAGTGGGAGCTTGCTTGTTCAACGATTTTTCCAGTCCTCGAAAGGCTTTTCATAAGCACTTTTTGGGATGGCCTTCGCCTTCAGCGAGTTTTGTTTCACTTTGTGACAAAAAAGTACCCGGGAATTGGAATAACATGCAAACTACACATATTTAATTATTCATCAAAATCACATGGAGATAAGTCTCGTGAGAACGGTGGTTGATCGATGATATTTATTGCATTTTTGGCTCACTCACCCACTCAAATCATGAAACCCCAAAAGCATTTATGTCACCGATCATATCTGAAAATTTTAAGAAGATCAAATCAAAACTGCAGTATCTGATTCGATGGGAAGTCCATAAAATATCAAAATAAAGTGTTATTGCTGTTGTAATTGGAGAATATGATACGAATTTCATCAAACTTACAGAACATTAAGATCTTGTGTAAAGCTACTTAAAGGCATCCATACGATTTTATTGGAGAAAATGTGAAATTCGAAGATCATACTATTATTGTTATACTCATAAATATCTCCCTTGATATATTTTTCAGATTTTTTAAGATCACAGGTGTCCTTTCGCGAGGGGGGAAACACTTTTTTCGTGTATCCCCCCCCCCTGTGCCCCAACTGAAGCAAAAACGGTCAGTTTAAGAACTGTTTTGAAAAGCTCTTATAAAGAACTTTCATTTGATACTCATATCGGCTACCTTTGATGAATTTTTTTTTGGTGATATGTAGTGGTTTAATCAGATCATATCATAGCTGAGTGGGTACACGGGAGCATGATACCGACCAAACCAACTTCCAAAAAAATCAATACGGTCATGAAACTGAGATACTCTAACTATCTCTAAGCGAAGGCCCGAGAGGGGCTGTAGTGCTACAAAGAAGAAGATGTATGTTCAAGAAAATGTAAAATCGATAAATCATACTAATTCCTAACAAATTTGAGTGAATTTCGACTGCATTCATGATTTTTTCACATTTTCCGGATGAAAGGTATCCAATCGTGAGGGAGGGTACGCGAAAAGTTTGTACGTTTCCCTTTCCCCTGCCCACCCTACTCGACCACCAATGGTTAAAACATTTTTTTAAAGGGTCAGCTCCCTATACGGTTAGACCCCCTCAAGCCCCTTTGAAAAATTTTTCCACCCCAAAATTTACAAGAAGTCACCACTTCTGACCTTTCTACAAAGTTTCATGGCTGTAGCCTCAATAGTTTTGGAGGAAAAGTGCTGTGGACGTGTTACAAACGAGCGAGTGGAATTCCCGCCTAGTGTTTAGCGCTTAAAGCGTCAGCCAATGACACCAATGTACATTACGGCAGATAAACAACACCATCATAACCATGTACGTTGCGGCCAATATGCCGCTATGAAGCTTCAGCATATTGATGTACATTAAGAAGAATAAATAACTAAGGAGTTAGCATGGGTAAACCCTAGTACATGATAGCCAAGCTAATGGAATAGCGATCATGCAAAAGCTTTCGCCAGCTGACTGAGAGCTGCGGCGAATATGGGGACGAAAAGCTTTCCTCACTCCTATGCAAAGTATTTCCCCCAAGCTGGCTACGATTATATCGTAAATATTGCAGAATGGCTCTTATCATCTACAAATTGATAAGGTGAAGCGGGGAGAGAAGTTCCCAGTAAATGAGAACTCGCGTTCTCATCGTCTCAGCAATTTTAGCGGCAAACTAGATCCAAAGTTCGTACTGGATTAACATTTATAGTCGTGGAGTCTTATACCAGTCAGTCGATTTTCAACTCCAGTAAGGGAGCGTGCTGCTACCCAATTATCATCTACAACATTTAAGTGTTCGCTGTCCAGTGTCCGAAGAAACAGTGAGGGGTGAGGCGTTGCACGCCGTATGGCCACCCCGATCCATTAGCTCGTCCAGATGTTACCCTGTTCAGGCTGGCTGATAGTAGATAAATCCAGTTGTAAACTAGATTAAAATAAATTCAGTTGTGATGTAAATGTTTTTTAAAATTAACTCTTGTCTTTGTTGATTTGGTTTAAATGGACAGAGTAGCAGGTAAGTGGTGTTACAGTGAGTTCCCTCCCCGGGAGCCTTGATAATGTATATAGGATACACACCAAATGAGCTCCCAGTTCATACCAGTATACATAGGGTATACTGGTTATGTAACAAAATTGGCGCAGCCGGTAGGATATCGGTTTTGCAGTGACCACAATGTAGCGCATTGTGTAGCAAATTTAAATGGGCTGAAAATTGATTTTCCCAGCCGGTATCCGAGACCCCTCAACTCCTGTATGACACCATTGCTACTCATACTGTCCATCAAACTAGATCAGACTTCCTAAAAAAAATCAAATAATAATTTTAATCAATTAAGAAACAAAAATATAATATCAATATCCACACATCATAATGATGCTACTCATACAGTGCATAAAACTAAATCAATCAATGTTATAAATTCTCTACCTGGGGTCATGCCTGCTCTTCCGGGGAGCCCCACGGTACAAGTTTCTCCTGCACTCACCTAGGCACCTGCAAAGGGACTGAAAGGACCTCCTTGGAATGAATAAACAAGAGTTGGCTTTAGTTATTATATTTTATTTTCTTTCTTTTTAATTATTTCTTGGCGTGTAACCGGAATATCGTTGGTCGTTTGAGGATGGGAACGTGCCGCAGTGCGATGCCGGGTTGCGATCTCCTGTCGAATCCCTCGGCGCACTTCCCGTGCTTGACGGCGAAAGTGCCTCAGTGCGTAAAGCTCGTGCCGTTGACGCTCCCGCCGGCCTCTACGTGGACGCCTCTGCTTGGTGGTGTTGTCGGTGGTGTCCAGGGGCGCCTTCAGTCTCCTCAAATACTCCTCCTTGCTAATTGGTCGGGGACCGTCTCGGGGCGCTTCCTTGAGCACCTGCTCCAGACTCTGAGTGGGAGCTTGCTGTGGGCGGGTTGCTTTTCCCAGCTGCCTGGTACCACTGGCCGACAGCGGATAGAGCGGCACGCAGACGCTGTCAATCCTTGTTGCTGGAGTCCCTGTGCGGCTCACTGCTGTGACGGCTGCTTTGCCACGGTGTTGTTTCTGGTACCCCTGGAATGGTAGAGAAGATTAGCAATGGTGGCCAGCAGCGGTTACGCTATAAAGCCTGGAGGAACACAGCTAGTAATGCCAACACCTCACCATTTGCTTGTTTACTTCGAAGTATAAAGGTTTTCCGTGATGCGCGTCGTTGTACATTCGGCTTCCAACTGGCTTGTCCACCTCGGTCAAGAACTATAAATACTGTTCTTTCGTGAGCTTTCAACCTAAATTCTCTTAAAATTCGCTGAGTAGCCAAACACGTGCGCTCTCATTCCACGAACGTTTTTCCTCCCCGCTTCGTCTCGCTTGCTCGGCTGGTGAATATGCGAAACTGGGGAAATTGAGCAAAAGAGTGTCTTACGCTTAAGCCTTCGACTTCGGAAGAGTGCTCTCAGCTTAAGCTTTTGGCTTTCTCACGATCTCTTGAGGTGAATTAGCGAAACTGGGGACATTGAGCGAAAGAGTGTTTTAACCAGAACTTTCGGTTTTCCCACGATCTTTCGAGGTGAAATAGCAAAACGGGACACTGAGCGAAAGAGTGTTTATGCCGGAAATTTCGAATTCCTTTCCGCTTACCTCTCTAAGAAGCACCCCGTTCGTTCACGATGTGAATATCATTGCGGGTTGAACTTTCTCGTTTACTTTACTGCTCGCTTATTTACTTGCATATGTGTTTCTTTGGCTAATTTTCATTAGCGAAGTGCGAGTATATAGGTTTTGTTTGCTCGCTTATGAAGCGGAAATACATCCGAGCATGTTGTATGTGTTCGCTCGCAACATTTCCTCCGGCAGTTGAGAATAGGATTTCGTGTACTTGGAGAGTACAATAAATCATCACTCTACTCCGGTGATCTGGATTACTTAATGTACCCCTAATGGATTATGATCGCTTTTGGTTTTTTCGCAAATTGTGTTGTTGGTTGATTCTCGCTACATTCCCTTTTGTGCAAACCATTCTTACTTATATTTCGTGCTGTTACCGCTATTGCTGTTGTCCACTGTACTTCTCGCAACGTATCTTTAAGTAGTCCTATCGCCTAATTTCGTATTTTTTATTGCTAGGCGTTATAACTTCTAACTGACGTTAACTAAAGTTAATTTTGTTACATAAGCAGTATACCCTATGTATACTGGTATGAACTGGGAGCTCATTTGATGTGTATCCTATACACATCATCAAGGCTCCCGGGGAGGGAACTCACTGTAACACCACTTACCTGCTACTCTGTCCATTTAAACCAAATCAACAAAGACAAGAGTTAATTTTAAAGAACATTTACATCACAACTGAATTTATTTTAATCTAGTTTACAACTGGATTTATCCACTATCAGCCAGCCTGAACAGGGTAATATCTGGACGAGCTAATAGATCGGGGTGGCCATACGGCGTGGAACGCCAAAAGGCCGATAGAGGACCGCGGCCCAAGGCAACGCCTCACCCCTCACTGTTTCTTCGGACACTGGACAGCACTTTCCACGTAAACTTAAACGCGAACACTTAAATGTTGTAGATGATAATTGGGTAGCAGCACGCTCCCTTACTGCACTTGAAAACCGACTGACTGGTATAAGACTCTACGACTATAAATATTAATCCAGTACGAAGTTTTGATCTAGTTTGCCGGTAAAATTGCTGAGACGATGAGAACGCGAGTTCTCATTTACTGGGAACTTCTCTCCCCGCTTTACCTTATCAATTTGAAGATAATGAGAGCCATTCTGCAATATTTACGATATAATCGTAGGCAGCTTGGGGGAAATACTTTGCATAAGAGTGAGGAAAGCTTTTCACCCCCATATTCGCCACAGCTCTATTGGCTGGTGAAAGCTTTTAAATGATCGCTATTCCATTAGCTTGCCCATACATAGAGTTTCTCGCTTGTGGTTACTCGCTGCCGTATACGCATCATCCATATGTTGAAGCTTCACAGCGGCATATTGGCCGCAACGTACATGGCTATCATGTACTAGCGTTTACCGATGCTAACTCCTAAGTTGTTTATTCGCCGTAATGTACATCAATATGCTGAAGCTTTACAGCGGCATATTGGCCGCAACGTACATGGCTATCATGTATAAGCGTTTACCCATGCTAACTCCTAAGTTGTTTATTCGCCGTAATGTACATCCATATGCTGAAGCTTCACAGCGGGATATTGGCCGCAACGTACATAGTTATCATGGTGTTGTTTATCTGTCGTAATGTACATTGGCGTCATTGGCTGACGCTTTTAACGCTAAACGGTAGGCGGGAGCTCCACTCGCTCGTTCGTAGCAGAAGGACGAGCAGTCGGACACAGGTCATGATTGCAATAGGGTTTTTAGGGTTTAGATTTTGCTTTTTTAAAAGAAATGAATGAAGAAGCAATTTTTCTAAAACGATCTTTGATTTGTTTACATATTCATCTACTGGGGATATTAAAATTTGCAAAGATGCTCTGTCAACATTTGTCCACTGTCTGTAAGTGATTTCTTCAATATGAAAATGCTTTCCAATTCATCTGAACAATTTTTTGAGAGTTTGCCTCGGAAATGTTTTTAACTTTTTCGGAAGAATGCCTTTTTAATAGGTGAAGTACCGATCAAAATCAAACATTTGTTAATTGCGTTCATTGCTTCGAAATTAATTTCTTTATGTAACTAAATTCTTTGTCCTCTTCATACGGCGCAGGACTTGTTGGGCTAAGGGCTTTATCCACTCCTTCGTCAGTCGAAGCTTTAGGGTCAGTATCATTAACTTCTTGGGGCTGTGAAATATATTTATTTACACTGTTAAAACAATTATAATTGCGATAGTATAAATCAAAAGATATACAAGTATAATTTATCTATCCTTCAACAAAAAATGTATTGAAATTTTTTTAGAATTTAAATACAAATCCATAATATAATTAATTCATGAGTGTCGTTTACTGAAATTTAATGTAGCGATAAGTACCTGATCATCTATTTTGGCTTCATTTTTGATTTCAGTATTCTGACGCGATTGTGGCAATTTCTTGCGGCACGTGTCACGAATTCTCTGCTCAAGAGACTCTTCTGTTACGGGCTTATTTAATGCCAATCAATATTCTCTTCGTACTTTCCTGAGACTTTCTATGTTCGTATTTTTTCGGGTGAGGAGATAAACCAAAAGGATTAAAATATCTATACTTTCGAATTTTAGGTAGTACCAATGATAGTGGTAGTTGTGACATTTTCTTACGTGTAAATTTCCCTAACTTGATTTTTCTTACGCACTTTTAGAAATAAAAAAAAAGTCGAAAGGGAAGATGTGTGCTCGTACTACGCTTTTCCGAAGTGAACTATGATACGTAAGCAGTTCGAGACTGAATGCTCAGACACACGTCAATACGTTTCAACTCGTCGCGCACTGCGCGAGTTTTGTTCATTATAAGTTGTTGAGTCAAAAAATTAAAGATAAATTCCGACTGATTTCAGTATGCTATTAAACTGTTCAACGAAAGCCCTGTTAGTTATTGTGATCGTCGCTAATGTTAGTGAATTTAATTGTGACAAAACTACTTGCAAGGTTTCAGGGACTCTTACCACCACGTTGGCTGGCTCCTTCGCTCAAGAGCCAGGCATCGGGTGAGCTCTCTCCCTTTTTCCGCTGTCACGGGTGCTCTCGCAGCGATGCTTGGCCTTCCAATATGGACCAAGGCATCAGTTTTTCGGTTTCAATCCGGTTGAGAGGGGTGCATGGGGGCACCGCCCCACCTGGATGCCCCACTCTTATCTGTGGGCCGTGGCCGTCCTCAGCAAGGACAGAATCGCCTTACAACTCGCTCGCGGCTAACCGGTTATTCGTTGTCGCGTTTTGCCTTGTAATCCCTTCCGGTAGGTTACTTTGGCCATTGGCACCTGTTCTATCAGCCAATTGGTTCCTTGTGGATACTGACCACCCGAAAAATTCGAAAGTGCGAAATATATTTTGGAGTGGGGCCTTGTGCTGTGGGGAAAGAACCCACCCTACGACACCCCAAAGCTAGCTTTCCAGCGCACTTACGCGTCCCTAGACAAGGCCATTTCCAGCGTAGCACTGATACCACTTGCTGAGGTTGCAGAACACCGCTGCAGTCCTGAATGGACAAATAATATCACACTCAAACACTACACTTAAATTTAAAGTGGACGTCAATAGTTCCACTAATTTCCTGCAGAGAATATACCCATTATGGTATGGCAGCCCTCACGGGATCTACATCTACACGCCGAGACGTTTTGGGAAACTTGAAATGTGTGCTTTGAGCGTGATGGTTTCATTTAGATGATATAATTATTAAACGCTTCGTTTTTATTGGTATATCAAATGTATACGTTCTTTTGAAACACTCTGTATTACAACACTTATGTACAAGAATAATTTTAATTCATAAGGTGTCAGTGGTTGAAAAAATTTATAATTACAGAGCTACAGCTCTTATAAATTGTACTGTTAAGTGAAAAAAGTTGGTAGGGCAAAAAGCTAAAAATTTGTCTGCCCTATAGCGTATTCAACTTATGGTGAAGGACAATATTCTTCCAGCCTCCTAGGCCAGCTGGTAGAGCATTTAAGTCCATAATTTAAGGTTATACATATTTAATTCATATATGGTTTAGTATGAATACGAATTTTTTCTGGTACTGTTAAACTTCTCCCTTAAAATTATCATTGCAACAAAAAAATATCCAACGACCTCTGGAAATGCTCGATTATGATATGATATTAACAAAAGTCAACATTATCCCACCAATGAATTACTAACAAAAAATTCATTGAAATTCCACCGAAATTAACAACCAACAGCCATAAATTCATTGTTGACAAATTTTCAGTAATATCAGATTTGTTTCTACATAATTACTCGAGCTTTGATGAATTTATTAGCCACCAACTACTTCTTGGAAGACTCCATCGCTTGCATACAAATGAGCCTTGAAAGTATCATCTCCTACGCTCATCATATGATAGCCAAGAACAACTTCCCTCAAATTTCTTCGCTGTCTGCGTACTAACATTTCATTACCTATACGCCATCAATCTTTCAATTATTCTTACATTAATGCAATATGTGAGACCAGTAATGGCCTCAGTGCGGAGGCGACATGTGTCACTCCATTAATCATTCGTCACCAAAAGTCGCTGGCATGTATACTACGGTACCGCACAAGTCTGCATGATTCCACTGGTTTACCTTTTCAACAATTGAAAGGGAGTCTTAAGCCTTAAATGCTTGTTTTTCAGTTTTTTCTCCAAAATAAACTGTATTTGTTTGATTTGGTATCAGTGCGCCATAATGGAGTATGATCTGAATTATAAATAAATATGGGAAAGTTAAAATTTAAATTTATCTTGCTGATCCACTAAAGTTCAGTTTGAATGGAACTTGCTGTTGATGCTGCGTTGTGGCACTCTCTCTGCATGCACTGTATTTAATGTGATTTTCATTGAAAGTGAATCAAGGCAAAGTTAAATCCATTCCGAATTGTTTCATGGATAGGGAATCAACTCGTGCAGTATCTACACTAACTATCCAATCTATTGACTCAGCGACGACGGGAATGGATCTGAAATAACCAACCGAATAGACACAGAGTACAAAAAAACGAACGCCAGGGTTCCAAAAAACCAACAACCATCCAAGTCTGACTTCCACCAAAAACTTCACTACTGCTTCGTTCAACCCCATCATCCTCCATCTACTGGGAAAGCCAGAGTCAATTGTATGTGTTGACATATTGATTCGTTTAAATATTTAATTTTCACAATTTGGTATGAAGTGTTTTCAGGCATGTGATGGCGGTGGCTATTGACAGCTTTATGAGTTTTTGGTTGAAACTGTTTTCTGTTCATATCCCGTCTGGTAATGGTGGGTACATATGTATGCGTACTGCATGCATTCACTGTTTTTGAAGATGCCCTGCAGAGTATTGGAGAGCGAATCCATTTTACTACAGGATGAATGCCCAGGGTTTATTCAAAGTAAAATCATCAGTGCTCTAGAGAAAATTTAGGTTTTGTTTGTTTGGACTAACGCAAAACAAAAATAAAGAGCATAGGCCCTAGAATGGCACCTAACGCTAAGGAATGCTATATATGTGCACATTTGAATATGCTATAGAGAAATTGTTATGTTTGCAAGTGTAGGGGAGAGAGGGGTCGAAGTGTTCCTGAGGATATTATTAAAATTGCAAGAGAAGCATACGAGGAATTAACGCCTAAAATAAATATTCTAATTCACCCCATAGTGCGAAGAGAGGGAGAGCGTGGAAGAAATAGGAGTAAGAACATTTTGTTTCGTTTTGAACAAAATTTTCAGGAGGGGTATGGCAGGCGCTACGGTAATGAAATGAAATACCCTAACAATAAATCTCAACGCCAAGGTTTAGATTTGGCCTGTTGAGCGATGGATTGTTGTCGCCGACAACAGCAGCCTAGCGGAAATGACAGCCATTTTAGAAGAAAAATCGTGATTTCTGTTCTGACAAAAGTATAGCTCCGATTTAGGCGAAATTTAGAATGGAGCTTTATGGAACTGCATAATGAGTCCCAGTGGCGTCTCGTCAGGGTGGGCTGAGAATTCGCTTATTGATTAAAATTAGTAATTATTTTTTTTTGGATAATGATCATAGAAAGAAGCTACTTTACAAATTTTGAAGGGGCTTTAAACAGAAAGTGTAATTTAATTGTAGCCTTCAAGTCCGTTATTATCTCGCAATAGCGAACATGATTCACGGTAACTGCTTGGCCGTCCTCACTTTCAAAGAAGTACGGCCCGATGGCGCCGCGAGCCCATAAACCGCACCAAACGGTCACTCTTTGTGGATACATCGGCTTTTCAACAATCACTCGTGGATTCTCATTTGCCCAAATGCGGCAATTCTGCTTGAATCCACTCAGGTGAAAGTGAAGATGGTTTCCTTTGTAAAGTCACTATTCCCTTCTGTCTATTCAACCAACCATTCGGCGTATTGCGGACGCTTGAAATGGTCAGTAGGCTTTAGCTCTTGAGTCAATTGAACTTTGTAAGCATTTAGATTCAAATCTTTACTCAAAATTCGCATCAGTGATGTTCGTGAGATGTTCAATTGTTGGGCACGACGACGAGTCGAGGTTGGCGGCTCTTCTGCCACACGATTGCGAACAACAGCAATGTTTTCCGCAAAACGAACTAGGTGAGCATGCACAGGTGATTTCACATTTCCTACAGGCTTGGTTTGCTGAAAATCGCGCACAACTTTCTCGATTGTGGACACATTTGGTCGATTATGCTGACCAAAAAAATCACGAAATGCATGTTGATTTGAACGCCCATTTTCGTAAAAGGCTTCAACAACCTTAACGCTCTGCTCAATTGTGTACCTCTCCATGGTTGAATTTTTCAAACACTGAAACAAAGAAATGTCAAATTAAGTTTGCCGAAAAACTTGACTTTAAGGTGTGACTTACAATGAACACCGTGCATTATGGTTGGACCACTCTTTAAAAATCGATGAACGTAAACAAAAACCTACGCACGAACACGCTCAGCTTACATCATGTTTGAACGGTCCCAGTTTAGGCAGATTGCTGTTGGCACATAGCAGCTTAGCTTCTAACGCACAAGTTATGCAAGGCATGCAAAGGGAAAACCAAAATTTGCAATTTTCTTTACACAGATTAGTAGCTTGGATGATGAGCAGGCCCAGCCACCGTAGAACAAACGAAAATCAGAAGTTTATTTTGGAACGATGTGTATCTCTCTTCCCAGTGGGGATTATTGTGCGATATAGAATCGCATAACAATAAACGTTCATCATGTATGTGAAGAATAAGTTTATGATTGATTTGGTTAGATGATACACCGAATTCCCCAATAGATTTTAACGTCTTTTTGCGTTTCTGAAAAATTTTCAGAAGAGGCCTGTTTTTTGTTGTGACAGTAGTTCAAGTAAAGTGGACAGCAAAAATGGAGGACAACGACATCCAAGTAAAAGTACAAAATAAGTAAACGTCCAGTCCCTAATCGTTCGATGAAAAATTATTTATTTTTAAATTACGACCATGTCCGGACATGAAAAGTTTAATTGTTCGGGACCATAATGTATCAAGATCTTTTAATTACGCTTGATACGCTAAATGTGATTGGCTCACTGGTAATGAAACATTAAATAAATTATTTTGGTGGAACTGTATTTCATTTAATGACAAGTCAAAAACTCCGTGGATTTTGAGTGCATACGGTGATTTGAAACACATCAGTGAGTCAATACAAAAACATAGTAGGTCTAGTGATCACGTATATACTTCATTAAAAGCAAAATTATTCGGTAAACAACAAATTCCTGCATTATTTGATTCATCTTATAGTGAAAACATTTTGAAACATAATAAGGTCGTTGAACACAATTGGGCGATAGTTAGACGTTTAATCGGTATTATAGTTTATTTAGCTTCTCAAGAGCAAACATTTCGAGGCCACAATGAGCCGTCAACTTCATCAAACCGGAGAAATCTCCGGGAGCTAGCTGATTTAATTCTTGAACATGACAACGATTTTGAAATGTTCCTAAAAGCATGATCCTTATTTAGTAGCGTTTCCAAAACTATCCAGAATGATTCAATTAATAGTATCGGTTTACTCATTCAAAATTTCATAACGTCTAAAATAAATGAAACACCTTGTTTTTCATGGCAAACTACTGAAACACTGATGTTTCTAATTTTTCACAGTTGTCAGTAATTTTTCGATTTGGGACAAAAAAAGGTTGGCTTTTTGAAAGATTTATGGGATTTTTCGATGTATCCGGGGGTAAAACTGCCCATGATTTATTTAACCTTTTACGAGAAAATTTTGTTTGCTATAATAAACATGAAAAGTTAGTTGTCCAAACGTATGATGGAGCACCTGTGATTTAAACGGGTTACAAAAAAAAGTCAAAGAAATTGCTCCACAAGCGCTATTTATTCATTGCTATGCACATAGATTAAGTTTGGTTCTAAAAGATGCTTCTTGCAAGATAAAAGAATGTCGTATCTTTTTTGCTAATTTATCAGGTTTTTCTACCTTTTTGGAAACTCTAGTAAGCGTAAGCATGTGCTAGAAAGAATTTGTGAAAGACGACTTCAAAGCAATAGTAATACTCGTTGGAATTTTAAGTCACGAATCATTGAAATTTTATTAAATAATTGATTTGATCTGTTGGAAGTTATTGAAGAAATTTTAGATAGCTTTGACTTTGTCCGCGATCGAGAAACTTTGCGCGAATCGAGAGGATTTAAAGTATTTTAAATGGTTTAGTATTAAATTTTTTTGTTAAAAGCATTTGATTTGATCTACCGGCAAACCGATGTACAGTCAAAGTTCTCAGATGTTAATTATTGCAAAAATAGAATCGATATTTTAATCAGCACCCTTCAACGGCACCGAGAACAGGATGCCTATTTTAGAAAGGATTTCAAGGATGTTTGCATCTTAGTAGGGCAACCATCAAAGAAGAGAAAACTGGATCACGATGGCATTTTTGAGCCATCTTGATATTTCAAGCGCCCTTATGCTAGAATAATTGACTTGTTTATTAATCGATTGGGAGTAAGATTTAACGATTTGTACAAGTTAACCTTTTTAAGCCTTATAAGTCGCGAAAAATTTTCAGAACATAACAAAAATTCTCAACTGATCTATTAGAGTCTCTTTTATTAAATTATCCGAAAATGTTCAAAAAGCAAAAGCTTCATAACGAACCGTTAGTTTGGGATTCTTATCCCAATATTTTAGGGCTTCAACAAATAACATACAAACTTTTTTTTTTTTTTTTTTTGTGGTAGGGAGGTGAAGGCATTTATGCCCGCCGAGTCTGGCAGTGTGGGGCTCCCATGGAGGATACCTTTGGACTACCCACTAAACACCTCCCCTGTCAATCTGAGAACCTAGCCTGGAACCGTTTGACACATTACTTCGGGCCAGGTCTCGTTTTGTTGCGCCGTGGGGCGCCTTCAAGCTGGGGAGTCCCTTTCCTAGCGGGAGGGGAGGGGGGAAGAGGAATTGCCAGAAGAGCGATCCCCCAGCACCAGTGCCTCTGGCTGCTGTGAGTCCCTTTTATATTTTAGGACTGCCCGAGCATAATGTGCCACCTGGTTCCATTTGTCAACCGATTCGAGCATCACCGCAACTATATTATCCGGGGTGAGCTCTCCCATCTCCCTGTAGAGTTCCCTTCGCAGCCTGGCCCATTTGGTACACGCAAAAAATGTGTGACAGGCATTGTCCTCCTCTCCTGGGCAAAACCGACAATCGGGAGACCGTGACTTGCCGATCTTGTGCAGGTAAGACTGGCTGCTTCGGGAATGGCTGCTTCGGGAATATCGGCCCTGAGTCGACTTATGGCCAACGTAGGGGGACCCAGCCCATCAAGAAGACGCCTCTTGATGAGTGCTGTAGGGTCAGTGCTACTGTACGGAGCAGAGGTATGGGGCGACGCTCTCAGCAAGGAGGTATACCGAAAACGATTGGCACAGGTACAGAGAAGAGGAGCACTGAGAATTGCATCTTCGTATCCAACAGTCTCCGACTCGGCGGTGAGAGTGATTGCAGGCGTGATACCTGTCGCCCTCCTTGCTAGAGAGCGCCGCGCTATTTACCTGCGCCGAAACGAGGATGCGAGGGAGATGGTTGTCCGCGAGGAGAGACAACGCTCGCTCAACGATTGGCAGCAGTCTTGGAGGAATTGCACGAAGGGAAGGTGGACTGCGCGCCTCATCCCGGATGTGAGACCGTGGCTAAATCGAAAGCATGGTGAGACTGACTTCTATCTGACCCAGCTTTTGAGCGGGCACGGGTGTTTTCAGTCTTACCTGCACAAGATCGGCAAGTCACGGTCTCCCGATTGTCGGTTTTGCCCAGGAGAAGAGGACAATGCCTGTCACACATTTTTTGCGTGTACGAAATGGGTCAGGCTGCGAAGGGAACTCTACAGGGAGACGGGAGAGCTCACCCCGGATAATATAGTTGCGGTGATGCTCGAATCGGTTGACAAATGGAACCAGGTGGCACATTATGCTCGGGCAGTCCTAAAATATAAAAGGGACTCACAGCAGCCGGAGGCGCTGGGGCTGGGGGATCGCTCTTCTGGCAATTCCTCTTCCCCCTCCCCCCCCGCTAGGAAAGGGACTCCCCAGCTTGAAGGCGCCCCACGGCGTAACAAAACGAGACCTGGCCCGAAGTAATGTGTCAAACGGTTCCAGGCTAGGTTCTCAGATTGACAGGGGAGGTGTTTAGTGGGTAGTCCAAAGGTATCCTCCATGGGAGTCCCACACTGCCAGACTCGGCGGGCATAAATGCCTTCACCTCCCTACCACAAAAAAAAACAAAAAAAAAAAAAGACTGAAAACACCCGTGCCCGCTCAAAAGCTGGGTCAGATAGAAGTCAGTCTCACCATGCCTTCGATTTAGCCACGGTCTCACATCCGGGATGAGGCGCGCAGTCCACCTTCCCTTCGTGCAATGCCTCCAAGACTGCTGCCAATCGTTGAGCGAGCGTTGTCTCTCCTCGCGGACAACCATCTCCCTCGCATCCTCGTTTCGGCGCAGGTAAATAGCGCGGCACTCTCTAGCAAGGAGGGCGACAGGTATCACGCCTGCAATCACTCTCACCACCGAGTCGGAGACTGTTGGATTCGAAGATGCAATTCTCAGTGCTCCTCTTCTCTCTACCTGTGCCAATCGTTTTCGGTATACCTCCTTGCTGAGAGCGTCGCCCCATACCTCTGCCCCGTACAGTAGCACTGACCCTACAGCACTCATCAAGAGGCGTCTTCTTGATGGGCTGGGTCCCCCTACGTTGGCCATAAGTCGACTCAGGGCCGATATTCCCGAAGCAGCCTTCTCAGCCGTTGTCTTGATTTGCTCAGAGAAACTCATCTTCGAGTCGATCAATAGCCCCAGGTACTTCACCGCTGGCTTCGATTCGATCTGTATATCTCCAATACTGATCATCCTTACTCTAGGGATTCTCTTTTTTGTCAAGATGACCACTTCGGTTTTCTCCAGTGCTAAACTGAGCCCGCGAGCAGTCATCCAGTCCCTCACTCGGCGCATTAGCATACCTAGCCTAAGTTGCGCTTGTTCAACGGTGCGTCCGGTGACCAGGGCCGCAACATCATCCGCATAGCCGACCAAGCGCGACTCATCTGGCATCTCAAGTCTCAGTAGCCCGTCGTAAGACACGTTCCACAGGTCCGGACCAAGGATAGATCCCTGGGCAACACCCGAGGTAATTTCCATCCTTCGTTGGCCCTGTGTCGTGTCGTAGAGCAGGCTTCGGTCCTTAAGGTAGTTCCTCAAAAGCCGCATTAGATATTCTGGAACTTGAAAAGAGTTTTCCAGCGTATCCAGAACATCCGCCCATCTAGCGGAGTTGAAGGCATTCCTGACGTCGAGTGTCACCAACAGGACGATCCGTCGCTTGGTGCGACTATATGCCTCTGCCTTTTGGACCGCGTTCACCACCTCTGCAATCGCATCAATGGTAGAACGTCCTGCTCTAAAGCCGTACTGCCGAGGAGATAGGTCCCCAGCAGCACGAATCGCGTCAGTGAGTCTTCCCTTGATGAGTTTCTCTAGCACTTTCCCAGCCGTGTCTAGCATGCATAACGGGCGGTATGCAGACGGCGATTCGGGACTTCCCTTCCCCTTGCTGACCAGCACGAGCCTCGCCACCTTCCATCGTACCGGGAAAACCCCGTCCCGTAGGCAAGCGTTGAATGTGCTGAGCAGCAAGTCAGGACAATGGTGATAGACGAGCTGCAAAACCTCAGCTGGAACACCATCTGGACCTGGAGCCTTCCTCGCTTTCAGGGAGAGGAATGCCTCCTCCAGTTCCAGCTGTGTGAAGCGTGGGCACTCGACTGCTGTTTCACCATGGACAGCGTCAACACGGACGGGATGGGCGGGGAAGAGTCCCCGCACTATCGCGTCCATCTTTTCCGCGTCATGTATACAAGGCTTCCGTAGGGCACTAAGTTTCCCCATGACCAGCTTGTAGCCAAGGCCCCACGGATCCCTATTTACATCGTCCATGAGGTCTTGCCAGCATCGGGCCTTGCTCTTGTTAATAAGCCTGCGAAGATATTTCCTGCCGGACCTGTATGCTGCCAGCTTAGTGTCTGCCTCCTCCCGTGTTCGCGCCCGCTGGGCCTCTCGCCGAAGTTTGTGACACTCGCTTCTTTGTTCGGCGATCTCATTTGACCACCAGTATACTTTAGGCTTACCATGTCGGGGTCTCCGACGGGGCATGGAAGACTCGCAAGCAGCTATGATGGTACTCATAGTTGAGTTCACCAAGTCCTTGGCTGTAGGCCCTCCACTCCCTGGCGGAGCTCCCAGCAACGGTGCGCCTGCCGTAAGCGCGTCAGCAAACCTCTCAACGTCCATCCTCCCAGTCCTCCATCCGAGGATTGAAGTTTGGGCATATGCACGCAGAGTGGCACCGTCGTGAATCTCAACAGCTATATACTGGTGATCACTAGCCGAGTAGTCCTCTAGTACTCGCCAGTTGTGTACTCTAGGTACCAGGGACTCCGAAGCGAGTGTCACATCGGGTATGGTTCCTACGCAACCCCAGCGGCGGAAAGTAGGGGTGTTACCAGTATTTAGGACAAAAAGCGCTGTTCTGGCCGCCATGTCCAAGATTTGCTTTCCCCTTGGGTCGGATTGTGGCATACCCCATTCGGAGGCTCTAGCGTTGAAGTCTCCCCCGACCAGCATGTGGCCCTCTGTGTTCGAGACAGCGTCCTCCAGGGCATCGAGTTTGGTTCGAAAAGATCGCATTGCCTCGTTAGGCGTCAGATAAACACTGAAATATGTTATCCCTGAACACCGCACCCACACAAAACCATCCCCGCGTCCATGGCCCTGCACCTGAAGGCGGGCGCTGTCTGGAACCCAGATGGCCGAGGTACCAGTTTTAACATAGAAACTTTAAAATTAATTTAAAAACAATTTAAAAGATTATGTTTTTGAGATTTATAAGCTGTTGTGCTAATCTGTTTCTATACCGGCTACTTCAGCATCATTTGAACGAAGTGATTCTGCTCTTAAGCGCAATCAACATTTTTCTAGAAATTCAACTGGTCAAATGCGTTCAAGCAAGCTATATTTAATGTCTAGCATCAAGGAATTGATTAAGCTCATAATAAAAGATCCCGATACTAAATTTTACGAAAAGGTTATTGACCACTTTGCCCAGTCTAAAGACCAAAGAATCGACTTAAAATAGAAACAATTCTAAATTAATAATTTGTAGTAAAATTTAAAAGTTCTTACTTCCTTATTTTTTGGTAGACCTAGTACTCCATCAGTCCTAATTTTATCCTTAGCAGCTCCCTTTATTCCCATTCTTTCCCTGGCAAGAGAGCTCTAGACCGTCTGCCGTAATTGATGTAGTAGCATTTCGGTATGTGGCGATGTGCTCCTTGTTAGAAATATGAATGTTGCCAAGCCAGTGGTTCAAAACATTTCTTGACAATTATGTTGCTGCTCGGTTACTGCTGGATCTGATGTAGCATACGCCTTAATGGAAGCCTATCTAACTACAATCAAAATCCATTTTAAAACTCTGCGGCAATCATATTAGAGCACAAGAACATCACCGAAGGGCTGCAAAACTCAGCCAGGAACTTTAAAAAGGACTCAAGCTCTAGTAAAACGGAATAATATTTTGTCAAGTAGTTGAGTGACATCATAAAACTCTGACCAAATTTTCTAGACAACAAAAAAAAGGCTTACAAGGCCATCATCCATGCTTTGGTCAAGAATATTCACTAAAACGAAAAAGCTGTATAAAGAACTGAAGGAACGACTTGTTGAATGTCAGCAAGCGGTAATGCAGCATCAAAATGTAGTTTAGCTTCATGGCAATTGATCCAAGTAAATAAAACCAAGCAAATAAAACCAATTCCTGTACCAACAATTACGACGACAGCATCAAGTTATGCTACACCTACTGTAACAGCGCCAACAAACTGGGGACCTTATATGGACTTCCCCACAATCTATGTTCGTGGTCATCAACATTTATGGCCTTTAATGATACTAACGGTGACTACCGGCAGTGGAAAACCTTCATTAAGCATTATAAATAACAATAATACTAATGGGGCAACGCAAAAATGCAGTATCTTGCCTCGTATCTAGAGGGAGATGCCAGGAGCGCGTTCCCGCATTTATAGCTGAGTGCAGCCAACTTCAAAACTACTGTAGCCATACTGCAATAGCAGTCCTCCAATAACCGCAGATGGTAACAACCTACATAGATACCATTTTGAACACAGAAAAAGTTGCACATAGGTGTCCCACATCTCTTCTGGCTTTACAGGATACACTTCGTAGTTGTTTAGCGGTATTAAAAGGCTAGGGTTATAACACGGAGCATTGGAAGCCGATAAGGGGTAGATTCACTATGAGAAAGCTGGACACAGAAAGTCTTCGCATACTCGAAGAAAAGGTTAATAACACTAAAGTGATGCCGTGCTTGAAACACGTTTTCGATTTTCGGATGTTTAAAATGCCCACAAGTACAGCGACAAACGACAAAAGTGTGAAAAAGTGGACAAGAAAGCTCCAAGCAAAACTTATACATACCTATGCAAGTTCTGCAATCAAAACAATCATGCCATTCACCGTTGCCATGGATTTAAAAAATTAAGCATCGATGACCAACATTGATTTGTTGCTGATAAAAACTTGTGCAAGAACTGCCTAGCACATAAATTGGGCGTTAAATACAAAATCAAAAATACATGCTTTGAATGCAAGTAGCCGCTCCATACATTCTTGCATTCCTCAACCACTGAACGTAAGACTATCATTTCAAACATCGCCACTAAATCAAAATAGATGTTGATGAGATCTTGTACTAAAACGTATAAGAACTGAATTCGATTCCTATGAAAGCTGCAAGCTTTAGCACTAGTGAGTTTTACCTCTCAGTCAAGAAATTATATTTTAATGTACATGGTACAACGTATTCAAGTAACTGAGTTTTAAAAGATTTAAATTAAAAAAATTTGCCATTAAAAAGGGTGAAATAAAAAACATTAAAAAAATCGACTTCAAATGCCCCAAAAAGGATGAAATAAATTTTATAGAAGCGATGCCAAATCAATTCCCCCATTTCAACATCAAAACTTCCAACATGTGCACCATCACAAAGGAAACGGGAGGAAACTGATATGGCACCACTTCTATAAAATTTATTTCATCCTTTCCCGTGTATTTTGATGAAGGTTTCCTTTATTTTTTCAAAAGTTTTTTTTTTAAAGAATATCTCATTTAAATGTTGACCACGACTACACCGTAAATGGTCCATACTGAGGGGGCCAATTTTGGACGAGGCATTCCAGCATAGTGACCGGTATGTGGCGAATCACACGATTAATGTTGGCTTCTAAAGCGTCGATTGAAGCTGGCTTATCCCTGAAGACCAGGTTTTTCTTGTAACCGCAAAGAAAATAATCTAAAGGTATGATATCCCACGATAATAACGATAATGCATGCTGGATTTCAAATTTCCGGATACCTTTGACTAGAATGATTTTGGCAGGTCGACAATGCACATCATAAATTGCTCTAAGTGCAAGAATGTCTCGCAGAATGCTGATTTTCGTAATACCGTTGAACAATTTGGATACGTTGGTGCACTATAAGTCTTTCCATAATGATTTGTCAAACAAGACTGAATAAAAATGATATTACAGTATGACAGGAGTCATGCGTGATCTGTCAAAAAAGCTTATTGAAAATCAAACCTTATTATGAATCACCCTCTATATCATCGTATACTCACATAGCATTCACACTCAATTAAGCCTCCGGGAAAATCCGAACATAAGCCGAAGAGCGAATCATAAATCTTCGGTAGCATTAGGTAGGTAAATGCTGATATGAACATGTGCTTCGATGAGAGATTTCAGGATTACCAGACCTCAAAAAATCAATAACTTTGCGTAAAACCAATTCTCCCATGTTCTGAAATGCGTAAAAGAGCACGTGTGTCAGAAATTTTGTTTGGTTTTTGTTTTGTTTTCTGACTACGACAGGTCTCGGCTCAGCTGACGTGCCCTGGCTCAGCTGACCGGCCCCTGAGAAAATTCAGAAAGTGTGCTACACAGGGTAAATGATAGGTGTGGATACTATGTGAATGTACTATGCTTTATATATAGTACTCTCTGCAATAGGTTTCTCTCTAGAAACTTACCTGAAAACACTGAAGACGGGATCACTCATACTCACGAAATATATATCTGTAGATTAAAACAAAAGTATTTGCGTACTTTGGAAAATTGCGAAAATGGATTACAAAGGTGCAATTATCAATTTAATTATAAGTTTCCATAAAACTATCGATTTTGCCAATGTGTCCATGTTTCTCCTACAATTTTATGAGGTATATCGGGGTATTCCATATGTAAACTATCAAGCGAGTCAGAGTTTCCTGTGAGGTGTGCTACACATACTCGAATGTTATTGAAAGCATACATCGTGGGTCTGCGTCCTGTTGCATTCCAGATGCTACTTTGTCTATGCAAACATATCGGGGCAATCTTCTCCCGAAAAAAATCCAGAACTCCTGGTTTTATTTAGAATTTCTGAAAATACGCTAGAGTAACTTCAAGTATGTGAATAGTTTTACTAGATGCTGACTGAATCTGTAGCAACAATTGGACGCATGCCTTTCCTCCTATGAGAATTTCCTTTCTGTACTATAGGCTCTGTGCTAGAATATGTACGTCATACAGCAGCATTGAGTGTGTGTATACACTTGTTTCTGTTGGTTGTTAACAGTTTACGAGTATAATAATTTGTGAGGATCCTCATCATATTTTATATTTCAACATTTATCGGTCGGCGCTGTGATATACGACCATGAGCTGTGTGTACAAGGAGTGAATTGAATGAATGAATTATCATGAACTGAAAACGCAACTTGGTTAAAATATTCCGAGGCCAAAAGAATCGTATGTTGAAATGAAATTTGTAAACATATGTAAATCTAATGAATTATTTGGACACCTATGTTTGTCCTAAGGTGTTAAATTGGCGGATTTTGGAATTTCGTTTTCAGGCTCATGCTGAACATTCACAAATTTCCTAATTTTTTCTTATTTAAATTGTATGATGAATCGGATTTTGATATCAATTGAGGGATACAGGAGTTATTTATGGTTAATTAAGGGAATTATTGGTTGCTTGTGTAAGCACTCGTGAGCTCCAATAGAACGAATAACTGGAGCTTATTACTCTCCTAGTTTGGACTTTAGAAGGCAGTTTTATAATTTCTATGTTTGCTCGAATATGTAGATACTTCTTACTTTAGAAATCAAAACAAATAGCACGAGTTGATTCAAAAAATTAATGGGACTTATTAAACAAGGACTTTTAACGGCATTTAGACAGATATATAAGAAACATCGAATTGAAGCCTTAGTAAATATTTTTATCTTCAACTTCAAATTGGTGGTTTTTTCTGAATCAAAGTGTTTTCATAAATCCGCATAAACTTTATGATTACGGAGGAACAATAATCAAAAAGAACGTGCAACTTTGAAAGATAAATGATATTAATTTGTTCAATTTTTTTTGTAAATCAACTGAAAGCTTTGGACTTAAATTTTCATCCTAACATTTTTCATACATTTTCAAGCGTGCATTGGAAACCCGCGGATAGGTACATATTCCATCTCTTTGATCCACGGAAGTTACATTAAAAATGTGAAGAACGTCCTTCTTCTATATACGCAAATTTTTTTCAGATCCTTTCCCTAACAGTGCAATAATGCAAGCAAAATAGTAGGCGGCTGCAAAGCGTAGCTGCATCCCAAACATCCTCGTAAAGCTCAAAAGGTAACTGATTCTATGAAAGTATGTTTCATTAAAATAATAATAAAGGATCTCCCAAAGATACATCGTCATCTCATCGTTGTCAACATTAACATCACGATGAACCGTGAGGCAAGTGTGTACTTGCCTTTGATATTGTCAAAGCGAGCCGCGACTTCTTGTGTAGTTATGGGAATTTTTGAATTTAGAGCGCATAAGGAGGAGCAATTTTATCCGTTCTTGCTAAAGGGGATTTCATTTCTGACTATCGCCATGGTCGTCAAAAGAACGAAAGCTGTACAAAAAGTCATCAGGTGCATGTTATAAAGGTTTTGGCGTTTGAGGCAGAAAGTAGTTGAAGTTGGTTTTTCGCGTTTTTGTTCAAATAGAACTAAGGAGCGTTATTTGAGCCTTGCTTTTAGGAGTATATGCTTTTTATGTGAACGGTACTCGGATTCAACGTAAGAACCGTTTTTTTGTATTTTTCTTTATGATTGTTATAATGTTTGTTGTTCCCATTCTGAAGACTTGTGCGTCTTTTACATAAGAGGCTTCTATGCTAATAATTAGCCTTTGAATAGCTAATTGTCGGGGTTTCATTGCAATTGCTAACGGAGGAATAACAAATACAGGGGAGAATAGGAAATTGCGCCAAGAGTTTGAATTTGAAATTAAGATTTTTGTGATAATTGCAGGGCAATTACATGGCGCCACTCAACTTTCTAAGAATGAGTGGTGTTGTTCACTTTTTCATACTACATAAATCGAGAACCATCAAAAATCATGTCATCCTTCAACACCGAACCAAAGTACTCCCCAAGGAGCGAAAAGTTCGTAGTTTCAACTACTTGTTAGTTAATCTTTCAAGGATAATTTTCATGGTTGTACAATGCATGCAAAAAAAGAAAGGAATCTTAGGGGAGTGCGGCAAACGTCATAAAATCAAAGAACACCCTAGTAATCTTTTCACAAATGGGTGTCATAAACAGGCAATATAATTTTGGAAACAACACTCATAAAAATTAATTTGATAAAAGTAAGGAACTAGAAAGAAAAAAAAATGTCTGAGGAGAACACGAATTAGGTTTTACAATCCGTGGTTGGGTTAATATATCGGATAAGTATGGATAGAATTATCATTAACTTCAAATGTTTCTATTAAATAAAAAGTCCAAGCCAATTGTCACATAAGCAGATATTGTATTCGTTTCTATGTGGCATGGCTGATAGGCACCATTATCACAAATCTTCCCTACAATGTCGTTGGTCTGCCAGCTATGAGACTGATGTGAAAAATCTTTGTTATTGGAGTAATTGAGTGATTCTGTAAGGACATCATTTGCTATTGAGTTGTCGTGCCCTTAAAGTATTTATGATTTTACACAGGTATGAAAAATGGGTGTGGGAAATGTGTAGGGTAATTCTACGTCTAGCACTCGTTGTGTGTAGACGGTGTTTTTAATCGCCCTGTTATTAATTTTAACAATTAATTAATTTTCCACAAAACTTACAAGTCAATCAAAAGTAAATTTTCATTTTCATTGAAAAAAGCATATATCGTCAAAAGAATTGACCCACGGTTTTATCGGATATTATCTGACTTCGACAAACATACAAAAGCAAATAACCCGAAGACTAACTCGGAACTGCTGTATGGAGGAGCCCGACGGCTTCCCTCCGTTGAGGGGCCCCGGGGAGAGTAGCAATGTGAAATTGGCGGCAAGCGTCAATCAAAGAAGACACACGAGTAACCCGGACTCCGCAAATGGCGGGCGTGAGACTCAAGTAATAGAAGACAAACAAGAAGCGAGTCGACTTCAAGCTGAAATACAGGAATTGAAACTACGACTGAAAATGTTCGAAGATATGTACAAGAGAGTGAAGAAAACTCAAGATGCAGAACCGGTAAGGCCAATAAATATAGAAACTAAGGCAAAGAAAGCTCTCAAACAAGTCAGCCCAGAAGAAATACTAAGCGCTGGAGGTGCTAATGACAGACTGAACTACTATGCAGCGCTGGACGAACTTCAACAAGAAATGGACGTTGACGAAAGTATTAAAGGCAATGTTAGTCAAGATAAAAATGATAGTTTTATCGTTTGTTTAAAAAATAAAAATAAGGAGAAAAAACTAGCTCGCAGTTCTGCTGGCCCTCCTCAATAAGTTGCCAAAAATACAGAGAAAGTTCCGCCAATTAATGTGTTCGGTCAAAGTGGAAACAATATGGTTCGGCTTTTAGCAGCCGAAAATAAATTAACTAATTTCGAGAATAAAAGAATCAATGCCAAAAAATTAACAATCAGAACGAAATCACTGGTTGATTTCAAATCAGCTTAAAAATGCTCTAAATTCTGGGGAGGTTCCACACCTCACATATACTCCGAAAAGTAAGAAGAACCAGACCTTTTTGTTGAAGGGCTTGGACTGCGGAAACTATACCGTCGATCTTCTTCAGGCGCTCATGGAAGCAGCACTAGAAATTGAATTTATCTCCGTTAAAACGTGCGTGACAAGAAAGTCGACGGTAGCAAAAAACAAAAAAAAATTACCACTTTATTTAGTGCAGATATCAAATAAGAGCAGTCCAAGTGATCTTCAACGAATCAGATACTTGAACTTACGAGTGGTGAGATGGGAACGCCTCCAAAAAAGAGAAGTCAATCAGTGTTATCGCTGTCAACGATTTGGGCATTCGGCTGCCAACTGCGCCATGCATTACCGATGCGTCAAATGTTCCCGGTGAGTGCAAATTGGCTCTGATGGAGCCAAAAGAGAAATTATACTGTGTTAGTTGCGGTGTTTTTGGTCACCCGGCATCATATCGGGGGTGCTCCCGATATCAAGATGCGAGGATAAAATTTGTCCGAAAGGAAACACAACTACACCGTAGTGTTTTAGGTGCGAACTTCGTCAAGCCCGGAGTATCATTTGCACAAGTCGCTAGAGGACCAGCAGAAAATGCGGTAAATAATTTAAGTGGCAATAATGAGCTGCATCTCAAAATTCACCAGCAACTAAATTCTTTATCGGAGAGAATCGATAAACAAAATACGAAAATTAATTTTGTTTTTCATCGTTTAGGGGTTTCAAATGCCTTAAAATAATTTGTCATCCAGTCACATTCCCATGGATAGGATTCGTCTCATCTCGACCAGCGTCAACTTCATTGTTACTATTCATCGGCGGGACTATCTCCTTGAATTCATTGTTAAGCAAAAGCCTGACATCATGCTTTTCACTGAAACCCACCTCAATTCATGGCACTCCATAACATTCAAGGATTTCGAATTCGTAAGAAACGATAGGGTAGTAGGTGATGGGAGAGGTGGCACCGGGATATTGGTCCGAAGACCCTATTGTTTCCAAAATATTGAAAAAGTCGAATTCAATAGCTTCGAATCTCTTGAAGCATTCGTTATCAAAATCTCACTGCCAGGTGGGGATAACTTCTTCGTTATCTCTGCCTATGCAACTGGTCGAAATGTTCTCAAGTTCAAGGAGGAGCTCGATTCCTTGTTTGAAATACTCGAATTGAACAGGCTGCATATTTAATATATTCATGCTGGTGACCTGAATGCCAAGCAAACATCATGACTGAGCGCCACTAATAATCCAAGAGGTGTATTCCTGAAATCGTGGATAACAGAGAACCAAATTGAATACAGGTGGAATCTATATGGCTCGGAGTTCCCAACATACCCTAGGGCAAATTCATATTTGGCCCTGTGCACTGCAGATGCAAGGCTTGAATTTAGCTTTTATAGTCCTCAACGGAAACTGCAGATGCTTCCTTATGATAGCGACCATAACGCAACCGTAATGGAAATCAATCACAGTTCAACATGAAAATCATCGGTTGAATTTAAAAAAAAAAACAGACGGGAATGTTTCGAAAGAAGTTTAATTGGGATCACCGCAACAAATGTCCTCTTCTGATGATGGCACCTCTTGCTCAATGGTTTCTAATGACAGAAATCTAACTAACGATGAAATAGATCTCTATTTGTCGAAGTTAGAGAAGCTGATGTTGGAAACGATTGAGAAAGTAGTTCCCAAGGTTAAACATCGAAACAATATAGAAGGGTATGAAATATCAACCATCATAAGGTTAAAAAGATTGAAAATCCTTCTTCTTACACGCAACAACAATATTTATCGGCGAATTTTGGACTACAACCATCCTTCATTGGCTTGGTTGAAATTACAGCTGAAGAATGTCCGGAATTTAATCCGTTCATACTTCAGGAGTGAGATCAGCAATCAATGGGCGGAAAAACTGAGGGGTATAAGCCCACAGGACTCAGATGGCGTTTTCGCGAAAGTGAAAAGCATATTCCGCAAGAAGTTTCGAGTGATGGTATCGAATCTTGAAGTCACTAGTTATGAGATAAATCTTCTCGATAGGGCTGGTATCGAAATTGATAGTATGACTCCGGATAGAAATGGAAACAGGATTATAAGTGGGGGATTGCATAAACTTGCCCTGATTGGAACACATTTTAAATTAGTTCATTCACCAAACCCAGAGAGAGGGAATGAGATATTTTCAGAGGCCGTTGAAGACAAAATTTCCGACTTCAAATGAAGCCTGAACGGCCAATCAATTCTTCATTTAAATGAAACATTTTTTTTGTTTTTTTTTGTGGTAGGGAGGTGAATGGCATTTATGTACAGAGTATGGGACTCTCATGCTCGCAAAAAGGTGACAGGACTACCCACTAATCACCTCCCCTGTCAACCTGAGAACCCAGCCTGGAACCGTTTGACACATTACTTCGGGCCAAGTCTCGTTTTGTTACGCCTTGAGGCGCCTTCAAGCTGGGGGATCCCTTTCCTAGCGAGAGGGGAGAGGAAGTGCCAGGAAAGCGATCGCCCAGCCCCAGCATCCCCGGCTGCTGTGAGTCCCTTTTATATTTTAGGACTGCCCGAGCATAATGTGCCACCTGGTTCCATTTGTCAACCGATTCGAGCATCACCGCAACTATATTATCCGGGGTGAGCTCTCCCGTCTCCCTTTAAAGTTCCCTTCGCAGCCTGACCCATTTTGTACACGCAAAATATTTGTGGCAGGCATTGTCTTCCTCTCCTGGGTAAAACCGACAATCGGGGGACCATGACTTACCAATCTTGTGCAAGTAAGATTGAAAACACCCATGCCCGCTCAAGAGATGGGTCAGATAGAAGTCAGTCTCACCATGCCATCGATTTAGCCACGGTCTCACATCCGGGATGAGGCACGCATGCAATTGATCCAAGACTGTTGCCAATCGTCGAGCGAGCGCTGTCTCTCCTCGTGGACAACCATCTCCCTCGCGTCTTCGTTTCAGTGCAGGCAAATAGCGCGGCGCTCTCTAGCAAGGAAGGCGACAGTTATCACGCCTCCAATAACTCTCACCGCCGGATCAGAGACTGTCGGATACGAAGATGCGATTCTGAGTGCTCCTCTTCTCTGTACCTGTGCCAAACGTTTTCGGTATACCTCCTTGCTGAGAGCGTCGCCCCATACCTCTGCTCCATACAGTAGCACTGACCCTACAGCACTCATTAAGAGGTGTCTTCTTGATGGGCTGGGTCCCCCTACGTTGGCCATAAGTCGACTCAGGGCCGATATTCCCGAAGCAGCCTTCTCAGCCGTTGCCCTGATTTGCTCAGAGAAACTCATCTTCGAGTCGATCAGTAGCCCCAGGTACTTCACCGCTGGCTTCGATTCGATTAGTATGTCTCCAATACTGATCATGCTTACTCTAAAGATTCTCTTTTTTGTCAAGATGAACACTTTGGTTTTCTCCAGTTCTAAACTGAGTCCGCGAGCAGTCATCCAGTCCCTTGCTCAGCGCATTAGCATACCTAGTCCAAGTTGCGCCTGTTCAACGGTGCGTCCAGCGACCAGAGCCGCAATACATCAGTATAGCCGACGAAGCACGACTCATCTGGCATCTCAAGTCTCAGTAGCCGTCGTAAGACACGTTCCATTGGTCCGGACCAAGGATAGATCCTTGGGCAACACCCGATGTAATTTCCATTCTTCGTTGGCCCTGTGTCGTGTCGTAGAGCAGGCTTCGGTAGTTCCTCAAAAGCCGCATTAGATGTTCTGGAATGAAACAGTAACATCCGACCATATACCGAGCTTGATTCTTATTGATTATTTTGCCAGCTTTGAAGACTTGCGGTTCATATTTCGCAGGATAAACTACAAGAAATTATGTGGTACTGATGGTATTCCAAACGTAGTTCTCCGACTTTTGACTGAGGTTACTATTAGGAATTATTGCATATTATTCAACAAAATGTTGAGCAATTCATATTTTCCGAATGAGTGGAAATAGGCTAAGGTATTCCCGATCTTGAAGAAAGGAAAAGAATCTTCATATCCTAAAAGCTATCGCCCAATCAGCTTGCTATCTAACATCAGCAAGGTGTTTGAAGTGATACTCAACAGAGCAATAAACGCCCACATTGAGGAATATGAGTTGATTCCGAATTGCCAATTTGCTTTTCGTGCCAGGCATTTGAACGCACATGCAATAATGAAAGTAACCTCAGACATCTGTTGGAAACTAATTGATAAAGAATGTGTTGGAGCATCTCTCATTGATACGGTGAAAGCCTTCGATACGGTGTGGTTAAATGGACCAATTTTTAAACTCCTTCAGGACAAGTTCCCCAGACACCTTGTCGCCATGATGTGCAATATGTTATACGGGAAATCCTTTATTGCAAATGATGCACGACTTGCGTGAATTCTGTTCTTCTCAATATTCATTCGCAAGCTATTGAACGGCTTTGATTTTAACATCTCACCAACGCGATCATTGGTAGCGTTTGCTGATGATCTGATCACCTATACGGCAAACCGAAAAGCTACAGTAGTTCAGAGCAGTCTCCAAAAAATGTTCAATGATGTGCAGCTGTACACTGACAATCGGCGAATGAAAATCAATGCGCAGAAGTGTGAAACAATTTTGTTTCGGACAACGCTGCAGGGGATCAGCCAAGACCTGAAACATAATTGGAAGGATTTCCACATCATGGCTGGCGAGGGTAGTTGAGAACGGGTTCCACATAAATCCTATGTTCGATACCTCGGTGTTCATCTCGATCAGTATCTGTACTATACTGAGCATGTCAAAATCATGCTCAGTAATGCACTGAAAGTGGTCCGGGCCCTACCAAAATTCTTTGATTCCAAATACATTGATGAAAAGGTCAAAATTATCTGTTACAGGACCCTGGTTAGATCAGTTTTGACAAATGGATGTCAGACCTGGTACAACCAGGGTGCTAGTACTATGAAAAATTAAGAGTTTTCGAAAGGAAATGTCTTCGTGCATGTATTGGTTTGTACAGAAAGCCTGAGACGGATTGGAAGCATTATATATCGAATAAAAGAATTTATCAAACTGCTGAAGTGACAAGAGTCGATATCTTCATATTGAAACTTCTTCGGAATCATATCGCAAGATCTGTAACTGTGAGTGAAAACCCTTGTATTTCACAGCTGTTCCACCCTACAGACGGGTATATTGTGACTTGCCTCGCTACTGGCTTCGTTATTCCAGAAGCATTCGTGTATTTGGACATGAATGGATATGTTTTTGATTCTGGCGGCGTCCCAGTCATATATCACATGTATAGACGGGCCACCGATAAGAAGATAAAATATCCTCCGAATTTGAGTTCACGAGGCCAACAATACCAATGGACTTACTTGTTTGCTAGATTCGTTGAAGCTGGTCGAGCTGAGACGGAGCAATCTAGGTATTGGTTTTTCGTTACTTAGTTTTTGAGTTTCCGCTCATTTTCGTTGCATTTATTGTTGTTTTTTATTTGTGTTAAAAATTAGGGATATATTAGGTATATGTTATGTTTATTTTATTACGTTGTGAAATAAAGTTTAACGCTTAGGTTAGGAATATTGTGATAGAGTTTGTTTTATTATAAGGTAAAGTTTTTGATTGAATTTTATTGGAGTTAGGTTATAACATATTAGGTGTAGGATTAAAGTTCACTGTTGTGTTAAAATTATAAATAATTTTTGAAAAGTGGTGGTTGATTTTTTCTCCTTTTTCTAATCGTATCATAAAATATGTGATAATCTTAATTAATTTGACTTTGCTATGTTTTTTTTTCATCAAGTGTGTTTAACTGATAACGTAGCGAGCCATTTTGGATACTCTAGAAGATGAAGTGGATATGGTTCCTTTTTAGTCCGCGAGAAGTCTTGAAATAACCTGTCCTTGATCAATATAACATATTATAGAATGACCAAAATGCATTTCCAAATTAAAGTCAATATAAAACGACAATTTTGTGACTTCACGACTGTCAATTTCAACGAAATTTTGCAAACTTTTTTGTAAGTACTGTATTAATCGAGCAGTTCAATACTTGATAAATCAGTCAATACACCCTTAACATGTTGTTCTCGCGGCAATATTATACCACAAACTTTTTCCATAATACGTCTAGCGATACTCAGCAGATATCGGTTATCCCTACACCATCTGAATCAGCTGAAAAGTGTTGGATGGCAGATAGCTGCTACGTAACCACCTCTTAACATCGGCTGGATGTTGAAGAAAGGTCGCGATATGACATGGTGTGGGTGTTGGTGTCTATGAGTGCGTAGTTGTCAAACGGCAAAGATTTTCTGTTTTGAAAGCAACGTTTTAACCTACGTGTGTGTGAAGTAATTGATTTTCGTAGCAGAGTTTTCATCTGTGAACATTTTTGAAAGTTCTCAAGGAAGGATGGTGGTGAAAATTTGGCCTGTCTGTAAATGTTGACGGACAGATGGTGTTCCGCAATTGGTAATTTTTTCATATTCGTTCGGATCGTTAAATGTCTTCAAATCAGTTGTTTTTTATCATGATTCGTCCAAACGCATCGTAACTATAGAGCATTCTTTTTACTTTGGTTAAACGACAAATAACACAGTCCATGGCATATAAAAAACATTTATAAAATTTGATTAAACGATCACACATAATTGCAAACAATTAACAAAACGATACCAAAAACAAGTTATATTTTGCTTCTTAATAATACTGCTAATAATAAAGAACAAAAAGAAGTAAAGTTTATTCATGCCACAAAGAAGAAATGGACCTTATAGACAATACAAATATTGTGTGCACCGGCATTATCACTTATATGTGTGAAATTTAAATCTTTTGAGTCAATACATCATTAAACCTTTTGCTAATTTATTACATACTCTTATATTTTGTGATTGTAATCATCATTGTCTGCTTCAAACGAACGAAGCAAAAAAATAAAAAATGAAAGTGAATTGCTAAAAGATAAACTTTGGTCAGAGCATATCTACTAACAAGCAATTTCACATAGAACCAATTTCGCATCTAACGGTAGTTAACGTAAAACCGATTTGTGTATGTATTGCGTAAAATTGGAGATCGATTTGTGTATGTATTAAGTAAAATTTATTTTCCTCTCAAATTGTTCGAAAGGAAAGAAAGAAATGCAAAATAATTTCTCTTATGTTATTTTACGTCCCTTTCTAATCGGAAAAACAGCTGGTGCAGTTGCTTCTTAGTATATATGCTCTGCTTTGGTCTTCTCAGTTTCGATCTTTTGACCGGGTGTGGGACCCGCCTCGTTGGCAGGACACTCCTCTTCTGAGCTTACCATCGGGCTATATCTCCTTCCTTTCTTATCAGTTACAGGGGCTTTTGCTGGGTAGAGCGGCCTTCCACACGGGGTTCTTTTTTATGCCAAGGTTTTATATGATTCGATAATATAGAATTTTAATATAAATCTGGAAAATTTTATTTTTCATTTACCAAATCGGTTCATATAAATTACTTTGCATAACTTTTTCATCTAAATGTAAAATAAAAGGACACGTCTACAATGGATATATTGGGTGTTCATTTTTCGTCCATACGATTCATGTGGCCAGCCTATTGCACCTTTCGCAGTCTTACAATCGTTGAGACCTTCAGCTCGTCGAAAATTTCATAAAGGTGCTCCTCAAACGCATAATTCCGTTAAAGGTGGTATCAAATGAAACCTACAGATCACAGCTTTTCAAAATAAGTCTCAAAACAATGTTACTAGCATCGAGGAGTGCAGGGCGACGGGAAATTTTCGAAAAGTTAGTGTTCTCGCCTCTCGCGTCTAAACACCTGTGATCGAAAAAATCCAAAATGAGTTACGTAGGGAGTTCTCTGTGAGTACAACACTAGCAGTAACTGACAGGTCGAAACTTAGATTTATAAGTTTCCCATTTTTCCCAATAAAAAACAATTACCCTTGATTTCAATGAAAATTTATATCTAGGTAGTATAACCGAAGATTGTCCTAACCTGTAAAGTAAATCTAACTCTTTTCAATGATTTAGAACCATTTGAATTTTCATACATAACAATATTTTCCATTGATGCAGATGGTACATTTTTTTGATCGAATCTTCTTGAAGAGTTCGGGAAAGGTGAATAACTTAAAAAACGCAAGTGCCCAAGCCGAGCTTTGGCCTCTAGGATTAATCTCCTCCAATCGTCACGGTTCCACAACCTCATTCACCACTTATTTATTCCCAACAAGGACCTGTTTCCAGCTTCTATTGTGTCTTCCAATCGACTTCTCAGTCTTCATACTGGACGTCTATCGTGTGCTCTACCCATTAGTGTTTTTTTGGGTAGCCGGTTTTGTTCCATTCTTTCTACATGATCCACCCTCTTGCAATTCGCGTAACATTACGCATACACTTCATCGCTGTGACGTAGTCTCCTCTCTGTTCCTTGTTTCAATGGGCCATAGATTTTTCGGAGCAGTTTGTGTACAAACGCATCTACTGCCTATTCGAATTTGCTCGTCAGGGTCCATATTTCACTTCGATATAATACCACAGGTTCGACTAGTGTTTTGTAAATGCGGACCTTATTTTGAATGTGCCCAACTTTGGACCTTGGAATGGGAAGTACAGAGTAAAAGGCTTTATTTATGACGAGTATGCGGTATCAAATCTCGTCCTTTCCAGCACCTTTTCTATTCAGGTTGACTCCAAGGTCGATTAAATTAGCCACACTTTCAAGGTTATAGTTGAATGCGGTCAGATTTTGTCTCGTTTGAGTCATGAATTAAGCTTTAATTTATTAACTCGTAGGCCAATTCGTTTTGCTTCAGATCCTGGGCTCAAAAATGCTTCTTTGGCATCTGAAATTGAGCGTGCCATAATGTTGACGTTATCAGCATATGCTACTAATTATGTAGTTTCACACATTGTTGTACCGGAGCATTCAGCTGATGTCTTCCTGATGAAGTATTCCAGCGCAATATTGAAGTGCATTGGGGCAATTCCATTTCCTTATTTTAAGCTTGATCCTATTATGAAGCCGTCGGTTAGTTTACCGTTCAGCCTGATGTGGGAATCTGTGTTAAGCATCGTGATCTTGATCAAGTGGACTAGTTTTGTTGGGACGCCAAAGTGAAGCATCATTTTTTACTGCGTATTTCGGTCGACACTGTCGTATGTTTACTTGAAGTCTACAAAGAGTTGGTGCATATCAATGTTGTATTCCCAGCATTTTTCGAGCACCTGCTTTGCCGAGAATATTTGGTTTATTGTAGACCATCCACTTCAAAAACCGTCCTGATACTCTCCTATAATACTTTCATAGTACGGCTTAAATTTTCTTTCTATTATTTTGGAGAGGACTTTGTAAGACGTGCACAATAGAGTGATGCCTCTATAATTATCACACTTCAACTTGTCCCCTTTTTTGTGTGCAGGACATATTTCACTTTTCCGTCAGTCTTTTGTGAACTGCTCCACTAACCATATTCTACATATTAGTCGATGCAGATGGATATTTAGATGGGGACCCCCGCTTTGGAACAGTTCTGCTGGTATTCCATCTATTCCAGGAGCTTTATTCGTACTGCTGCCAGTACTTCCACTCTGGTTGCTGGTGCGATTGGGATCTCTCAGTCTGTTTGTGGAACGCTCACAGCTTCAGCCGTTGTTGGGGATGTTGTGAATAGCTTCTGGAAATATTGCACCCATCTGTTTTTAATTTCGACTGCTTTGTTTATAATTGTTCCTTGTGCACTTTTGCAAAGACTTATTTGTGGACTGAAGCCGTCACTTAGTGGTTTGATAGAGGCATACGTCGATCTGACTCATGTAGGGTCATGTTTTCGTTTATCTGTTGGGTCTTGGTGTTGATGGTGAGTCATTTCTTTCTACGGCACATTTGTTTAACTTGATGTTGAAGCCTTTTATATTGCTTTTCTTTTGCCCGAGCTGGTCATTGGAAGTATTCTTTGTGCACCGGGCTCCTTTTTAGGGTTTTGTAAAATAATTTTACAAAACCCTTCTAAAATCGCGTCCTGTCTGTCCGTCTGTCTGTCTGTCCGTCCGTCCGTCCGTCCGTGTGTCACAGCAGTTTTTCTCGGAAACTACTTAAGCTAGAAGCATCAAATTTTGTATGTAGGTGTAAAGTGGTAACCTCTTCAAAGTTCAATTGCAAAAAAATTTTATAAGGTATTAAAGGGGGGTCTTCCCATGTAGGGGAGTGAACCCCCGAAAAAAAAATTTTATTTCAGGTAGCCGATATGGGTATCAAATGAAAGGTCTAAATTAGAACTTTTCAAAACAGGTCTTAGTTTGGCAAAATTTGCTTCGAGGGGCGCACAGGGAGGGGAAATACACGAAAAATTTGTGTCCCCCCCTCGCGATTGGACACCTTTTATCCGAAAAATCTGAAAAAAATCAAGAATGTAGGCCTTGATGAGTGCAACAGCAATAAATACATGAGAAGTCGAAATTCACTCAACTTTGTTAGTAATAGTATGATTTATCGATTTTATGTTTTCTTGAATAAAATCTTAACGGTACCCTTAAATTCAATGAAATTCAGTACACAGATGACAATTTATAAGATTGATTAACTCTGCAAGTTTCATAAAGATTGAATCATATTTAGCGAAGTTATAGCGGTTTGAATTTTCCTGTATTACTATGGAACAATATGCGCTGCATGTATTACTATGGCAACATATGGCTATGGAACAACATGCGCTTTTTACCGACTCAGACACTACAGTTTTGCTAGGATTTGCATGAAAATTTCAGGAATGATAGGTGTCATGCATACCTTTGAGAATCAGTTCAGCTAGTGGTATCAGTAATCGTAAAACAAAATAGTGGCTGTTTTAAATGCGAAGATTGAATAATTTTGAGCTATTTTTTCCCAACTTCAACGTTTAAGGTGCATGCTTTGAACACTTGATTCAATTTAATGAATGACTGAAGATGGGTGCCTACAATTAATACTCATAGTGAAACAAGTCAAGGAGGCGGGAGGGAGCTTCTAGCAAAAGGGCTTTGTAACAACTCTAGGATTCGAAAAAATTGGCTATTAATCGATGATAACAGTACAGGAGAGTGGCCCCTGAAAAAAAATTCATCAAACGTAGCCGATATGAGTATGAAATGAAAGTTTTCATGGGAGCTTTTCAAAACAGTTCTTAACCTGTCAGTTTTTGCTTCATTGGGGGCACAGGGGGGAAATACATGAAAAATGTGTTTCCTCCCTCGCGAATGGACATCTGAAATAATTATCAAGGGAGATATTTATGAGTATAACAATAACAAAATCCTCAGAAGTCTAAATTCGTTCAACTTTGTTAGTAATAGTATGATCTTCGAATTTCATAGTTTCTCCAATAAAATCGTCATTGACATGCTTCTTGACTCTATTCAATCTGGTGACTGCATTTTGAAAATTGAATACAAAACCCTTCTGACATGAGCGTAGGTCTGTTTACAACTTGTTTTAATTGCTTCCTAGCATTCTTCGTCGTACCAGTCGTTCCGACTTTTCCTTGGCTGGTGCTTAAGCCCTCCTCGGCTACTTCTGTTACTGCATCTTTTACTGTTTTCCACATGGTTTTGATGTCAACAATACTTTCTCCCGCCTGTGGGGATATGTTGATGCGATTTCCCAGCGCTGAATGTATGTGGGCGTTACTAAGCTATCATTTAGCTTGAGTATCTGGTACCTTGGAGTAACTGATGCACCTTGTTTATAGCTCTTGGAGATGTGGTATCGGAACTTAACACTTATAAGGTAGTGGACCGAATCACAAAAAGCACCGTGGAACAAGCGCGTGTCAAGAATTGCTGGTGGTGGTTCGTTTTTGTATAAGAGCATGGACGATGTGGTTGGAGGTGCGAACGTCTGGGGATGCCCACGTTTTCTTATGGATGTCTCAATGTGGAAAACGTGTGGAGCTTACTGTGAAGCCTCTATTGGTAGCGAAGTCTATTAGCCTTTGTCACTGGTCTCTGCATGGAGGCCGTGCCCTCTTTGTTCTGTTTTTCAGCCAATTCAGCATTGACTTCGCCCAGAACAATTTTAATGTCGTTCGTTGATTGCCTTATCCTTGTCTTCTGTGAGCGCGTGACAGTTGACCAGCCAGACATTAAAAAATCTGGTCGTGATACGAATCGTATAGAGCATTTCGTTAACGGGCTTGAAGTCGGTGATCATTTGTTTAAATGTGCTATCAACAATGAAAGTCACTCCAAGCTTCATGCGCTTTAAAACAAGGTGTGTGTTTGCATGTCAAATATGTCTTCACCGTGACATTCTTATAATGCGAGGATGTTGATCTTGTATTACTTTATTTCATCCAGAAGTTGTCGCAGTGCTCCTTTATACGTTGCGATAGTCGTTGTCGTTTATCCAATCTGATCCGAAGCTGTTGTCCTGGTTCGATGGTAAGTAAATACTAAGTGGGGCATTGTCAGCGTGTTACTTTATTTCCCACATACCCGAGGGCTAGCCGGTTAAGGTACCCTCTACCCGCTACCTGAGGACGCGTCCGATGAGAGACCGAAAGCCCCACACGGAATCATATCTACCTACTGCAAACAAATGGCGGCTGCTTAAATTGAAGGAAAAGCTTATATTTGATTGCTTGGCATTTCATGCATTTAATACAAAATCCTTCTGACAGGTATACACAGTGTGCCCCATTGAAAACGGAACTTTTTCAAATCATCGATTTATATTTTCGCCACCTATTGGTGGTTGTTAGCAATGAAAAAGTCTATTCTTAATTGACATCCTGTCAAAATTGTATGACATTTGGTTCAATGGAAACCAAAATATCGTGCTCAAAGTGACAGTGTGTTTGTGGCATCCGTCGAAAAATGAACTTCGAACAAAGAGCAAATATTATGTTCAACATTGTAAGGACTTGATTAAAGAGTCAAAAAGGACCCAAACTTGAAATATTCGATTGTGACTGGTGACGAGACATGGTGTTTTCAATATGATCCCGAAACCAAGCATTAAAGTGCTGAATAGAAGCACCCAACCGAGCCAAATCTGAAAGAAGCCAAAAGTGAAGACAATGTTGATTTGTTTCTACGATTCGGAGGGTATCATTGATCGTACATTCGTTCCACCTGGTCAAACGATTACTGTTGTATTTTATCTTGGTGTTATGAAGCATTTGCTCAGCCATATTCGTCGTGTGCGGCCACAATACCGTGAAAAACGGAGCTGGCGTTTGTTGCATGATAATGCCCCGTCTCATCGATCGAACTTGATCACGGATTTTTTTATAAAAAATTCAATTTTAACCATCAACCATTCACCGTACTCGCCGGATTTGGCTCCGTGCGACTTCTACTTGTTCTCCAAATTGCACTTGCCTATGAAAGGAAAACGTTATGCCGACGTAGAGGCCATCCAAAGAGCGACGACCAACACACTAAAGTCGATCGATAAAAATGATCTCAAAAACTCATTCGACATATTAATTGATCGTGCAAAACGTTGTATTGATGCGGAAGGAGACTATTTTGAATAAAATAAATTAGATTTGCCGGAACATTGTTTTTGTCTTTATTTTGAAAAAGTTCCGTTTTCCATGGGTAACACCTTGTAGAATCCTGTCGACTCAATTTGTTTTAGAGCTTCCAAGGCATGTATTAGTTATTATTCCACTTGCTTAACAAAATAAATCGTTATTCACAAGCAGCATGGGTGAAATTGAAACAATTCTATTGAAAAATCCAATCTAGCCTGTATGCAGCTCAATAGTCAGTCAAAACATTGTCATTATTTTTCCGCATCATTTATTTAACTTTAAAATTCCAATTTCGCCTTTGTTTCCCAATCAAAGCTTTTATACGCAGTATGTATGTGATCTGCATGCGAGCCAATAACTATTTTGGTTTTCAATGTGCAAAAAGCGAACGTTGATTTTTTGAATCTGTTCAAAATTTCAACATATGGGCTCATATAACCATAGATGTACTGAAGAATTTTTTTCACTGGACCGTAAATATTTACATGTACATAAACTCATGTGCCAATATAGACATATTCAGTGATACCTAACCGGATAACCACTTTAATTCCGTGTGAATATTTCCGCAATGTTTATTTGAGAATAAAAATGAAAAAAAATCTGAATGGATGGTCGTCCCGCGAGAATGCACAAACATCTCTTGCAAACACGTCTATCACGTACAATATTGGTCAGTTTTCTAAATTAAATAAACATTCGCATATCGATAAATATTGTTGGATAAAATGTGGTTTTGTATGGCGAATGGGTACATTGGTTTTAGACTTAATGAGATTGTTGTTGAAATTTTCCACAGCATCTGCTGTATGGAATTTTGGAAATTGCATTATTTTATTGAGTAAATACAACAAATGTGTTGATATTTGCAAACATATATTAAATGTTTGCGTTGTTTGTTTAAGTAGTTATTAATTTGACAGTAGTTAGACGAAACTGGATGGAAATTTATAAGTACGTAAATACACAGTCTATGATTTGAAATATTTATTGAACATTAAAGACAGAATAAGCTTTAAAATTAGATTATTATGAATCATCATTTAAGATGATCCATACGTGACCGTGATTCTCGAATAAATTAATTGATCGTATATTTTCTGGAATATTTCGTGGCACCTATGACACCAGCGTGAACTCATTTACTAAAAATAAATAATCTTACCACTGCTCCAGTTTTACAATATCCAGGCCGCATCATAATTTAATAATTCGCAAAATTTAAGCTCCAAAACTACGATTCAAATGTTCAACTTTTCCATTAGTCAAAAGTTCAGTTCCGATTTGAATAGGAACTAAAGTAACGTATGCAGTTTGCATCCAAGTTCATACGCATATATACGAGTATAATATCTCCATCATCTCTAATTAAAATAGTTAAATTTAGCATAACTCACTGACATCAACATTAATCATTTCACAACTACGACCAGGAAAAAAATAATCCTTAATTTCACATCACTAACTCTGGTTCAAATTAAATGTGCATTTTGCTCACATCCTTCATTGCCTAGTTCTGCCAACTATGAAATAAATGCATACAAAACTTGCAACAGAGTCGGCCACAAAAAAAAAACTACATTTGTAACTATCATATTTGAATGAGTCCCAAATAGTTTTCTCGTACATAGAATAGTGTGCAGAATGGATATTAACCTTCATATGAACGGTTTCTAGAATCTAGAGGATACACTATCATAGTCAGATGGACTTGTCTATCCTGGAGTTTGGAGCTTTCATGCATAATGTTAATATGTTTTCGCACTGGGTATATTCGTAGTGAAGGGAAATTGTGGTGTTCACAAATAGAAATGCTGAAAATATAACAAGTCGAGCAAACAGGAGAGTCATCCTACCAGAAGGGTTTTGTAACCATCCTAGAATTCAAAAAAAGTTTTCTGATGACATGAATCGATGATTTGGGTTATTTACCCAATACTCGTATAAGAAATTGTCCAAATTTATCTAAAGGATGCAATTTATTTTATAAGCACATAACAGTCGCCATTTTGTTCTAGCTGGAATAATTTTTCTGAAAGCTCGGCTAATTGAACATATTATAATGAAACACTATTCCTCAAATTTTCATGAAAATCAGAAGAAAATAAGAGTGCCTAGGTCGACTTGAAATACGTATGAAGCATGAATTGTTGTTGTTGTAATTTCGTGCAATTGAAATGGCCACAGGTCACTTGATTAAGATGCGATTTCAATGAAATTTTGTAAACGTAAGGATCTTATATTAATCGACATAACTGTAAAACTTAAAGAAGTTTAAGGGCACTGTTATGACTTTATGGGGGAAAACGTAAAGTTTTTAAATAATCCTGTTACTAACAAATTTGATTGAATTTTGATTATAGAGGTATTTGTCGCCTTTGTCCTCTGAAGACCCCCGCCCCGAGCGTTTTTTTCCCGATTTTTTGGTTTAAAGGTGTCCAATTGCGAAGGGGAACACCAATTTTTCGCACATTTTGCATTTCCTTGGACCACTTGATGCATAAAATGAGTTTTTTCTTTCAGATTCTGAAAGATATTTCATTTGATACCGCATTTAACTACACTTGATAAAAAATGTAAAGGTGTACTTCAGAATTAGGGGGAACCCATCTGAAATAGTTGATAAGACTCAAACTTTTGAGAGACCACCAGTTCTGATTTTCTCTAAAGTTTGAGCTTCCTAGCTCCTATAGTATCTGTGAAACACTACTGTGATGCAGGGACAGGTGGACGAACCGACAGACAGAACGCGAAACTAGTAGGTATTTGTAAATTTCGTTTTACAAAGTCCTATAAGTACTGGGAAGCAGTGAGCAAGATAGACGAGCAAAATTTAAAGTAGCTCGTTTGGACTCAAACTGCACGGATAAGGATGGTACAGTAAAATAATGTGGGAAGGGGTTTTGAATTGTCAAAATAAATATGTGATACAGCAAATCAAACCCATTTTTGCATATCCGTCAAGACATTGAATCAAAATGAGACTTAACGCTTTAAACATTATCAGTGCGAACCAATTGAAAAATATCAGTAACAAATATGTAATTTTCTTGCTAGAGCTTATAATAATATAACAAGTATGTCTTACCATACCTATTGTGTTTTTGTCGGTCCCAGAAATGAAAGCACTTCTTCCTTATGCCAAACCCAAAATCATGGATTCACCTTTTCTTTGGGGTTGGGAGGCGAATGTCATTTACGTACAGAGTGTGGAACTACCATGCTCGCAAGAAGGCGAGTGGACTACCCAATAAACACCTCCCCTGTCAACCCGAGAACCCAGCCTGGAATCGTTTGGCACATTACTTCGGACTAGGTCTCGTTGTGTTATGCCGTGAGGCACCTTTAAGCTGGAGAATCACTCTTCTGGCGGGAGGGGAGAGGGGAAGAGGAACTGCCAGACAAGATCCCCCAGCCCCAACGCCCCCGGCTGCTGTGAGTCCCTTTACCTTTTGGGACTGCTCGAACATAATGTACCACCTGGCTCCATTTGTCAACCGATTCGAGCATCATTATCCGGATTGAGCTCTCCCGTCCGGAGTGAGCTCTCCCGTCCGGAGTGAGCTCTTCCGTCTTACTGTAGAGATTCCTTCACAGCCTGTCCAATTTTGTGCATGCAAAAATGATCGGCAGGCATTGTTCTCTTCTCCTGGGCAAAATCGTCAATCGGGGAACCTGACTCACCAATCTTGTGGAGATACGACTGAAAACACCCGTGCCCGCTCGAAAGCTGGGTCAGAGAGAAGTCAGTCTCACAATGCCTTTGATTTAGCCACGGTCTCATATCCGGAATGAGACGCATAGTCCACCTTTCCTCCGTGAAATTCACCCAAGACTGCTGCCAATCATTGAGTGAGCGCTGCCTCTCCTCCCGGAAAACCATCTTCCTTGCATCCTCGTTTCGGTGCAGGTAAATAGCGTGGCACCCTTAAGCAAGGAGGGCAACAAGTATCACGCCTGCAATAACGCTCACCGCCGAATCAGAGACTGTCGGTATGAATATGCAATCCTCAGTGCTCCCCTTCTCTGTACCTGTGCCAAGCGTTTTCGGTATACCTTCTTGCTGAGAGCCTCGCCCCATACAATAACACTGATCCTACAGCAATCATCAAGAGGCGGGTTCTGGATGGGCTGGGCCCCTCTACGTTGGCCGTAAGTCGACTCAGAGCGAGTACTCCCGAAGCAGCCTACTCAGCTATTGCTCTGATTTGCTCAGAGTAACTCATCTTTGAGTCGATCAGTAGCACCAGTTACTTCACCGCTGGCTGCAATTCGATTAGTATGACTCCAATATTTATCAACCTTATTCTAGCGTTTTTTTTTTGTCAAGATGACCACTTCGGTTTTCTCCAGCTCACAAGCAGTAATCCAGTCCCTCACTCGGCGCATTAGCATACCTAGGCTAAGTTGCACTTGTTCAACGGTACGTCCAGCGACCAGAGTCGTAACATCATCCCCATAGCCGATCAAGCGCGACTCATCTGGCATCTCCAGTCTCAGTGGCCCTTCGTAAGCTACGTTCCAGAGGTCTGGACCAAGGATAGATCCCTGGGCAACAACCGATGTAACTTCCATCCTTCGTTGGCACTATGTAATTTCGAAAAGCAGACTTTCATCCTTCAGGTAGTCCTTCAAAAGCCGCATTAGATATTCTGGAACTTAGAAAGGGTTTTCTAGACTATCTAGATTCTATCTAGCGGAGTTGAAGGAGTTTCTGACGTCGATTATCACCAATAGGACGATCCGTCGCTTGGTGTGGCTATATGCCTCTACCTTTTGGACCGCGCTCACCACTTTTCCAATTTCATCGATAGTAAAACGTCCTGCTGTAAAGTCGTATTCCCGAGGAGATAGGACCCAGCAGCACGTATCGCGTCAAAGAGTCTTCCCTTGATGAGTTTCTTCAGCACTTTTCCAGCAGTGTCTAGCATGCATAACACGCGGTACGTAGACGGCGATCCGGGATTTCCCTTCCCCTTGCTGATCAGCACGAGCCTTGTCATCTTCCATCGTACCGGGAAACCCCCGCCCCGTAGGCAAGCATTGAATGTGCCGAGCATAAATTCAGGACAATGTTGATAGACAAGTTGCAACACCTCAGCTGGAACACCATCTGGGCCTAGAGCCTTCCTCGCTTTCAATACCCGCACTACCTCTACCATCTTTTCCGCTTCATGCATGCAAAGTTTCCGTAGGGCACCAAGCTTCCGCACAACTAGCTTGTAGCCAAAGCCCCACGGATTCTTGTTCACATTGTCCACTAGATCTTGCCAGCAGTGAGCCTTGCTGTTGTAAATCAATTCGCGAGGGCATTTTTTGGCCCACTTATGTGCTACCACCCAGTTGCATGCTTCGTCACGGTTCCATGCCCGTCGAGCCTCACGCCAAAGCTTGTGACACCCCCTTCGCTTCTCGGCGATTTTAGTTGACCACCAGTACACTAGGGGCGTGCCGGGGTTTTTGACGGGGCATAGAAGCCTTGCAAGCAGTCATGACGATAATTATAGTTGAGTTCACCACGTCTTGAGCTGCCAATTGTTCCGTCCCCTCTAGATCTCCTTGTAGCAGTGCACCTGCTGTTAGCACCCCGACGAACCTCTCAACGTCCATCCTTCCGTTGTTTCATCTAATCGTAGAAAGCTGAGAGTACGAATGTCGGGAGACAACATCCCTGATCTCAAGCAGAATGCACTGATGATCAAAGCTTTTATACGCAGTATGTGATCTGCATGCGAGCCAATAACTATTTTGGTTTTCAATGTGCAAAAAGCGAACGTTGATTTTTTGAATCTGTTCAAAATTTCAACATATGGGCTCATATAACCATAGATGTACTGAAGAATTTTTTTCACTGGACCATAAATATTTACATGTACATAAACTCATGTGCCAATATAGACATATTCATCACTGGCTGATTAGTACTCTAATACTCTCCAATTGTCTATCATCCGGTGTTTGGTACAAAAGGCACTGTCCTGGCTACCATTTCTAGAATTCATTTTCCCCATGGATCTGTTGTGATGCAAAAAGTTGGCTTTCATGTCTCTCGCAAGCGGCTCAAGCAGATTTCGCGCGGTTGAACTGCGGTGTAGGTCTAGCTGCAGGACGCGAGTCATCGAAGTTCTGATTTTGTCTTGGCTAAGGCTTCTTAAAAAGTCCGATGTTTTCCTGATCCCAAGACGTATCCAAGATCAGGCCCTGGACCAGTATCCTTGCAAAGAATACAGTGTGCCTCCTTCGTACGCTCTTTTCTTTTATGTCTCATTTCACTGCGTTTGTAACATAGGGAACTCCTATCGGTTCCTTTTCATACTTGTGTGGTGTGACCATAGCCAAGGCATTTGAAACATTGAAGAGGCGTTCCTCTTCGCCGTACCTTGCAGACAAACCACCCTTTTCTTACTTTGCCCTTATTCAGAAATTGTTCGGCGTCCTTCTTAGTCAAGTCAATTATTCCCATGCGTTGTCCCCCCTGGTTTTCTGGTGTCAAACTCGCTTTGATCCTGCCCACGCTACGGAAATTCCTTTTAATGGCCTCTTCTAGCTCGGCCAGATCCGTGACGCAGTCAAAGTCTTTTATTTCGATCGTTGCCATTGGCTCGAGCGAGGCAATAGTTGCGCTTTTGCTGAGGACTTTCTTTACTGCGTCGCAGAATACTTCCCTATTGTCGGCCTCTGCTCCGAATTCGACCAGTATTTGGCCCGATCACGTTGGTTATACTACTTTAATGGCAGTGTTGGTGCCTTCGGGCCTTACTTTCCCCCTGATATTTTGCAGCCCCTCCACGTAGGATCGACCATCTTGGGGTTTGACGAGCAGTGCCTGCTGCCGGGGTTTTTGTCGGGGCTTCTTTTACTCCTGTTTTGTATCAGGTTGTTTGTCTTGTTGGCCATCGGTGCAGGCTTAATTTTCTGGAACTTTTTGAAGGAGTTTCTTAGCGGCGTTCTTCGCTCCTTTTGTCAGCAATGTCTGGAACCCCAGATCTGGCGTTCCGCGCTAATGAACTGTCTCTTCCTTCCTTCTTTTATCCCGATTTCCTTTGATTGGGCTAGACGCCATTCTTTTATTGACTTTTGATAGTGGAACTCTCTGCGAGTGCCCTTTAGAATGAGTCCTCGGCACTTCTTTGGCCTTCTGCTCTCATTGGCCTTCTGATTCTCTTCGGAGCCCCTCTAGTTCAAGGAGCACACTCTTTACTACTTTGTTGATTTTTAGCGAGTCGCATGCAGATCGTATTCTTATTAGAACATCTTCCACTCCTCGAATTAGCCTTTCTTCTTCATGTTGCTGGACGGCAATTGTACTTTTTAACCATCGTTCTTGGGAGAGTTTTATCAACCTTCCGCTTCCGAATACAATACTTCTGCCACGTTCTCGACGTTGGCGATGAAATCACACAACGTCGCTTTATTTGTTTGGTGACTCCTGTCTTTTCCTGCCATAATCTCCTCCTGGACTTTAGGATGGTTCGTTATTATTTCAGGATTTATGACCCTTACTTCAGCCGCTGGGTAGCAATTGCAGCTTTATATTTTCCTCCACTGCTCGAACAACTGACGCGCTCTGCAGAGTTTCCCGCTTTTCCTGTTCAAGACGCTATGGCGTTCGCATCATTTTTTGGGCTACGCCGAAACGCCGCAGGAACCTCAGTCTGTCTGTTAATCTACGCGCTTTGCCCGTCTTCGCTGTCATTGTATTAATCGTCGTTTTAGTCATCGTTAGTACCGCTCCCGATGTGCTGTAAACGTTGTGGTTGCAGCCGCTGGTTGTGTCATCGTTTTATGAATTTTTGCTTTCTTTTTTATCTTTTTTAATCTTTTTTAGGGTTTTATATCTTTTTTTAGGGTTTTTGGTTGCACCAGTTTTATTGGGTCCCCCCTTGGAGCCGCTTTTTCAATTCGTGTGTTTAGTCGCCTTTTTGGTCCCATGGTTATCATGAGCCGGGAGGTCACTTATTTATTTATTTAAATCCATTTAACAGACAGAAACCCAATTACAAAATAGACTTAGACAGTCAAATATAGTTTAAAGTAAGACACATTTATACAACAAAATCGAGCAGAAAAAAGTTAATTAAAACATGTAAGAAAAGAAATTAGAGTCCAGATGAAAGTTTGAAAAAATTGATTGATAAGGGAACATTAACCACTATTCACAAAAAGTAACGTCTTTAGTTTATTTTTAAAAACAATGTAGGACGTGGATAGAGAACCAAGCTCGAGGTTGTTGTGCTTTCTCTGTTCGGGCGTACGGAACCTCGAGAATGTTATGAGACCGACTAGGACACGCATACAGTCTGTAGTGCAAGTCTTCGCTTAGAGTGGAAGCCATTTGTTGGTGGTACAACTTATGCAGGAAACATTGATCTAAGAAGGTTCTACGGGACGACAGAGAAGGGAAATTAAGTATGGGTAGACGACGCTCATAAGACTCATAAGCTTAGTTGAATTCGAAGAACAAAATACGGATAAACTTACGCTTAACAGCTTCTAGTGAGCTCACAAGATATAAATGTCTAGGAGACCACACTACTGAGCAGTACTCAAGAAGCGGGCGGACAAGACATGTGCAAGTGCCGCATAATAAAACCCAAAGCTGTTGATGCCTTGGTAATCATGCTAAAAATATGGGCATCGAATTTAAGCTTGTGGTCAAATATTACACCATGATCTTTACATGAGTCTGCAGAGGTGAGAAAAACATCACATAGAGTGTAATTGTAAGTTAAAGGAACAATTTTCAAAGCAAAAGTCATTTTAAAATATTTGGAAACATTGATGCGCAGGGAGTTTGCATTACACCAGTTATAGAGGTTAATAAGATCAATTTGGAGTTGCTGAAAATTTTCAAGGGATCTAGATATCCGATATACCTTGAAACCATCGGCATACAGGAGACAAGAAGAGGAAATTATAGAGGGAAGATCATTGATAAACAGTACGAAGACAGGAGGTCCAAGGATTGACCCTTGAGGGATGCCAGAAGTAGGATTGAATGGAAAGGAGATTGTGCCATAGAGATTAACACAACATGAACGAGAGGCATCCAAGAATGTAGGGAACCAGATATGCCAAGCAAAGCTAACTTTTGACAGAGGTTCACAGAGTCAAAAGCTTTGGAGAAGTCCGTGGATATTGCATCAACTTGAAACTGTTTATCAAAGCTCTTGCAATATAATCTTCGAACTCAGCCAAGTTCAAGGAAGTTGAATGACCCTTCAAGAATCCATGTTGCTGTGGTGTGACAAATGAACTCAATGACTCAAGAAGCCTGTTGTGTACAAGTCGTTACAGCAGCTTAAAAAAACAAGAGAGGAGTGATATGGGACGATAGTTTGAGGCAGATGATGGGTCGCTGTTTTTGAAAATAGGAACAATATTTGCATCTTTCCAGTACGTTGGAGTGTGCCAGTGCCAAGACTGAAATTGAATATAATGGATAGAGGAAAATTCAAAGAGGAACAGAGTGACTTTACAAATACATTATGCAATCCATCGGGACCAGGACTAACATTCGGATCGAGAAAGTTAATAAGGGATTCAACTTCAGAAGGATCAGTAGAGTAGGATGTAATTGATGCTGCAAAAGTTTGAATTGGGTTTAAGGGGGAGTGTAGTATATCAGAAGAAATAAAGTAGAGGAAAAATATTCGGCAAACAGGCTAGAAATATCCTGAGGGGAGGAGGCTTCAGTGTTATTGTCTTTAACAATATGAGGGATGGTAGAAGAAAATTTAAAGGATCGGATGTAGGGCCAAAAGGTTTAGCGTTATTTGTCAGGCGGGAACTCTCTAAACTACCAAAGTAGTTTTTCATGGCCTTTTCGAGCTCCTTTTCAGCCAAAGAACGCAGTCCACAAAAATTCTGTTTGGCATCATAATTTCCGGTCAATTTTTAGTGGCTATGCCCCTTGTCTTTTAAGGCACGAAGAACTCTCCGAGTAAGCAAAGGCTTCATTTTCGCTTTGTAAGGAGCAAGGAGTGAAGTATAAAGAGCAATCAGATTATTAAGGTAGCCGTAAAATTTGTTCAAAGCACTGTCACAGTCAAGACGATTTAAGAAGGTGCACCAGTTGACTGAGTCCAGATTGGATTTAATTGCCTCATAATTTGCCCTCTGGAGTTTCAGGGTATCAACGGCTAGTGCTAGAGAAAAAGGTGGATGATGGAGATCAGGTTGAATATAAGGATGTAAACAGAAGCTATTGATAGACACTCAGTTTGAATATTTGACATGACAAGGTTCAGAAGGCGACCATAAGGGTTACGGATATGATTAAACTGTGAAAAAGAACAAAGGGAAAGAAAGGAAGAAAGTAACAAAGAAGGATTATTTGTTGAGGTAATGCCAGGTGCTGTTAAGGGGTCCCATTGCAATGCCGGTGGGTTGAAGTCCCCACTAATTATAATTTTAGAATGTGAATGACGACAACAAAATAGGCAGAGATTTCATCGAAGAAGGCTTCGTACACAGTTAAGAGAGAATTACAGGGAATATTCACAGAGGAAATTAATAAAGAAGAGGTATGGGGAAGAGGCTGTTTAACAATTAAAAACTCAACAGCCAGAGCAAATTTGAAGTCAGCGCAAAGTAAACTATTAAGGGTTTTGCAGACTACAACCAAGACTCCTCCACCTTCAGATTTGTTAGTGATGTTAAGGTCACGGTCGCATCGGTAGACTAAATAATCTGGTAATATTTCCGCATTTGAAATATTTTCGTTCAACCATGTTTCAGTGAAACAGATAACAGAATCGTTAGTTAATTGAGACACGAATAATTAGTCCTCAAGTTTGGTTCTTAAGCCACGATAGAAATAGTTGAATGATTAGGAAGCGAAGAATTTCTGTCGGTGTTCGATAATCCTTAAAGGTTGTTGAGGCTGTTTGGAAGCTGTATCGGGACGAAATCACCGCCTAGGTTGCCTTGTATCGAACGCTTTAACGAGTGTCACCTTTGGCCAAAAATCGGGACGAATTAGGATAGAAAGTTCAGCTGGAACTGTCAGCTTGAATGAACATATAACCTGGTCAGGAAAGTGGCTTTTGCTAATTTTACCTACCTGAAAATACTAGGCATGTAACCAAGCTTCGATGTTACATAGTTGGCAAGTGTATCCTTGGTTGTGTTGTAAGCGATCCCTGATATAAACAATTGTAGAGGTGGGGAGACTTCTCGCAATACTCCGTTATCAGCTAACACAATATCCATATAGCGAGGGTTGGCACGAACCCTTATGGGGACAAGTGCTCAGAGCCAGACCAGCGCTAATCGGGAGTCCGTCTCAACCGGCCAGTCAATGTTTTACCGGAACGGACGCACTAGTTTCACCTCGGCGTTACCATGCAAAGCAACTAGGTCTAAGCCATCATATTCGCCAGCCCAAAGCATGAATTCCAGTTCGTTGTGCAAAGCGTATTCCAGATCCAGTTAGGGTCGTTACCAATCATCCCAAGAGAAAACCTCACGGCATCCCCCATATCCTCGGGTCTGTGAGCCGCTATTTGGTACCAGCTTCGATAATTTTTCTGAACGCACGGCTAATTGGACATATTCAATTATGTAAAACCCTGCTTCATATATTTTCATGAAATAAGAGTGCCTATGTCGATTTGAAATATATATCAATCATCAGCATGTGTTATCGTTATTGTAATTGCATACAATTGAAATGGCTCTAATTCACTTGGTTGTGATCCGATTTCCATAAAATTTTGTGAGCATATAGCACCTATAAGACCTATGAAATTTCAGAAGTTTAAAAGAACCTTTTTGGTTTTATGGGAGAAAACGTAAAATCTATTACTAACAAAGTTGAGAAAACTTCGATTTCGGAGACATTTGCTGTCCTTGTACTCATAAGAACCAATCCTGTAATTTCTTTTTTAGATTTTTTCATTGAAAGGTGTCCAATCACGGGGGAAATACAAATTTTCCATACGTTTTACCTCCCCCTGATGAATGAAAATACTTTTTTGCTTCAGATTCCAAAAGATTTAATCAAGGCCTTTCATTTGATATTCCACTCGACTACCTTTGATAAAAAAATTGGCTGAGGGCTACTTCGTTATTAGGGGGACCTTCTTAAAAAAATTTGAAATGTTTAACAAGACCTAATATTTTGAAAGACTACCACTTCTGACCTTTTTACAAAGTTTGAGCTTTTTAGCTTTTATAATTTCTGAGAAAACTTGCTCGGGCGCACGGACGGACAGAAGTGTCTTTTTAAACAAATTTTACAAGGCCCCAAAAACCAGAGTAAGGATCATCAAATACTCACATTGACCCAATGGTGTAGTGATCTATTTTGTGAAAGTTTTAAGCGGTTCTATAAGCGTTTTAAAATTAGTGGAAAAATGAAGATGAGCACTTTATTCATATGAGAATCCAGCTCAATTCAATAACGGCCAAAAAGGAATAGGTTTAATTTCAAGTTTTTAGAGCCAACTCACCAATAAATGCTCATCTACAAGTATGCGCATGCTCGATTTCTGAAATTAAAAAAAAAAAAATACTATAAGCAATCACTGCGAGAAAAAAATTGAAAATGGAGCAAATCACTCCATTGTAATAGGTATTTCGTATTTTCAAAAAAGAACAGATTTTACTAAAAAAACAAAAAAACAGCGATGAAGTCATTCACCTTATATTTACTGGTTGATAAGAAAATTTAACAAAATTTTCATCTAAATAAATTCTAAAACCTAAATTTATATCCCTATTCATTGCATTTTTATAATTGAATAATCTATTAACTTAAATTAACTTAATGCGCCACTCGACCCCTTCCATACAAATTACTTGGAGCTGTTTGCCTTCGCGAATTCTGAAGTTCATTTAAATTTTGTCGAATATCCGCAAGGGCTAGGTGAAGATTGTACAAATCTTCAGCAGTAATTGGAGGTGATGTAGGTGGCTGAGTGCTTACAGCGGGAGTGGTAAGTGGAGTTTCTGGAAAAAGTAAATCGTAAGTATTAAGCGAATTAATTTTAAATAAATTTCATTTTTCTTACCAGGCGTAGAAGATTCCAACTCCACCTCAATAGGGGTACTTTCAGTACTTTGTACAACCAAGTTCGAGTTATCATCCCTTAAACCTTCAGGAACATCAGACTCGAGGGCATATGAGTTTGGATGAGCATAGTATACCTGATGTGGGTATTCCAATCGTGTAACATCATAAGCTTGCTGATGTCCATGTGGAGGTAAGTAGATTGGTTTAATTGGCGCGGTGTCTTGATTTGTAATGGCTAAAAAGTGATCAAGCTTGTGCGTATGGCTCGGATAATCTGGCTTTTTGTGATTGACGTGTTGATCGTTGATACTGCCATGTTGAAACTTATGGGGATCGTTTTTGTCACGATTATAATGATCATTGTAATGATGATCACGATCATTGTGGTCACGGTCTTTGTGGTCACGATCTTTATGGTCACGATCATTATGGTCATGATTATTATGGTCACGATCATTATAACTGTGGTGATTGTAATTGTGTGATTCACCTTTATGCCTAGGTGGGGCAACAAAAAATCGGTCATCTTCATCTTCACCTCTTTCTCCCTTCTGTCCCCGATCTCCTTTATCGCCCCTTTCTCCTTTATTGCCTTTCTCACCATTAGAACCATTACTCCCGTTGTTACCTGGCGATCCTTTGTCACCCTTCTCACCTCGTGGACCAGGATTACCATTTGAGCCTGACTCCCCACGATCACCTTTTGGACCAGCTTGACCATCAGATCCAGGTCGTCCTCTCTCTCCAGGTTTTCCATTCTGTCCGGCAGCGCCTACCGGTCCCGGCGGACCATCGTCTCCAGGTTCCCCTGGTAAGCCATCGCGACCTGGCGGACCTCGTGGGCCAGAACCGCCACTTGATCCTCTTTCACCTTTCGATCCTGGTGGACCACGCGGACCAGGCAGTCCCCGTCGCCCTTCGCCGCCTGAAAGGCCTGGCTTACCAGGTTCACCGGGCGGTCCAGGAGGACCAGGCGGACCTGGTTCACATCGGCACGGAACTACTGCTTCTGAGAAGGGTAAATTGAATGCATCTGAAAATTTCACTTTAAATAAAAAGCAATTCACCAGGATGATTATCACAGAATATTTAAAATGTGTAACTTACATGAAAGCACAAATAAAAATATTAATTCTTTTATGTAAAACATTCCACCACGCTAAATCTATCCCGAGATATTTCCCGATAAAAAAAACGTTTCTGTATAATTTCAGTCAAAATTGAACATGACGACTAACTCCGTCCTGTCTCAGAACAACACTTTTATACCATCGGACAAGAATCTTGGAAGCATGCATAGGAAAATGCACAAGAAACAGTTATTTGGTTAATCAAATTCGTTGATATATAAGCCTATTAAAGAGAAAAAAATTCTTTCTAGTGGTCATTTTACCAGTGATACTACCCTACACCCATCAACATCTGTTTGGATACATTTGTCACATTTCGTTTTTAATCATGCGTATAGGAAAAATCTCACGAAAGATGCAGCTATTTGAGGTATCGGAGAACGCCGACAAGCGAAGAAGAAGACGAAAAATGCGTTTTGAGGTCATAAACTTTTAGAAGATTCCGTTACGATTATCTAAATGCAATTTGAATTGACCAAAATCAATAAACTGGTCCCCCAAAAATGTGATTAGGTTAGCCCTTAATTTGCATAGCATAGTTGTAAGGTGGAAGGTATACGTGCATGCCGTCGTTTGCGTAGGATATAGAAACACATGGGAAAAGATTAATATGAGTTAAGTAGGAGTTTGTCTTTTTTTCTGGATTTCATTGACATAATGGAAATTTAAGAAATTTTATAAATGATCGTACATTTTTCTAGAACGTTTTAGAATGATAACCAGAGTGGGAGTGATGATTTTAGACGAGTTCTCCGAGATACTTAGAAGTACATTCAAAAAAATCGTGATTGGGAATATTGATCTTTAGTAGCTGTATTTTAGTGAATACGACTTCTGTTTGACCAATTATTTATGGAAAAATGTGTGATATGACTAAAAAACTTTGCTTTGACGTTTTTGCGAGTTAGATAATTGTGTAGTGAATTAAGGTTTCTTATGAATTATTTTCTGCTGTTTCGGCCTATAAATATATTTATGCTGCACATCCATGAACCATCGACACTTTTCTGATTAATTAGTCACTTTGGCATATTAATAGTATAGTACAGCTTCGATGTCAGTTCGAAGCATATAACAACATTCTACGTCTAGCATTCGTTGCGTGCAGACGAAATGTGTTGACCATTTGGAAGCCAGTATGTATGATTTGCAACTATCAGAACCATTGAATGAGAAGCTAGGGAATAGAAGATTTGAGAAGCAAGATTCAGAGTCGCAAAGAAAATTGAAAATAGTTGAAATAAAAGAAAAGGAAACAGGTTATCAAAAAGAAAATGAAGAGTTAAAACTGTGAATAAGTTCATTGAAAGACTTGATCCGAAGATTTTCGCCTATTCAAGGAAACACAAAAAAAAATTAAATAAAAATTTAAGGTGAAAGCAAAAGAAAATTCAAAAGAAAACGACTCTCGAAGGTGTTTTTAGTGTTGGCAGTGCAAATGAAAGCAGCAATTATTTCGTAGTATTGGAACAACTGAGCATGGTCATATAATATGAAACAACCGAGGATAAAAATTATGGTAACTGTGATACCAATAATATTGATATTAATAATAGCTTTCTAGAATATTCAAAAAAGAAAATTAAGGAGAAGAAACCGAGTCATGTATCTGCTAGTACTTCAGTCACCATTACAAAGAATTCAGAAAAAGTACCACAAATCAACGTGCCCGGGCAGCATGATGGGTACATGGTTCGGCTTTTGGCAGCCGAACATAAGATCAATAATATCAGAATAAGAATAATAAATGCTGACAAAATAACGATAAGAACAAAACCACTGTTTGAATTCAAGTCAGTCAAAGATGCTTTGTATTCTGGCGAGGTTGCACACTTCACCTGTTCATGGCAGTCAACTTTCAAGTTACACTCACCTCTATAAAAAAGAATTTGTTAATCTAGCATATTCATTTCGAGCACCTTTTCTAAAGTAATTAAATTGCTAACATTGAACTTTAACTTGCATTCACCTCTCTAAAAGAATTTGTCAATTAAGCCTACTCATTTAATTCATTAATATCGTTCGATTACCTTTCGTAAAAAGCAATTTGCTAACATATTAAATTCTTACGTTTATTTCTTAAGCCTGGAAAGTCAATATCTTACTTTGCATTTTTCGTTCACTGAACTTTTTACCTACTAGTACAGTAAATATAGCACGAAAAAATAGGTTTGGTCTAAGAAATGACCTACTGGGATTTGACTTGATAAATCGATAGGGGGGCATAAAAAAAACTTAACTTCAAATTTTCGAAGTGATCCCCCCCCCCCCTGCTTTTGAGAAAATCCAAAAACATTTTGAAACGCGTTTTTCTCGGAATCTATGGGTTTAAGAGAAAAGTTTATTTAATAAAAAATGTTCAGGACACTGTTATATACATTTTATCTCATCGGAGCAAAGTCGTCCGACTTAAAATACAAAAAGTAGGTGGCGCTAAAGTATCAAAAAAGTGGTTTTTTGGCATTTTCAATAAAAAAAATTATTTTTTTATAATAATGTAAATGGTAAAGTTGTTCGTCATAAAATAATCTACAGTTTTTGTTTAAGCAATTTTTTTGTAAAACTTACCGTCAACGAGCTGGAGCTTGCCAAAGTGTAAAAGTCGTACATTTATGTGCCGCGCCGATGCGTGTATTCCATTCATTTTATCGAAACATTATTTTTCGAGTAATAGACCGTAATGTTTACTTAATATTCTCATTTTTAACAATAATTTTGATAAACAATTAATAATAGTAACCTTTTAGTACTGCTTGTTGTGAACGGTCAACATTGAATTAAAACAAATGTGACTGAAGGTAGTAGTAAAACATTCACACAAAATGTGGACTAATTTTTTTTTAATTTAAAATTCGTAACTATTTATTTAAACTTTACATTGTGTGATTTTATTATGACAGAAATTTAACTTTCGTCGATTTGGCATTCAATTCAATTTGTATTTTGCATATTTTACGATAAAACAATTTTACCTTTGTTGATTTTGCGTCCAATACAATGTTCATTTTGAGTCAAATTTATGTAAATCCTTGAAGAAAATGCAAAATTGGATTATTGCAAACTTAATGTAACTTCTTTGTGAACAGTTTTGTAATTGTAATTGGTTCTTTCTGTGACTCAAAATAATGATTTTAATTAATTACATATAATACAATTGAATTTTCTTTGAAGTTATGTAAATGTTTCAATTCAATGCAAAATTATATTATTGCAAACTTAATTTAACTATTTCTTTTAGCTGTAGTGAACATTTTTGCAACATTTTTGCATCTTTTTATGACTCAAAGGAACGAGTTTAATTAATTACATGTGATAAAATGAAATTTCTTTTTGAAGTAAGAAAATTCTGGGTTATGTAAAGAAAAAAGTTGCTATACATTTCATTTCTATATGTTTTATTAAACAATTATATTTTATTGTCAATTATAATTAAGGTTCTAAATTATTTTGTACTGCGCCGGGCCCTCTTTACCCTTGGTTCAGCTGGAGCATTGCTTTCTTCTTCTGTACATGTTATATTCAGCGATTCTGCGTCTCTTTTTTCTCCGTTGTCATCAATGTTGCTGCTTGTCATCGGTCGCCAGTGAACGACTTGAGAGGGAAAATCCAAGTCATCTTCTTCAAAGGAAATTGCATCTTCTTCAATGGGTGGTGTGTTGCTACAACTTTCTCCGCTGCAACGTTTGCAAGTAATCGAGCAGTGGAGACCTGCCTTTCTACACCCACAAGCTGATCCACAGTTGCTGGTATCACAACCACAGGAAATGAGCTTCATGAGTTCTTCTGGTGCTGGCTCTTGTAACATCCTTATTGGATCCAATCCTCGAGAAGTTTCTTTCCACCCCCAGATCGTTGGTTCATAATAATTTTCCAACCACGATTGTACTTGAAAGTAAACTCGTCGGCTACGAAAATTCGCTGCATCAACCGAAGGTGGAAGAGAACTTAAATTCACTTTTGTTTTCGTCTCATTCATTTTACAAATTAAGTTATCATTATCGTATTGGTAAATATTTATACCGTTTTTTTTTATTAAGTTTTGATAAGAATTTATATTGCATATAAATACCTTCTCCACTCTTGTCGAGTAGCAGCAGCTGCAGCACAACGTGAATCTGAGTAACGCTTATGGCAATGGATGTGGACCACGACCGCGTTGCTCACCAATGAAACACACTTCCATATTGAGAGAGCAAAGTTTAGATGCCTTTACTCTTCAAAACGCACATGGCAACTGAAAAATGTACGCCAGTGAGGGTTTAGGCAGATGCTAGAAGCCGGTCCTTTGTCCAAACTATGCCGACCGGCCCGGCGAAAGTGAAAGGAACCGTTAACAATGCTGCACTGCATCTTTTCGCCTACAGCTCGTTAACGGTAAGTTTTACAAAAAAATTGTTTAAACAAAAATTGTAGATGATTTTATGACGAACAACTTTACCATTTACATTATTATAAAAAAATATTTTTTATTGAAAATGCCAAAAAAACACTTTTTTGATACTTTAGCGCCACCTATTTTTTGTATTTTAAGTCGGACGACTTTGCTCCAATGAGATAAAATGTAGATAACAGTGTCCTGAACATTTTTTATTCAATAAACTTTTCTCTAAAATCCATAGATTCCGAGAAAAACGCGTTTCAAAATGTTTTTTGATTTTCTCAAAAGCAGGGTGGGGGGGATCACTTCGGAAATCTGAAGTTAAGTTTTTCTTATGCCCCCCTATCGATTTATCAAGTCAAATCCCAGTAGGTCATTTCTTAGACCGTAAATGCTATATTTACTGTACTATACCCACAAATTGATGTGTAGCACTATTGATTATGATTTGTAAATATTTTTTGCATAGCTAGTAACTTTTTATTATAAATTCGGACTTCTGAATTGTAAATGCATCATTTTTGTTTATATCTTCAACATCGCTTGCATTATTGTGATAATTGTTTTCCATGTTGAAACAGTCTGCAGCTACATTTTTGGTCCGTCGAGCGAAGTTTTTATTTTTAAATTTAATTATCTTTTCAGTATACATTTTTTGGAAGCTGTTTTTCTTGGGGATAACAATAACAACAAGTCATCGGAGGAAGTTTCTTGTGATTTGGGCGCAACGCTTGACTTGGTTTTTGGAGATTTACCATTTTGGAGTCATTTTTTCATTTTCGGAGTCGTGCTGTGGGCTAGTTTCCATCTTTGACTTCAAATTCTTCATCATGGCTGACAAAGTCCAGGAGTTGAATATTGCAGCTATTAAGCACATTATTACAAATTTTAAAAAGGATACCGAATCAAGGCATTCACTGGCGTATTTCGAAACAAGGCTCGAGAAACTGAGAGAGCAGTGGAAGAGATGCGAGGAGAGGCATCGAGTAGTGTACACGGCGCTGGGGAAGGAAGCAGAGTTAATACAAGCTTATTCTCGTGAATATGAAGAATGGAGAATCTTGTCATGGAGTATATGACGCTATTTCGAGCAAAGGTACATATATGCGTTCAGAAATCACAAAGAATCGGCAGTTACAGAGTCTGTAAAGCTTGAAAGAATACGGATTCCGACATTTAACGGCCGGTATTCGTCATTGTTTGGCTTTCGCAATTTATCTCAAAGCAGGGTGCACGACAATGGTCAGCTGAGTCCGGTGCAGAAACTGCAATATCTTCGAAATACAGTTACGGATGAAGCGGAAAAACTGATTAGCCATCTGAGCGTTACGGAGGCTAACTACACAGTAGCGTGGAAACTACTATGCGAGCGATACAACAATCACCAAGCGATTACACAAGAAGTCATGCAGCGCTTTTGGGACCTACAAAGGCGCGGTAGCAATGATGTGAATGGTTTCAAGTGGGTGTTAGACGTAACGCACCAGCTCGAAGCGTGCCTGCAGACTATTGGTGGGAAATCATTTGACACGATGATGATTTTCATCTTAAATCAGAAATTGGATGCAGAATCCAGGAAAGACTGGCAGAAGAAAATTAGCGGAGAAACAGAAATGTCAACTTTATCATTTTTTTGGATTTTGTGCAGCAGTGTTTAGTTGTACTGGAAGCTTCTTAAGGGAATCCTAAGACAACAAGTAAAAAAGTGGTCACTGTTCATACGACACCAGGCGAAGTGAATCTTTTATGTCCGAAATGCAAGACCGGTCATCGGCTGTGGGTTTGTGAAGCATTTAAACAAATGGAGGTATAGGCAAGACGAAATTTAGTTTCTTCCAAACAACTGTGCTTCAATTGTCTTAGCGATAAGCATAAGGTCACTTGCTGTCCATCAAAATACAATTGCAAATTGTGTGGGAAATGACATCATTCATTACTTCATAGTGACAAAGCTAAGAAGGCTCCCACCAACACAACGGAGGTAAATGCGCAGTGCATGCAAGCTAATCACGCATCCAAACGGATGAACGTTCTGTTGTCGACAGCTCTAATTAAAGTTCGAACACAATCAGGCGACTGTAACTTTACGAGCATTACTGGACTCAGGAGCACAAAGATCCTTCATTACTAGTGCTGCAGTCAGGTATCTTGGTCTTCAACCAAAGACAGCGAGTGCTTCCATATAAGGAGTAGGAGGAAATCAAAGGATCATGGCAACATGCATGGCATCAATTACAACACTTGCAGAAACCAATGATGGAAAAACTGAGAGTATAGTTCTCAAGCCGCTTGCCCTGGAGAAGATTACGGCTTCATGAGGCGTCATCAAAACTGCCTGATGGATCAACTATGTCCGATTTAGCGGGTCCAACGTTCAACGTTCCGTCTGAAATTGACATGTTGGTTGGGGCTGATGTCTATGGTCGTATCCTGCTACCTGGTTTTATTTATGGAAATCCCAGTGCCCAGAATACGAAGTTTGGTTGGGCGCTTTTCGGTTCGACTACCACGCAAGCCAAGACTTCGTCAGTTAACGCATTCATTTCTCTTGAAGAGTTGGACGCTCATTTAAGGCAGTTTTTCGAGATTGAAGATATTGACGAGGGAAAAAAGAATCTAACATCTGAAGAATTGCAAGCGGAAAAGGTCTTCACTGATACCACTCGACGTACGAAGGAAGAAAAATACGTTGTAAGTCTCCCTTTCAAAACCCGTGAAGATTTATCTCTCTGTGAGACTTATAGTACTGCTTACAAACAATTTCGTTATCTTAAAAAGGCTCTTATTCATAACTCAGGTCTCTGCCGGCAATATAAGGATTTTATGAATGAATATGTTAGTCTGGGCCATATGGAATTAATTTCACCTCACAACGAAGGAGTAAAGCCTACTTATTATCAACCACACCACGCTGTAATAAAAACAGCAGTTCTACAACAAAGCTACGAGTCGTTTTTAATGCGTCTCAGAGGGGCGCTGGTAAAAAAGCTCTGAACGACAAACTGTTAACAGGACCATCCATCCAGCAACCCATTCTTCACCTTCTGATGCGGTGGAGACAGCATCGCTACGCATACATTGAAAAGATGTATCACCTGATTTGGTTAGAGGGTAGTTTGGATTCTCAACGCATTCTTTGGCGGTTCAGCCATAACGAACTAATTCGACATTATCGGTTAAAAACGGTTATACATGGGACGTCTTGCGCACCGTTTTTGGCCATCAGGACCTTGCAGCAACTGGCAAAGGATGAGCATCGTTAACACCCACAAGCGGCTAAAGTAATATTGAAGGACTTCTACGTTGATGATGTCCTAACAGGTGGGGAGGACTTGGATACACTTATATAATGCCAAACTGACCTACGACGAATAATGCAAGCCGGAGGGTTCCACCTATGAAAATGGACAGCCAATCACCGCGATCTGTTAAAATGCATACCACTCGCTGACAGGGAATCACAAACACCATTTGACATCAGTGTAAAGGGTACAGTGAAGACGTTAGGGCTACTACAATGATATCCAGCAGCAGGTAATTTCACATTTTCTATCAACTGAACTATCATTACTGAGCTTACAAAGCGCAACGTCCTCTCTGAGGTGTTCAAGCTGTTTGACCCTTTAGGATGGATTTAGCCTTGTATTATAATCGGAAAAATTGCTATTCGGAACTTATGGGAAGCTGAGTGCGATTGGAATGATCCCTTACTAGAAAAAGACGTGCAGAAGTGGCTCACAGTTCATAGACAACTACCTGCATTTAATAAGCTCAAAATTCCACGGTGGATTGGATTTACCACCAAAGATCAAATTGAGCTCCATGGTTTTTGCCACACCTTCAGGGTAGCTTTTACTGCAGCTATTTATATCAAGGTTATATCGGCAAGTTCTGCAAGAGTTACGCTGCTCACATCAAAATTCAAAGTAACCCCTGCCAAGGAAGAATCGATTCCTCGGTTAAAGCTGTTAGGAGCCGAATTACTCATTGAACTCATAGATCAAGTCACACGTGCGCACGACTGGAGACATGTTCCAACGTTTTATTGGAGCGATTCTACATCAGTTCTAGACTGGATCAGAAGTCCTGCATCCCGGTGGAAAGTTTTTGTTGCTAATTGTGTCGGACTAATAAAAAGAAAAAGCAGTCGGCAATGGTATCATGTCGCAGGCAAAAACAACCCAGCTAATTACGCTACCCGTGGAGTTTATCTGAAAGATTTATTGGACTTAACAGAATGGTGGAATGGCCCAATCTGGCTGAAGACTGTTATCACGCCTTCTTGCGGTAACAATCAACCAGAAAAAAACTAGTTTTAGCCATCACGCTGCAATAAACCTGGAACCCGTTGATCAAGAGCCGGAGATACTACAAAGCAGCAATAAGCTGAAAGGGGTTGTCACTTTGTGCCTACGATTCAAGCATAACCCGACAAAGCCGTCACTAAAACGTATAGAATTCCTTACTATTGAAGAGTTACAATCTGCTGAAACACTCTGCATTCGACTAACTCAAGCACACTCATTCGGACACGAACTAAAGCAGCTCATGCGATCAAATCGAATTTCAACTAACAGCCATTTGCAACAATTAGCCCCATGGCTTGATACGGAAGGTGTTCTTCGAGTGAGCGGTCGAATTTATCACGCTCTTGTGAACAAAGAAACAAAGCATCCTGCTATAATTCCAAAGGGATCTTCGCCTAAATTTCTTATCAGAAATGCGCACCTGAAGAGACTTCATGGAGGAGTTCAACTCACTCTTAGTACTTTGCGCTTAAATTATCGAATTTTGTCGGGGTACACGATCACTCGGAGCATCCTTAAGGAGCGGATACAATATTTTAAAATGTCAGCTAAGCCTTATGAACACTTTATGGGCAGTCTTTCTCCCCCTCGAATTCGTTTTAAGAGTCCCTTCCTAGAAACTGGGGTGGACTATGCAGGCCCAATCAACATGCGCTGGAGTTCAGGGCGTGGATCTAAAACCACCAAAGCATATGCAGTTGTCTTCGTCTGCATGGCCACGAAAGCTTTTCATCTTGAGTTAGCTTCCGATCTGTCTACACCAACTTGTCTGGCGACAATTCGGCGATTCATTGCCCGAAGAGGCAAATGCATGACAATTTATAGTGACTGTGGCATCAACTTTCGAGGTGTGCACAAGCTCTTACAAAAAGGTTATGAACAAACAACACAAGAGGCTGAATCAGTACTAGCACAAGAAAACATACAATGGAAATTTACTCCCCCGGGAAGCCCTCGCTTCGGTGGACTTTGGCAGGCTGGTGTTAAGTTCAAGAAACGTCATTTAAATAAAACCATCGGCCAACAAATTCTTACCATCGAAGAACTCAACACACTTCTAGCACAAATGAAGCATGTCTGAAATCGAGGCCCCTAACTGATGTTAGCTCGGGCCCTTCAGACGTTAGTGCCCTAACTCCAGGTCATTTCTTGACTGGCAGTAATCTGTTCAAAATCAAGAGCGATCCAGGTGAAAGCAGTTGCAGTCTTCTGAAACGATGGCAACTAGTGCAATATATGAAGCACTCCCTTTGGCATAGGTGGTCACGAGACTATCTAAACCGATTTCAACAAAGGCCTAAATGGCTTACCCCTCAACGGAATATTCAAGAAGTAGACATTGTTCATTTTAAAAATAGCAAACATTTCATCCATATAGTGGCCTCTCACGAGGGTAATCGCTACTCACCCAGGCACAGACGGGTTAGTGCGAGTCGTTACCTTGAAAATGAATGGAAAATTTACCAAGCGTGCAATTGCTAAAGCCTGCACCTTCCCCTTCAGCAATCTATCACACGAGTCATCCAATGGTGCAACAAACCAACTTGAAACCCTGTCACAACCTTATCAGCCAGCCGAAATTGACGCGTCTGCTACAGGCAATAAAAGACTATCACCAGTCAATGATCGAACTAGTTTGAAACGAAGAAAAACTCCTCCTATATCAATTGCTGTTGTGTTGTTTTCGACCATATTAGTCCTGGGTACTTGTTTTACTCCAACGTTGTCTGCAGTAAACGTTTGTCAATTGCAAGGAAGTCTTTACGTCGAACATATTGGAGTGGCTAATCTACTGCGAGGAGCGCTGAAATTAAACTACCCCTGGCTGGCCTCAAGTACGACGAAGAAAACATTAAAAAATGAATACCAGCATTCGGACAGCATGCACGCCTGCCAAGCTTACGAGTAATCAAATCAATTGTTGGGAACTCTATCAACATTTATCCGAGCTCTGCCAAGAATCTTTGAATCGCATAAACACTCTCCGCTTCTTGCATTCTCGAAAGCCGCGGGGAGTACTTGGTCACCTTTTAATATCTGTGTTAGGAGTAAAGGACGATGTCATTTTGGATATAAGTAAACTTGGCGAGAATCAAGAAAAATTGAAACAACTGGTCTTATAACAAGGAAAAATTGTCCTAAAAGCCACAAGCACGTTAAACACCACAACCGCCAGAATTAGTGACAAGCTTTCACGATTTTCGGAGCAGTTACAAAAAAGCCTGATCGAAATCAATAAGGCTAAACAGTGGTTTACCAAAATGGCTCACAACCAGCTCAACATACGTTTTCTCGCAATTTACGAACACGCTAAAAATTATATTGATGATGTTTTCCATAAAAACAACTGTATCTTACAAACAATATACACCAAACAGGGTATTTGCGAATGTGTGAAATTGGCAGATCTAGAAACAGCTAGATATAGCTTGCAGCCTCTCTTAACTGCGCATCCCGAAGCTTTGCACGCCACTACAACAAAGGTTGGAACTACCTACGAAGATGACCACTTAATAATCACCAGTTAGCTTCTTATAATCGACAATTGCAAATATGACTTGGTGAAAGCTTCCGTAATTCCAATTCACAAATATCAAAACGTGTTTTCCGTATCGAAATTGCATCCTCTATACTTGGAGGCAACTACAACGATGAGCTGTATTTTGAAACAGCTGAAGCAGAGGCATTTCAAGCTCAAACTATTCATAATAGCCAATATCTCTTATCGACTTCCACACTTATAAACACAAAAATGAAGCCCAACTCCATAATACGAGAAGTGTACAACATATATGCCGATGCAACATGCCCAACCAACCCCTTTAAACTTGCTAGACTTGTTTGGAAGGATTCAACTAGCCCCAATTCATGGTTATTCGCAACATCCAGTCCAACACCAGCACAGAGCGTATGTAACGGCATACGAACGAACATTTAACTAAATAGAACTGGGATTCTACAGATTACGCCAGATTGTACGGTATCTGCAGCTGAATATACACTCACGCCGCGACTTTATAAGGAACTTGACTTCCCAGTTTACGTGACACTTCAATCTTAATGTCTTCACTATCATACCAACAACGAGCGAATTCTTATCATTGGTAGCTGAGCAAGAAGGCGTGCTTGCATCGCTAGAAACCACTCAGTGGCACGTGATCCAACACCACGGAATAACCGCTGCAACAACTACTGGAGCAACATGTGTGCTAATGGGCATCGTTTGATTATATGGTTCTACCGACACCGACGAACTAAAACAGTCACATTAGATAACAACACATCAATTTCTACCTGGTACGACGAGTATCAGCTATAGAATTATCCAACTTTTTGGGGAGGCGGCAATGTTCATTGCAGTGAACTTTCAAGTTACACTCACCTCTATAAAAATAGAGTGATCATTATTTCCCACGTTGAAACAGTCTGCAGATACATTACCTGTATCCCAAATTGTGGAAAAACCCAGAAATTTCGGTTGAAGAAGGGCCTGGACTGTGGAGAGAATACGGTCGATCTCCTTCAAATGTCGAAAGAAGCTGCGCAAGCAGTCGAATTTATTTCAGTAGATAGTTTTGCAACAAGAAGATCGACTGTCGAAAAGATAAATCTTCCGTATTATTAAGTACAAATTTCTAATGAAAGCAGTGGTGAGCCAAGAACACCTTCAGAAAATAAAAGTCAACCATTGTTATCGGTGTCAACGGTTTGGCCATTCGCTTTCAACTGTGAAGAAATGCATGCCCTCCGGTGAGTCTAAATTGGCTCAGACCAAGCTTAAAAAAAGTTGCTCGTTTTCAACTGTGGTGTATTCCGTCGACCAGCATCATATTGACGATGCTCCCGGTATCAAGATGTAAAAATTAAATTTATTCCCAAAATAAACGCAAGTACACCGCAGTGTGATATTTTCTAGCTACGTCGAATCCGTGGTATCATTTGCGCTTACCGCTAGAAGACCCGCAGACAATACTGTAAATAATGTGAGTAGCAATTAAGAGTTGCTTCTCGAATTCTATCAACAAATTAATTTTTAACTAAAAGGCTCAAAAATTGACTATAACTTTTCAAAATTTAGATATTCTACACGACTTAAAATAACTTATCATTCAGCCACATTTCCATGGATGGGCTGAATGATAAGTTCATTTCGATCAACGTCAACTCCATTGTTACTCTCCCTCGATGTCACTATCACTTTGAATTCATTGTTAAGCTAATGTCTGGCAAAATGTTTCTCACTGAAACCCACTTCAATTCATGGTACCCAATAACAGGCAAGGATTTTGAATTCATAAGAAATGACAGGATAATCGATGATAGGAGAGGTGGTACCGTATTAGTTCGAAGACCCTATCGTTTCCAAAATATTGGCAAGTTCCAGTTCAAAAACTTTGAATTTCTCGAAGTTTTTGTTATCGAAATATCACTGCAGGGTGATAGTAACCCCTTTTGCATTCCATGTGATATGGAGAAACGTTCTAAAATATAAGGAGGAACTCTACTCCATCTTTGAAACATTCGGATTGTAAAGGTTATTGTATTCTTGGATCATATATTCTATATATCATAGCTGAATGAAAGCAGTGGTGAGCCAAGAACACCTTCAGAAAATAAAAGTCAACCATTGTTATCGGTGTCAACGGTTTGGCCATTCGCTTTCAACTGTGAAGAAATGCATGCCCTCCGGTGAGTCTAAATTGGCTCAGACCAAGCTTAAAAAAAGTTGCTCGTTTTCAACTGTGGTGTATTCCGTCGACCAGCATCATATTGAAGATGCTCCCGGTATCAAGATGTAAAAATTAAATTTATTCCCAAAATAAACGCAAGTACACCGCAGTGTGATATTTTCTAGCTACGTCGAATCCGTGGTATCATTTGCGCTTACCGCTAGAAGACCCGCAGACAATACTGTAAATAATGTGAGTAGCAATTAAGAGTTGCTTCTCGAATTCTATCAACAAATTAATTTTTAACTAAAAGGCTCAAAAATTGACTATAACTTTTCAAAATTTAGATATTCTACACGACTTAAAATAACTTATCATTCAGCCACATTTCCATGGATGGGCTGAATGATAAGTTCATTTCGATCAACGTCAACTCCATTGTTACTCTCCCTCGATGTCACTATCACTTTGAATTCATTGTTAAGCTAATGTCTGGCAAAATGTTTCTCACTGAAACCCACTTCAATTCATGGTACCCAATAACAGGCAAGGATTTTGAATTCATAAGAAATGACAGGATAATCGATGATAGGGGAGGTGGTACCGTATTAGTTCGAAGACCCTATCGTTTCCAAAATATTGGCAAGTTCCATTTCAAAAACTTTGAATTTCTCGAAGTTTTTGTTATCGAAATATCACTGCAGGGTGATAGTAACCCCTTTTGCATTCCATGTGATATGGAGAAACGTTCTAAAATATAAGGAGGAACTCTACTCCATCTTTGAAACATTCGGATTGTAAAGGTTATTGTATTCTTGGATCATATATTCTATATATCATAGCTGAACGCCGTTAATAATCCAACAGGCTTATTCCTGAAGTTGTGGATAATAGACAATCGAATTGAAAACCAGTACAATCTATCCGGGTCGCATTCTCCAGGATATCCAAAGAAAAATTCATATTTGGACCTTTGCATTGCTGACGCAAGACTTGAACTACGATTTAACAAACTCCAACGAAAATTTCAGGTGATTCCTTATGATTGCGACCATTTAAACGTTGTAATAGAAGTAAATTATCACAGGGATGGTTTCTTTCTAATTTCAGTTCAAAATGAAAGAATAACAGTTTAGATAAGTTTCACAAGAAGTTTATTCGGCAATACCCGAAGCAATGCCTACCCTCTCACGGCGGTAACTCATGCCCAATGGCTTCTATTGACAGGAATCAAACTAACGATGAAATAGATCTATATTCATCGAAGTTGAAAAAGTTGGTATTGGAGCCATTAAGACAGTAGTTCTCATGATAAAACATTGAAACAATATAAAGGAATATGAAACACCAACCATCACAAGGCTAAAAAGATTGAAATACTTTCTTTTCATAAGCGCCAACAATATTTAGTGGCGATTCCCCAACTACAACCATTACTTGTTCTTCTTTTTCGTAACACTACAGCCCCTCTCGGGCCTTTGTTTGCTGCAAATAGAGCCTCCACGTGTCTCGGTCCATTGAACTCGTCCTCCAATTTCCAAATCCGAGCATCGATGAACTTTCTTCGCCGACCGAGTTAGACCAGCGTTTCCTCGGTTTCCTCGCTGGTTTCCAGCCTTCAGAGCCCCAACGACTACCTTTTTGGGTATCCGTTGTTCATCCATACGATACATATGGCCAGCCCATCGCAGCTTCCGCAGTTGAGACATCCGGCTCGTCAAAAATTGCATACAGCTTATGGTTGTATTGAATTCGCTATTGATCTCCGTCTAGCATCGCTCCGATTATTTGCCTCAGGGCCCGTCACTCAAAGGCGTTCCATATATTTGCGGATGCTTGTGCTAGGGTGTATTTTTCACATCTATAGCATAACACAGGTCTTATCACAGATCTTTATACTTGGAGCTTTGTTTTCCTGTGTATGTAGCTGGTCTTCAAGATCGTATAAAATATTTTATTTGCGAGCTGTATTCTTCGGCTCATTAAATATACAATTTTGCCCACATTTTCGATATTGTATCCGCCAAGTGTGATATTTTGGGCATTTGAGATATTTTTCCTCAACTGCATCATGGGCTTTGTTTTATTCTCATTGATTTGTAACCCTACTAGTTTTGCTTCACTGTCGAGTTGCAGGAATAGTTCTTTGGCAGTTGTTAATGACTGTGACAAAATTTCGTATTAGTTGCCTCGACTTTTATAGTAATGTACCTCTTGCATCGACATGTAGTTTTCTTATGACGTATTCCAGAGCCAAATGGAATAACAAAGAGGCCAGTCCATTTCCTTGCTTTTGTTCGATATTTGTGTCAAAGGCATCAGTGAGTTGGTTTTTAATGCGGCCTTGGGAGGTCGTTATCGTCAGTGTCATTTTGGTAAGGCGGACTAATTCGGCTGCCAAAGCAAAGTATTATTTGGTGCACTACGTTACGATCAATACTGTTGGCTGCTTGCTTAAATTCAACAAAAATTTGGTGTACGTCTCTGTTGAACTCCCAGCATGTCTCAATTACCTACTTGACAATGAACAATTGGTCAATCGTCGATCTACCTGCTCTAAAATCACCTCGATACTCCTCAATAATAATGTTGGCGTATGATCTGATTTTATTTTCTGAGATCTTTGAAAATATTTTGCACGCCATATAAAAAAGTGATGTGCCTCTATAATTTTCGCACTGTAGATCATCAGCTTTTTTTGTGGATAGGGAATATAATAGATTGGCTCCGCTATTTGGGCATATGTTCTTGTTCCCAAATGTGGTGAATTATTTTGTGAGTAGCTTTATGTACACCACTACCACCATATGTGATGAGCTCCACTGGAATCTCATCAATGCGCGGTGCTTTATTATTCTTTTGGGCTTTGATGGTAGAGCAAACTTCATCCAGAGTTGGTATGGCCGATGGAAGCTCTCCGCAGACATCTATCGCCTCGGATGTTCTAGAGCTGTGCGGCGGATCAAGGAGGTTCTTGAAATATGATGCCCATCTTTCCTTAATCTTGGTTTCACCGGCGAAGATATTAACGATGTCTTAACGGCAGAGCGTGGTTTTGGGCTTAAAGCCGTGTTTCAGGCTTTTCACTACTTTGTATGCTTGTCTTGTGTTGTTGGTCGCTAGACTGAAATCAATACTTCTCAATTGGTGGTCATAGTATTTCTTTCCTTAATCCTAATATCGTATTCGCTACTTTTCTGAAATTTTCATAATGTTCTCTCCTCATCCAGGTTTTCCTACCTAAGTACTCTATACGCCTGATTCTTTTCGGCTAACGCTTGCCGGCACTCATCATCGAACCAATCATTCCTTTTGCACCGGACTTGATGTCCAATTGTGTGTTCTGCCACGGTCTTAATAGAAACTTCCATCCAGAGCTCCTTGCTTGTTTTCATTAATGCGTCTGATAAGATAGGAGCCAGCTGTTTGTCGAGAGTGTCCGTGAAATTTTTTCTCACAGACGCCGCTTGGAGCCCTTCGATGTCAAATTTTTGTAGCGGGCTGGTCTTCAATGAATACGCATTTGACATATGACATCGATAGGTTAATTTGATCAGGTGATGATCTGTGTTACAATTAATAGTAAAGAAGGTTTAAATATTGATTTACGCTGAATCCAAGTAGAAATGTTCAGTTTCATGAAGATTCGAAAATGCATTCAGTTTATGAAGGGAAACCTTAATTTAAGACGCTCCGTTAGCTTGGAAGGTTGTATACATCCATTGTATACACCATACGCACACATTAAGGGGAAAAATGTATTCAAAGAGACAAACGGATTGAATGTGCTTCATATAAAAGCACACTTGAATACTTTCTTTACATATATACTTCTAAATGGTACTGTCAGTGAGAGCTTTTGAATTTTCACACAATCAATCAGAACATATCAGCTATAATATGCATCCTTTCCGTTTGGGGCTTTCTGTCCCCTATCGGGCGCGTCCTCAGGTAGTCGATTGAGGATGCCCTAAACAGCTAGGTGGCGGGTATGCAGGAAATAAAATACCACTTGCGGACTAAAACCGACTAAGTTGAAGTGCTGACAATGCTCCACTTAGTATTTACTTGTCACAATTATGACAACGGCTATCGCAACGTATAAGGTACTATTCTTTTGGTACTTGGAATGTTAGATCACCGAACAGACCAGGTGCACTGCGACAACTTCTGGATGAAAGAAATTGCAGCAATCGAGCAGTCCGCCTAGGCAAACTGCTCGAGGGATCTTCCCGGAAGGGACAATTAATAATGGACACCGATACAAAATTATTCTTCCTCATCTGTATGTTGACAAAATTTTTGTCGGTAAAACAAATATTAAACCGGGCAGAGGGAGGAATATATATTTATTTTTCTATTCTTATGGCAATTGATACTTTTATTTTTTTAAATCCTATCACCATTCTTCAATAATTAATACGAAACGTTTATTAAATTGGCACATTTAAAGCAGAAAGGAAAAGAAGAAAAGAAAAAAAAAAAAAACAATCCTAAACTATATATAAAATGAATAAATACATAACACATGTACAGGGTTATCCATTTCGTGTTAGGAAAGTATAACCCTGCCATTTGACATCTGTCAGAATTAAATGTCATCCAAAGCGTGTTTTTTCAGTTGAAGGTTTGCCATTTAGAAATATAGATCGTTTAACAGTCGAAGAACGGGTTAAAATTATTAAATTTTATTATAAAAATGGTGATTCTGTTGTATCAACATTTAGGGCTTTACGAGCCGATTACGGTCGACATAATCGATCTATACAGCAATAATTTCGAACACAGTGAGAAAATTTGAAAAGACTGGATCTGTTATTGATATTGCAAGGCCTGTGCATCATCGTAACATTCGTTCTGCTAAAAATATCGCTGTCGCTGCTCAAATTGTGGAGGAAGACCCGAATTTGTCGATTCCTCGACGGGCTCAACATTTGGGCTTGTCTTATGGCTCATTGTGGCGGATTTGCATTTGGATTTGCATCTCCAGTCGTACAAAATCCAACTCACTCAAGAATTTAAGCCTCAAGACCATACACAACGCAGAATGTATGCGAATTGGGTGATTGAACAACAAGCCATTGATAACGATTTTTCGAACAAACTTTTCTTTAGTGATCAGGCTAATTTTTCGCTCAGTGGTTACGTAAATAAACAGAATTGCCACATATGGGGCTCTCAAAATCCTCAGGTGATCACAGAAAGGCCTTTGCATCCGGGAAAAGTGACCGTTTGGTGTGCATTATGGTCTGGTGGTGTCATTGACCCGTATTTTTTTGAAAACGATCCATTTTAGTCAATTCTGACCACTATGGACGGATGTTCACCGATTATTTTTGGAGAGAAATTGAAAATTATGATCTGGAGGACATGTGGTTCCAACAGGACGGAGCCACAAGCCACACAACACAGGCTCATCGAGCACTTTTGCAAGAGAAATTTCCAGGACGCGTAATTTCAAGATTGAGTGATGTCCATTGGCCCGCAAGATCCTGCGACCTAACCCCTTTGGATTTCTTTTTATGAGGCTTTGCGAAAGATCGTGTTTACGCGAACAATCCTCAAAATCTTGAGCAATTGAAAACCAAAATTTGTGAAGTTATGGCCGAGATGTTGCCGGAAATGTGTCGAAAAGTCATTGAAAATGACCTCAAAAGGATTGAGGCCTGTAAGAGGTCCTGTGGAAGACATTTGAATGATGTTGTATTTCTCGTATAATGGCAAGGTTCAGTCTTAATATTGAATAATTTTTTTTTTTCTATCTGAATACTTTATGTGTTTTCTTTAGCCTTACCTTCCCAAGCGTAAAATGGATAACCCTATATTATGCATATTAACATATATTTGCACAGGTTAATACATGCGGAAAATATATCTCTTCTTGTAACTCAAACATGTGGACATCAAACACAGATTAATTGAAAGAAAACAACAAACAAATATGATAACAATTTAGAAGGTGATGGTTTCAAGTACATATGCAGTGAATAGATAAAAACAATCATAAATGAAACAAAAGCCAAGTATTTAAAACCTGTAATGGTTTCTAGAATTCATCAGTTGCGATCCACACCCAGAAACTACAATGCAACAGAACGCAACGCAACACAAAAAAAAAACCATCATACGACCCAACATCTAAAATTGAAAATGGATGTAGTCGAGAATGCAGTAGCGGAACTCCCTGACAACCTTAAACTCTTACATGTTCGCGCTTATCTACTATTGCATTTGCACGAGATCCCGTTCCCGCACGAGAATGGGAGGAAAAAGTTAGACCCTGTCGATGAGAAAGAACGGTGGTTGCTTGCGAGTTACTGGTTGATTGCGGACAGTGACGATTCAATAAAATTTGTAAAAAAAGACGAAAATAAAACGGAAGAAAAAGAACGGTCGGCATAAAGTGTGAAGTAAGAAAGGTTTCCGTGCGAATTTTAAGGAGTTTCTCGTTCGTTTTTGTGAGTGAATCGAGTGTTTACGTTCGTTGTGTTGGACCGATTTGGTTGCCAGGCAATTCTGCTTGAATAGAATCGTGCGACGTGAAAACCGTTCGAAAAGGAAAATCTTCGTGTGAAAAGCAGATCCCAAGTGTTTCTATTCAGCACCGAATTGCCATAGAAAAGTGAAATTCTCTTTCAATCACCGTCGCAAGATCAAAAATCTTTTAGTGAACCCAAGTGATAGTTCAATTCTGAAACCACGAAATATTCGACCCGGAACGTGATATTGGGTGTGAGTTGGTTAAGAAGTTGCATAGCCCAACTGTATCTAAAAGGACTCACGACTTAGCGTTTGATCGAGTCCCAATAAGAGGAACTTATATAAACATTGGGTCTGCATTCTCTGAAAAGGGAGGCATGGATGAATGGATGATGTGATTGATTCATTTTGTGGTCATGAGCTCGGATGCGAATACAATCGCCACCGTCGCTTCTGTGTAGGTCCTAACCGTCTTCGGCAAGGACAAAATTGTCTTGCGTATCGCGCGCGGCTAAATAGGTATTCGTCGTCGCGCTTTTTTTTGTGATCCCTTTCGGCAGGTTATTTCGGCCATTGGCACCTTTTAACCAGCCAATTAGTTTTGCCGTTTGACTCCGGCCACCTGATAATTCGTAAGTGCGAAAACATTTTGTAGTGGGCTTGGGAAAAGAATCCGCCCCACAACACTACCCGCCCCACGAACTAATTCCGCTCGCGGAGGCAGCAGAACATCACTGTAATCCTTCACGAACTTTATAACATCCAATTTTCTTAAGGCTATTAAATATAAAATCATCATTCTTGCAGTGCAGAAAACCAGATGGCAAGGTGAAAACATATTTGACATGCGGAAGCACACCATATTTAAGGCAGAAAACAGCCTGGAAGTCATGAGTTCGGAGTGGCTTTTATTGTTAACAGCATATATAAAGTAATTATCACCGACTTCAAGCCCGTTGACGAAAGGCTCTGTGCGATTCTTATCAAGAGCAAATTGTTTAATGTCTGGCAGGTAATCTGTCACATGCCAACAGCACCCCAGAATGCACTGTCGATGCATTAACGTCAAATGATATTAAAATTGTTCTGGGTAAGTTCAGTGCAAAAATCGGCCGGGAAACGGTACAAAGAGTAACAACTGGAGGATACAGCCTCCATGCAGAGACCAGTGAGAATGGACAACACGTAATAGACTTCGCTACTAGTAGAGGATTCACAGTAAGCTCCACATGCTTTCCACATCAAGACATCTGCAAGAGAACGTCGGCATCCCCTGACTCTCACTCATTTAACCAGATCGACTATATTCTCATGCAAAAACGAGCCACCACCAGCATTCTCGGCAAGCGTTCGTTCCATGGCGCTGTCTCTGATTTGGATCACTACCTTGTAAGTGTTAAGTTCTGATGCCACATTTCCAAAAGCTTTAAACAAGGAGCATTAGTTACTCCAAGGTACCAGATCCACAAGCTAAATAATAGCTCAGTAATGCCCACATACATGTCAGCGCTGAAAAATCATATCATGATATTCCCGCAGGCGAGAAAAAGTAACGATGATAGCAAAACCATGTGAGAAATAGTAAGGGATGCAGTGACAGAAACAGTCGAGGAGGTCTTGGGACACTAGCCAAAGGAATGTAGGAACGACTGGTACGACGAAGAATGCAAGGAAGTGATTAAAATAAGGAGCCCGGCTCACAAAGGATACATTCTGCGGCCAACTCGGGGCCAAAGAAGAACACTATAAAAACCTACGACGTCAAGCTAAAAAATGTGCCAAAGAAAGAAACGACTGACCGTCAATATCGAGATCCAATAGAAAAATGAAAACATTACCCTAAATGAAGTCAGATTTGCGTATGCTTCTATCAAACAACTAAGAGACGGCTTCAACCCACAAGCAAGTCTTTGCAAAAGTGTACAAAAGCAATCATAGGCAACCAAGTCGAAATTAAAAACAGGTGGCTGCAATACTTTCAGAAGCTATTCAAAGCGTTCTCAACAACGGCTGTAGCTATGAACATTCCAGAAGCAGAGCAAGAGGTCTCAGTCCCACCACCAATCAGAGTTGAAGTAGAGGCAGCAGTAAGGGACCTCAGAAAAAATAGGGCTCCTGAAATAGATGGAATACCAGTGGAACTCCTCCAGAACGTGGGTCAAAAAGTGCTGGGTATCTAACATCGATTTGAACCAACTCTTTGTAAATTTGAAGCATACATACGACAGTGTCGACTGAAATGCGCCGAACAAAATAATGCTTTACTTTGGGGCCCCAACAAAACCAGACCGTATGGTCAAGATCACGATGCTAAATACTGAGTTTCAGGTCAAGGTAAACGGTGAACTAACGAACAGCTTCATAATGAAATCTGGTTTGAAACAAGGGGATGGACTTGCTGGAATGCTCTTTCATATAGCGCTGGAACACGTCATCGGGAAGACATCAGCTGAAACCTTGGGTACACTAATGTTCAAGTCCACACAATTTGTAGCGTATACTGATGACGTTAATATTATGACACGTTCAATCTTACTTACCAAAGGGGTATTCTGTGCCTAGAATCTAAAGTAAACCAAATTGGCCTACGAGTTAATAAAACGAAAACTAAATTCAAGACTCAAACGAGAAAGAAAACTTGAAAACTTGAAAGTGTGGATAACTTTGTATATCTTGCACCCAACTTGAATGGAAGAGGCACCGAAAAGGACGAGGTTGGACGCCGCATAAATGCCGTAAATAAAACCTCTATCTCCGTACTTCTCATTTTAAGGTCCAGAGTGGTGCACAGGCAAAATAAGTTCGACATTTATAAAGGACTACTCAAACCTCTGATTTTATATGGAAGTGAAACATTGACCCAAACGAGCGAATCCAAAAAAAAGTAGACGTATTTGAACACAGTGCTCCAGAAAATCGGCGGGCCAGTGAAATAAGGAACCGAGTGGATATTACGTTACAAGGATGGGTTGTATGAACTATTTCACAATACACCTGTTCTCTCTTGCGTAAAATTACGTAAATTGCAATGAGCAGGCCATATAGAAAGAATGAAAGACAACCGGCTACTCAAAAGAACATTGAAGGGTAGAGCACAAGGTAGACGTCCAGAAGGAAGACCAAAGACGCGATCGGAAGACACGATAGAAGCTGACAGATTTGTTGGGAGTAAACAACTCGCGGACAAGGTCGCGGAACCCTGATGATTGAAGGAGATTAATCCTAGAGACCAAGACCCGACTTCGCCTGCCACTTCGTAGATGATGATGAACACGCATCCTTGATAATTCAAATCCACCATCTATGGAAGGGTGATGGGGATGTTTTGACGCTGAAATCTTGAAAAAAAGCAATATTTCTAACGCTAAATGTCCTTCTCGATTATCCGGTTATTATGTCTTTACTTGAAACTTTACCTAGTATAAAGTAAACATAACAATTTGTTGAAAATAGAGTTCTATTCTCTATAGTCGTTCAAAAGTAACGGATAGTTTCTAGTGAAATTTTAAAAATTATATTTTCTTACTATTTTGTTGATTTGTTAGATCAATGGATTGCCCCTGAAATCTAATATATTTCTTACGTAATAATTACCGTAGCCTAACAGCTAGCACAACCAATAAAACATTAGTATTTACACATCTGAGAAACTTACGAACAAATAGCGCAACCAATAAGTAAACATACTAATTAACGTAACATAATAACTAGCACCAATCTAAGAAACCTATAAAAAATAGAGTAACTATCATAATAGACAGACTACACTAGACGTATCTAAGGTCGAACTTAGGCTGTAACAGACCCTCGTATACGCCTCGATTTAAGTGGAACTTAGGCTGCTTACGTGCCTTCCAAAAATGAGCAGCGCCAATATCGTCAACGTAACGAGATCAACCAAATCCTCTTAAAGTTGAACTCGGGCTTCCAAAAGCCCTCCAACGCAGGTCTACCACGGTCTTTCATAAATGGAACCAAGGCTGCCCAAGCCCTCCAGGAAAACCTCAACGACATTCACCAAAGTGGCACTTCAGCTTTCAACAGGCTCACCGATGGTAAGAAGCCTTGAGCAAAGGTTCTGCTCTAGCTTTTAGGACTCTAATTTCCTCCCTCCATTTATTTGCAGGCTTCTACGACCAACAGGACCCCCTGGGAGCGCTCGGAGGACCCGCATGCGATCCACTCCAACGCAGGTCTTGATAAATACGTCGAGGTGAAGACGATCCCCCCCAAGCCTAGGCTGGGAGAACGCTCCGTAACAACCCACGTGCAGCACCTCGGCCCCTGACTCTAGAAGGATACCGGGTACGCCACCAAGCGGAACCCAGCACGAACACGTCATCAGTTCCTCCTCCGGTGGCACCGCGCAAACGTCACAGGGGCGGGCTTCGAACCAAGCTTGACCAACGAGTAGCGGAGTTTCTCCGGTTGACCGTGATCGCCATCGCTCCCAAAGAGCGGGCTCTCTTCGAGGACCAGGCAACCGCTCTTCAGCACGAATACCGCCGGACTCAGCAAATGAAGTGTGCACAAGATTGCCGGCAACGCCACGCACCCCAGCCGTAAGCACCAGTTACAACCACAGACAAAGGTAGCCCAGCTCAGCAGCCGACGCCGACATCCACCCACCTACGTTGGAGAGACCTGTTAGCATTAGCTGAATAATTGTCGTAATATTTGTAGATTAAGTTGTAATACCCTAATATGTTTTCATAATTGTAACTGTTTAGAAGAAAATCAATCATTAAGTGTTTCCTTTCTCTGGACTCAAGGTTACATGTGTTTCATAAGTAAGGAGTGATTTCTGGTAGAAGTGGCGAAAACAAACTTATAATATTGGATAGTCTAAAAATCACTAGATGGTGTTCGTTGTCATATATCGGGCAATACTAATCAAATTGAGTCAAACTGACATGCGTTTGAAAGGTGACATTCCAGTCTACAATTTTCATACGGACAGTTTTGTATTTCGTCATTCATGTCAAGTGAAATTTCTGAAAAAAATCGTTATAATTTACAATATCACTACGATCAACGTAGGAATGCATTGCAGGCTCGTGAAAAAATTTGTGGTGTCTACGGTCAAGATACTTTATCAAAAGCCACAGCCAAGAGATGGTTCGCTCGCTCTCGTTCTGGAAATTTTGATGTCAAAGATGCACCTCGCTCAGGTCGATCAGTCACTGTAAAATTCGATGAAATCTTACAAAAACTTGAACAAGACCGACACATAAGCAGCTATGACATTGCTAAGGAACTGAATATCCATCATCAAACAGTTCTGAACCATTTTCGTAAGGCTGGATATACAAAGAAGCTCGATGTTTGGGTGACGCATGAATTAACACACAAAAATTTGATCAACCGAATTTCCATTTGCAAAATGCTAATAAAATGCAACGAAATCGAGCTATTTTTGAAGCAAATAATTAAGGGCGATAAAAAGTGGGTAAGATACGAGAATGTCGTTCGAAAAAAGATCCTGGTCAAAAAGAGTGAATCATCACAAACGACTTCAAAGCCAGGATTGACACCAAATAAGGTTATGCTGTGTGTATGGTGGGATTGGAAGGGAATTGTTTATTATGAAGTGCTAGAACCGGCTCTGTATTGCCAGCAATTAACCAGATTGCAACAAGCATTTCAAAAAAACCGGCCAGAATTGATCAATAGAAAGGGCGTTGTCTTCCATCATGACAATGCCAGACCACGCACATCTTTGATGGCGCGGCAAAAATTGACAGAGCTTAGCTCGAAAGTTTTGATGCACCCACCGTATAGTCCAGACCATGCACCATCAGTCTATTATTTGTTTCGGTCTCTGCAAAACTTCCTTAATGAAAAGAAATTCACTTCAAAAAGGAACTGTGAAAATCACTTGGCCAAGTTTTGCGCCGATAAACCACAGAAGTTCTACACAGATGGAATAATGGATCTACCCAAAAAATGGCAAAAGGTCAAAGATAATAATGAACAATATGTACTTAAATAAAATCCATTTAAATAAAAGAAAATGTCATAAAAGGCACAATACTTTTTAGGCTTACTATATTATAGCTTAATATATTACCTTTCATATGTAACCTCAAAAATTGGAATACGAATACATCAGGTCAATTTCCAGTGAAGAGAAATCGTTCTCAAAATCGGGAATTTGACCTTTATCTAACGGATTTCAGACTTTACCGCAATGCGATTCTAATGTGGGAACTAATGACAAGTAACCGTAATTAATTGGCGGAAACAGAATCTTTTTAACCTTCCCTCTTTCAAAAGTTATGCGTGAATATACAGAAAAAAAGCGAATAAAAAAAATTTACGTTCGAAACTGATAACCTTCTCTTCTATGGAAGTCGGTTGAAGAATAAATGGTAAGTAGTCTGTTTTTTGGCAGGTTCAAATAATTTAATATTTATAAAAAAAGGGTTTTCCCTAACAATTCTTTTCAATTTTGAGTTGGAGAAAAAACCGGTATATAATAAAGTTTATGGAGTCGGCGCCAAATCAAATTTATCCCGTTTAAGTTTCGATTGACTGATATCCTATTTATGAAAATTATTTGTGTATAGCTACAGAATTGAGTTGCTTCAATAGTTTTTTTGAAAAATCATTAGAGAAGAAAAATTATTACAGCAACTCAATTATGTAGCTAGACACTAAGAATTTTCACTAGTAATTTCAAGCTATTGAAGCTATCCGAAAAACGAGGACGATATCTGTACGAAGCAATAAAGCTCACTATAGAGCAAAAAAAATCGTATGGATTTACATTAAGTCGATGAAAAAATAGGGCCAAATGATCAATTTAAAGTTTAGCAATATGTTATTGCCACTCACATTTTCAAAACGGAGAAACTGGAAACTCCAATTCCATAAACCACATATTGTTGTTCTAACTGGAGGGAGTCCAAACTGTTGAGTGCAGTTTGATTGAACTTCTTGTTGGTACTTGAGTACTAGATTTCACTACACTGATTTTGTGGGGATAAGTTTTTGCAATTCTGCTCTTAGAGACCTACCTACACATTTTATTTCAGTTGCTCGGAGGATCATTAAAAATTTATTTAATCCTAGAACTTGTAAAAGGCCGCAACTACAGATCCACTAGTCATGTTTGGTGCATGCAGCGGCTATAGTTTCAGAGGTGAATTTCAGAGACGAACAAATTGGCTTATATCAGAGTCACCACTCGCCGACAGAGAAATAGCAGCATAATAGCTGTAAACTAAAATATTGAAATCTATTGCGCTGTAAAAACGCCGACTGATCAATCGGAACTAGGAGCCCCTAAATCAACGCTTTCTAGTAATTAAATTATATTTTACGAGTGTTTTAAACCAAACTGGCTTTGCGTGAACTCTTATGCTGGATATAACAATCGAACATCATGGACATGCTTTCCCATCAATGTTAAATTCAAGAATGCCTGTTATTAATTCCTAAGCTTTCAAAAATTTTCCTTCAAATAAATCATAGATTAGAAGAACACGATAGACCTTTCTTTTGAAAAAAATTGAAGCATGCATCGAAAGCAAGAAGATCTCGCCTGTCGAGTATCATCATCTTAATGCTGAAATTGCTTTTTGATTGCAGGAACAAATTCTGTACACTTCGATTCTTATATACATATACGCATTAAAATCTGATATGATAACCTTCCAATGTTCATTAGTATCGGGAAGCCTACTGGGCTAGCATTTTATTTTTGAAACAAAAAACACCTTGATGGCTCTACAGAAAAAGAACCTGCGCAGTAATATTTCCATATCAGTAACCAATCGAAGTTCTTTAACTACCGTCTGGGCATAATTATATCAAAAATTAGCATAAAACCAGTAAAAACGGTCCGACCGTTGTTGGAGCTTTTGTTGATTCTCATGACTGCCTATGCTTGAATGTTAGTTTAACTACCTTAATCATTATTGGACATAATATTCTTATCTTCCAGCCTTTCGATTCTCTATAAAAACTGACCAGTTTTCAGAACTTCAATTAGTTGCTCACTGGAAGATGTGTAGTAACGTCAACTGGTGGTCGTGAAGAATGGACTGGATTCAAATTCTTTACATATTTTGTAAGTACATATATTGAAGCAATTAATAAAAAATTAAAAAATATCCATCCAACAGTTTTTCTGCAGATACCTACAATACACGCCATATTAAAATGCGGATGTGCTCCAGGACCCCGGGGTTTGAAAGGCGAAACAGGTGACACTGGTGCCCAAGGACCACAAGGTAATACAGGTAACCCTGGCCCACAAGGTCCGCCAGGTGATGACGGCATAAATGGGGTGCCTGGTACCCCAGGTACTCAAGGGATTCAAGGACCTCCGGGAACACCTGGAACCGATGGAACGCCTGGTGCCGTTGGTGCCCCGGGGCCTGCCGGCGCTAGAGGAGCTCGTGGTCCCAGAGGATTCCCTGGTCAAGATGGAACACCAGGAGTACCAGGAGCTGCTGGTGCAGCAGGACCTACTGGAGCTACTGGACCTACAGGCGCACGTGGTCTGCGAGGGCTCCAAGGCGTTCAAGGACAGAAAGGGGAACCAGGCGATTGTACTGGTTGTGCTAGATCGGAGATAGCAGGGGCCGTATCGCAAATGAAGAAGAGATATCAATACTATGACCCCTATTATGAATTTTCTTCACCTCATCAATTTGATCTGGAAGAATTGGGGGACATGTTTAGCAATTCTGAAGCAGTGGAGATTGAAAATGAAAACTTTGACTATGTCGAAGGAAGTGGGGATCAGTTAGATTATCATAATATTCAAAATGAATATGTAGATACTGAAAATCCCGTAGAAAATGAAATTGAAGATGAAAATCTATTGAGCAATCATAAAAAGAGGCCAAATCGTCAAAATAATCGAGTTCTTGGCTATTCTTTTCCAGGAAGATATCAAGGGTTGAGGGCAGGAATTCCAATATTGATGCCACCTCCAGGTACATATTTTGTTGAGTTGACAGCTTTTAAAAGTCACATATTTTACAGAAATTCCTTCTTCATCAACACAAACCGCTAGTGAAGCCCAGTTCTACCCTAAGGGGTCATCAGTGCAAATCACTTCTTTTAGGAATCTGAAAAAACGATTAACTGGATCTCTGGAAGCAGCTATCATTGAAATCCGAAAGGATATTTATGAACTGCAAAAACTTTATAAGGAATTAAGTTAGAATAGATGACATTAGTACGTTACATATAGTATTTGATGATTTGTGATTAGTTTAGAATGTAAATGTTCAACAAATATTCTAAACTTGTTTTATATGTTTCATGCGCTCACGCAAAAAAAGGGTCACTTATTGAAATATTAAAAGTAATATTCATATACAAGGCATTTGGCCAAACCATTACTACAAGAAAGCATCAAAACCTAATTTTATGAAATGATATGCCATTCAATCTGTTTATAAGACATATTTTTTGGAGACAAATTCTTATGACTTTCAGTCCTTACCCAGAAAATATGTGAAATTTAATTAGTCGACTAAGGAACCCACAAAAGATGCAAAAAATCTGGAAATCAAAGGTGAAATTGTTAAGCCGCAAGAGAAACAGAAAACCAGAGAATTGTTGGCGACGGGAAACAAGGTCGAGTTTAGGATCAATAAATATTTCCCTTTTTCGTTAGTTTTTCATTAAAACTGCTATAATTTGTTTTTTTTTTCATTAGAATTGCTCTATTATGTATCTGTCGATTAAACAAATTATAGTGCTTTTAATGGAAAATCAACAAATAAAGGATAGTTTGCAAGTGGTAAATACTCGTATGAGAAAATACACAGTCTATAAATCTTTTAGAGATCAACCGGAAACTGAGCCTTTCGGAACAGACATGAAATCAAGTTCTTCTGACCCAGCTCAGTAGAGGAAACCATGAAACCATAGTATAGTATTGTTTTTGAATGATTTCATAAGAGAAAGCTAAATATATCTAAAAAAAACCAGCCTCAAAGAGGTCTCAAGGCGAAAACAGCTCCTGGTTTCCTGTTTATGAGTAGTTTCCCTAAAAAAAAATTCACTTTATGAACTGCAAAAACTAGCACGTTAAAGTTTAGCTTTTATAAACTATTTTCCATTTGAACATATGAAGGGGTATGACTATAATTTTGGCAATAGTGAAATGTTCTTAGTCAGCTCTTGTAGGGGATGATTTTTCTGGTGAAGAGGTTATTGTTTGAGTGTGATACACTCAATGCACAAAACCTTCGTAATAGCCACTAAACGCTTCCTGTCGACCTAAGAGTCAGCTGGAACCGTTTGATACATTGCTTCTAAGTAGGCTCCTTGATATGAGTGGCAGAAATCCTTCTCAGGCAGGCAGAAAGATGGATTGCAATAAAATGAGTCTTTTTTAGCCGCCAGGGCTGTCTTAATGTCGCCCCACTTACGCGATCTGGAGAGAGCTTTCCTGTTTCAATGAAGAGTCCAACAGCAACCAGCATCATCTTTTGTGCGCCGCATAAAACGTCTTCCTCTCTTGCGCAGTTAAGAAACCTTGACTTGCCAGTTCTTTGCATGTAAGACTGATAATATCGATCCCCTTTAAAGAGATGGGTCTGATAGAAACAGGGTTGGTTTTTGGGTATCCTTTGTTCATCTATACGAGTAACATACCTATCACACTTTAGCTTCCGGCTCGTCAAAAATTTCCTACAGCTCATGGTTGCATCGAATTCGCCACTGATCTCTATCGAGATTCCTCCAATTATCCGTCTCAGGACGCGTCTTTCGAAGCCGTTCAATATGTTATCGGATACTTGGGTTCGGGTCTATGTTTTACACCCAAAGCATAGCGTAGGTATCATCACAGATTTGTATACTTGGAGCTTTGTTTTCCTCTGTATGCAGTTGGTTTTCAAGATCGTCAAAACTGAATAAAAATTTTTATTTGCAAGCTGTGTTCTTCTGCGCATATTGTCCTTTCATCAGAGGTACTCGTTATTTTGGCACCCAAATATACAAATCCGCCCATATTTTTGATATTGTATTCGCCAAGGGTGATATTTTAAGTGTTTGACGTATTTTTTCTTGAATGCGCCATGAGCTTTGTTTTATTCTCATTGATTTGTAGCCCTTCTAGTTTTGCTATGCTGTCGAGTTTCAGGAAAAGTTCTTTGGCAGTTGTCAACGACCATGAAAAAATATTGATGTCTTCCGCATAGGCTACCATTTGGCTCGATTTGTATAGTTATATACCTCTTGCATCGGCCAGTGGCTTTCTTATGACATATTCCAGAGACATATTGAACGGCAATGGGGCCAGTCTATCTCCCTGCATTAGGCCGATATTTATGTCAAAGGCATCGGTGAGTTGGTTATTGATGCGGACTTAAATGGTTGTCAACGTCATTGTCATTTTGGCAAGACGGGCTAGTTTGGCCGGATTATCAAATTAAAACATTATTTGGTACAGTACGTTACTATCAATACAACCGTATGCTTACTTAAAGCCCACGAAAATTTGGTGTACGTCTATGTTGAACTCCCAGCATTTCTCAAATAGTTGCTTGACTGTAAACAATTGGTCTATCGTCAATCTACCTGCGCGAAAGTCACCCTGATACTCCTCAATAATACTGTTTGCATATGGTCTGATTTTATTTTCTAAGATCTATGAAAATATTTTGTACGCCGTACAAAGTAGTGATATGCCTTTAAAGTTACTTTTTTGGTGGATAGAGAATATAATCGATTGGCCCTACTTGCTAGGCATATGTTTTTGTTGCCAAATGTGCTGGACGACTTTGTGAATAGCTTAGCTAACACGGCTGCAACCATATTCAATGAGCTTATTCACTTAAACACTTTCATGAGACTATTGGGGCACAACAATCGGGTTGTCCGTATTGTTGAACCTAATCCACATTCACTGGAATTCTTATAGCAATATCAACCTATAGTAGTGAATTGTGAAGGCTCAAATGCCATGGAGCTCAAACCGTTTGCATACCCATCATATATATATATATATATATATATATATATATATATATATATATATATATATATATATATATATAAAAATATATATATATATATATATATGTGTATATGTCTTGAAATGTTGCTCACTAGATTTACATCGATCCTTCTCAGTAAGTCGTCATAATATTTTTTTTCTTAATTCTATTGATCTCATTCGCTACTCTACTGAGGTTTTAATAATGTTCTCACTTTGCACTGGTTTTCCTTGTTAAATATATCTTGGCACACATCATCGAACCAATCATATCTTTTACGCCAAGTTTGATTTCCAATCATCTATTCTGACATGATCTTGATTTTTACTTGGACTTCTACCCACGGTTTGTTGCTTGTTTTCAGTGATGTGTTTGATAGGAGCCGAGCTGGTTGCCGAGGGTCTCCGTGAAATTTTTCGTCACAGACACCGAGGTCAAGTTTGTGTAGAGAACAGATTTATTTGATTAAGTAATGAGTCGAGTTCCAATCGGCTCCTCGGTATATGCGGACAACAACAAGTATTTTTGTCGTATCAGAATATGGCCGATCCCAGGTCATTTTATGTATTCATCAATGTGGGAAGCAAGTCAAACGTTTATTTCTGCTGAATGCGAAGTTAATCAGGCGCTGGCCATTGTCATTGAATTCGTCGTGGACGTTATATCCTCCAGTTGTTCCCCGAAGATATATCTCATTGCCAACTTTGCTTGAAATTTAACATCGAATCAAAACTAGTCGAACTACAAATCAAGGAAGATAAAGCAAGACGCATGACGCAGTCGAAGAAAATACTCACTTGGAGGTTGCAGTGCTACGAAAAGAGAGAGAGAGCTTAAAATCGAGTAAGTTTTTTCAGGAACTCAAATCTCGTGAGCAGCTTAGTAGTTACTGGTTCATGAATGTATGTTTTAACCAAAAATAGTTAAGTAGGGTATGAAATGAAAGGTCATTATGAGGTCTTTTAAATTATAAACTCGATAACGGGGTATGTGGGGGAAGCAGAAGAATACAAAAAACTGGTATTCCCTCCTTGCAATCAGACATCTGTGGACAGGAAAATCTAAAAAAATTTTGGAAGCTGGGCTTTATGAGCACAACAACGATAAATACCTCATGTACTACTAGTCATGAGTCGACTAGTCTTTCTAGGTAATTGTAGAAAATTTTGCCTTCAACGTTTTGCCACGGTTGTTAATAATTACCAAAGAACTTTTCTTGAAACTTGACAGCGAACCAAAACTAGTCGAACTACAAATCAAGGAAGATAAAGCAAGACTCATGACGCAGTTGAAGAAAATACTCACTTGGGGTGAGAGGACGTGGTCGATGCAACGAGATAGTTGGAGGCTGTAGTGCTACGAAGAGAGAGAGAGAGAGAGAGAGAGAGAGAGATTAAAAAAGATAGCTCGTTTTTTCAGGAACTCATATCTTGTGAGCAGCTCAGCAGTTACTGGTTCATGAATGAATGTATGTTTCAACCAAAAATAGTCAAGTAGGGTACGAAATTCATGAGGTCTTTTAAATTATAAATACTATAACGGGATAGGTGGGAGAAACAGAATAATATGAAAAACTGGTATTCCCTCCTTGCAATAAGACATCTGTGGACCGGAAAATCTAAAACTAAATCGTAGAAGTTCGGCTTTATGAGCACAACAACGATAAATACCTCAAAAGTAAAAATTGGCTCAGCTTTGTTAATATTATTAGAAGTTCTGAATTTCCTTTTTTCACCAATAAAATCGTACATACGAGTATACCCAAAAATTCAATGACATTCAATGCATGAAAGTAGTTTAATGCAAGGTAATTCTTTCCTGGTATTTGCATCAGGTAGACCGCGTGGTGTAGTGGTTAGAGCAGGTCGTCAAAAATTTCATACAGCTCATGGTTGTATCGAATTCACCATTAGTCCCCTTCTAGCTTCGTTCCAATTATTCACCTCGCTCAAAGGCGCTCAATAAATTTGCAGATGCTTGGGTTAGGGTTCATGTTTCACACCCATAGTATAACACAGGTCTTATCACAGATTTGTATAATTGGAACTTTGTTTTTCTGTGTATGCAGCTGGTCTTCAAGATCGTCAATTTTTATTTTATTTGTGAGCTGTATTCTTTGGCGTATTTCGTCTCTTTCATTACCATTTCTTGTAACTTTGGCACCTAGATACATAAATTTGCTCGCATTTTCGATACTGTATTCGCTAAGTGTGATATTCTGTGTGCTCGAGGTATTTTCCTCGACTGCGTCATGATTTGTTTTATTCTCATTGATTTGTAGCCCTACTAGTCTTGTTTCGGTATCGAGCTTCAGGTAGAGTTCTTTGGCAGTTGTTAATGACAGTGACAAAATGCTAATGCCGTTTGCATAGGCTACTACTTGGCTCGATTTGCAAAGCAATGCATCCCGTGTATCGACAGGTAGCTTCCTTATGACATACTCCAGAGCCAAAGTAAACAGCATTGGGGCTAGCCCATCTCCCTGTTGTATTCCGATATTTGTGTCAAAGGCATCGGTGAGTTGGTTATTTATGCGGACTTGGGAGGTCGTCGACTTCATTGTCATTTTGATAAGACGGACTGATTTAGCTGGGACACCAAAGCAAAGCATTACTTGGTGCAGTACGTTACAATTAATACTGTCGTATGCTTGCTTAAAGTCAACAAAAATTTTGTGTACGTCTATGTTTAACTCCCAGCACATTTCAAGTACCTGCTTGACTGTGAACAATTGGTCTTTTGTCGATCTATCTGGTCTAAAATCACCTTTATACTGCCCAATAATGCTGTTGGCGTATGATCCGATTTTATTTTCTAAGGTCTTTAAAGTATTTTGTACGCCGTACAAAGTAGTGAGATATCTCTGTAATTTTTGCAATGTAGCTTGTCACCTTTTTTTTGGATAGGGAATATAATTGATTGGCTCCACTCTTTCGGCATATGCTCTATTTTCCAAATGTGATGGCTAACTTTTTGAATAGCTTCATACACACTGACACCACCATATTTGATGAGTTCTACGAGAATCTCATCGATGCCCTGCGCTTCATAATTCTTTTGGGCTTTGATGTAGAATGCACTTCACCCAGAGTTGTTGGGGTCAATGGAAGCTCTCCGCCGACATCTATAGGCTCGAATCCTCTAGAGCTATACGGAGGATTACAGAGGTTCTTGAAATATGTTGCCCATCTTTCCCTAATCCTGGTTTCATCAGCGATGATATTGCCGATATCATCACGACAGAACGTGGTTTTGGGCTGATAGGCACGTCTCAGGCTTTTCACTACTTTGTGTGCTTGGCTAGTGTTGTTGCTGGCTAGACTTATATCGGTACTCCTCAATTGGTCGTCACAGTATTTTCTTTTCTTAATTCTAATTATCTTATTCGCTAGTCTTCTGAGATTTTCATAGTGTTCTCTCTTAGTCCTGGTTTGCCTACGTATGCCTGATTCTTTTTATCTAACGCATTCTGGCACTCATCATTGAACCATTCATTTTTCTTGCACCGGGCTTGATGTCTGATCGTCTGTTCTGCCATGGTCTTAATAGCCGCTTTCACTTCCGTTCAGAGCTCGTTTTTAGGGTTTTGTACTAAAATACAAAACCCTATTGCAATCACGACCTGTGTCCGTCTGTCCGTCCGTCCGTCCGTCCGTCCGTCCGTCCGTCTGTATGTCACAGCACTTTTTCTCCGAAACTATAGAGGCTACAGCCATGAAACTTTGTGGAAAGGTCAGAAGTGGTGACCTCTTGAAAGTTCAAGGGTGAAAAATTTTTTCAAAGGGGTTTAAGGGGGGTCTCCCCATATAGGGAGTTGACCCCTCAAAAAAAATTTTTCACCATTGGTAGTCGAGTAGGGTGTCATTGGAAAGGTCTCAATGAGATCTTTTCAAAACAGGTCTTAAAATTGCCTTATGAGTACCGAGGGGGGCAGGGGAAGGGGAAATGTACGAACTTTTCGCGTACCCCCCCCTCGCGATTGGACACCATCCATCCGAAAAATTTGAAAAAAATCATGAATGTAGGCCTCAATGAGTACAACAACAACAAATACATGAGAAGTCGAAATTCACTCAACTTTGTTAGTAATAGTATGATTTATCGATTTTATGTTTTCTTGAATAAAATCTAAATGGTACCCTTAAATTCAATGAAATTTAGCAAACAAATGACTTTTTATAAGATTGATCTTTTCTGAAAGTTTCATAAAGATTGAATAGTATTTAACGAAGTTATAGCGATTTGAATTTTCCTGTATTACAATGGAAAAATTTGCCCTGTATTACTATGTAGCCATATGCGCTTTTCACCGATTTAGACACTACAGCTTTGCTAGGATTTGCATGAAAATTTCAGGAATGATAGATATCATGAGGATGACTACATACAATTGAAACAAGTCGAAGAGGCAGGAGAGAGCTTCTAGCAAAAGGGCTTTGTAGCCATTCTAGAATTCGAAAAAATAGGCCATGAATCGATGCTTACAGTACAGAGGAGTGGCCCCTGAAAAAAATTTCATGAAAGGTAGCCGATATGAGTATCAAATGAAAGTTCTCTATGGGAGCTTTTCAAAACAGTTCTTAAACTGACAGTTTTCGCTTCAGTGGGGGCACAGAGGGGGGAGGGGGAAATACATGAAAAATGTGTTTTCTCCCTCGTGAATGGACACGCGTGATCTAAAAAAATCTGAAACAATTATCAAGCGAGATATTTATGGGTATAACTTTAACAAATACCTCAGAATTAAAAAAATTTTTCAACTTAGTTAATAATAGTATGATCCTCGAACATGACGTGTTTCTTAATTTTATTCGTTGCTGGTTACGGCATTTTGTAAGTTGAGTACAAAACCCTTCTGACATGAGCATAGGTCTGTCTACCCAACTTGTTTGTCTTTAACGACGCGTCTGATGAGATGTGAGCTAGCTGGTTGTTGAAGGTTTCTGTGAATTTTTGGCCACAGATGCCGTTTGGAGCCATTCGATGTCAGTTTTTGTGGTGAACTGGTCTTCACTGAATATGCCTTTGACATACGACATCGATAGGTTAATTTTATCAAGTAATGATCTGAGTTACAATTGGCTCCTCCGTATGTACGGACGTCAAGTATGCATGATCGATCTGGTTTTGTGTGTTGCCATCCGGTGATATCGAGATCATTTTATGAATGGGTCGATGTGGGAAGCAAGTCGAATGCATGACTAGGTTTCTGCTACATGCAAGGTCAATCAGGTGCTGGCCGTTGTCATTTGTTTCATCGTGGAGGCTATATCCTCGAGTCGTTCTCCGATGAGATAGTTCATTTCCAAGATTAGCGTTGAAATCACCTATAACTATTTTTTTTCATTTGTAGGCAATGAGTCGACTAAGCTTTCCAGGTGATTGTAGAACCTTTCCTTCATTTCTTCGTCCTTTTCTTCGGTTGTGTCGTGTACATTTATCAGCCAGATTTGATCGAATTTCGCTTTTATACGGATCGTACATAACCGTTCATTGACTGCCTTAAAATCAATAACGTGCGATTCAAACTCTCTATCCACGATGAAGGCCACTCCAAATTCTCGTTTTCCAGTATGTTTCGAACTTTTAAATATTGTGTGCGATCTCATGTCGTGAATGTCGTTTCCATTTCAGTTCGTTTCCTGGATTTCCAGATTTGTTATTGACTGGCCTGTTGTAAAAGGTCCTTAACAACGCCAGGGTAATTGAGTGATCTGACATTCCAGGATCCAATGCCATACTCCATTTTTCGTTTGCGAGGCCCATCTGCAGGTTTGGAAACAGTGCAGGGTTTTCCAAGGACGGGTAGGTAGCCCGTCACCCAACCATGCTCCGGTGGCATGGTTATACTGTCGATTCCGTTATCAGGCGCGCAAGATTCATCTTCACCCTCTTACGTCCCCAAAAAGGAGATTTAAATAGGATTTAGTAACAGAACTGTAGATATATTTACAGTTACCGTCTACGGCGGGGTTAAAGTGAAGTTAATATTAACGTTAAATTTTTAAATTTCTCAAGTATACATTTAGTTTGTATGCTTTGATATCTCATTTATGCATAAAAATAAGAAGGCTAAATTTTAAATCATGTTGGCAAGGATGGTAGCAGATAGGCATAATAAATACAGTGTGCTCGCAATAGTGGCCGATTCTAATATTAGATTCCCGGGCTTATGCACCAACATACAAAAATAATCAAGACTTTGAAATTTTAAATGCAATAAAGGGTAGTTACCCAGTCCTCTTCTGACGAGCACTCGTAGATAGGTCGGGTAAGGGCAATTTCGGTTTCAATGTGGTCTGGGCCTAATGCGATATTTTCGGAGCTATGCACACTTGCTAAATTCCAATGTATAGGGGGCGGTTGCTTTATCTGGTGCGTTAATCAACTCAGTGACCTACAGATACACACATAAATTTTAACAATTTTTCTTTGGTTCTTCACTGCAATATTCGCTTATGCAACGACTCCGCAAACTTTTACACAAGTTATTTGGCTAATGAAATGGTGGGAAACCGATGGCGGGGGCTTTCACGGAATTTCCAATTCAAGCAAAAAAGTAGGTTTAAGTAAAAGCCAAACACATCTCGTTACCATTCCACGGTCCCCGTTATGCTCACGGGCACAAACTGACTACCCCGGAAAACAAGACCGCACTCAATGCGGTATGTGGGCTCTTCGCCTGCCACAACTAATTCCTGTTCAATTTTTTACGAGACTCCGTCGTCAAAGCGATATCCAATATCGTTGCATGTGCGATCTCGACAAGGAGAATATCTTTGGAGTGCGTCGCTTTAATTCCGGACGATTACGACTCCAAAAAATTCGTCACACCAAATTGTTTTCGGACACTACAAAACTCATTTTTTCCGAAGAAAACGAGAATTCCGGCTGCATTCAAATTGAAGTTTGGAATTATTGGGCTGCTGCTGCTGCCGCTCTTTGTTTTCGTCTGTCGTCACACACTTTACTTTCCTCCACGAACATTTAATAAATCCACGCATACTTCACGGGAGCCCACACTAATCAATTAACACTGCTCATGCACATTCCCGCAGGTGATTGTGCGCGTAATAATCAATTAATGACGGAGAATATTTCACGCTGCAAAACAAAAACTAACTCGCATGGTTGTCCACCAGATAATCCCCGTCTTATCAAATCCAGTCGAGATTGTCCACTCGACCTTTGCAATCAACTCCGTCTCGAATCAAACTCGTTGCTTATCCCGACGAGACTCCCACCGCAACAGAGGTTTACTTGGCAAACTCTCTGCATGCCGTCAACGGTGGTTTCTTTCCGACGAGATAACGCAATTCATTTTCTAAATTGCGTTGCAAAGGGGATTACCGTCATCGAATTTTGATTGTAAATTTTTATTTAATTTACATGATACATTAAAATTCAGACTGAAGATGAAATTTAGTAAATTATTATTTAGATTTTTTTTCTTTTTAAATTTATTCTTAATAGTAAGACATACTTCAAAAATGGTTTTATTGTTAAAATATTTTTGTACTTAAATTTTTTCTATCTTTTTTTATTTTAAAAGTACACATAAAAATTAAATGATATTTAAGGATTTTGAGTAGCAAAAAGAATGGTGTTTTCGCCCGGGAATGTTTTTTGGTAAGTTTCGAAAGTTTACCTTATGAAAAGCAAGTAAATAAATGACAAGCTACAGTATTGTGGAATCTGACTGCCAAGAAGGATTGAAATTTATAGATTGATAGAATTTTTGACTTAGCTGTAACTGAATCACCTGTGCAGCAATTGTAGTATTTAGGAATTGATATTATGGCCGGTAATAATCATGAGTCGAAAACAATTATACTTCGAGCGAATATGAAAATATTAAACAATTGTTATGTAATATAATAAGTAGCTCCATGATCCTTCTCAACTAAACTCAAAAGCCTGTTTTGTGAAAATTATTTGCAAAAATAAAAGACCACATCCGCAGTGCGAGTTTTTTTAATGAATTGTGTTCTTTCCACTTTCTCAAAGCGGTAAAAGTGATCCCAAGTTTTAATGGTAGGCTATCATTCGCAATGACAAAGTGCATACATCAAAGCAACCTCTTGCGTAATACTTCACTTCAAACAGAATATTTAGTGGTGAAGGATACAGCGAAAAGATGATTTCATTAGTGGAGATGACTTTGCAGATACGATCTTTCTTCATCGCGTTCTTTAATTATTAAACTAGTAATCACGTCCAAAAGTGCATAAACATTGCCTGGCACATATAAATATATCCAACCATATCATCATTCCATTTATACATTTCCCACGTACCCAAAGCAACAGCAAAGTAGAATTCCCATTCCTTCAATGCATACTAGAGAGATCTACGCCTTTTTCGGTATTCTTCTTGTGTAAATCCTTTTGAGTTTTTGCAAATGGGCTTTTTCAGACGCAGCGTTAAAAGTGAACGTTAAACAGGTTATATGAGCAAGAAGAGTGAGAGGCATTGAGGGGACCTGATGGTAAAAACAAGCCAACATTTTTTAGGGTGAACGAGCGTAATGCACATATACAAACGCATTTTGTTGATCATTTGGTGGGGGAAATTTTATACAAACGCAGGTAATCATTCCGAATTGAACATTCGGTGAAGAAGGTAGTCGTCATGAAACGATTGCCTTTCTTTAAATTGCATGCAAAAATGGATGCGTGGACGCGAGAAGCTACGCGTTATTTAATAAATTTATAAAAGCGAGGCCATTTTCAATTTCAGGAAACAACACGACGAATATCGCGATTTTTATAAAGTTAAATTTCTTATTGTAAATCCTTAGAAAATTAACAGTACGCGTAATCTTCATAGAATCACATTATAATAAGCAAGTTTACAACACATCAAGAAAAATATGCGACTAAAAATGATATTCAAATTTGGAATATATTTTTCAGAGAGCGGAAAAACACGGAGGATTCAAATAAATCCAATAGAAGTTTGAATCGACAAACTTTAACAATCAACGTACATTTTTCATTCCAGTTTTTATTACCTCGTGCACAATTCGAGGCTAAAACATCAATTCTCAATCGCTTATCTCTCTGTCTTCGCTCTATGTTGTCCGCACGATGTTTAACGATCAAATGACCCTTTTGACACATACACTCGCAAGACGTGTATCGTATACAAAAATAGGTTGGCTGAACAATGCAACGTGTAAACATAAGGGCGTAAGCGCGAAACCTGTTTGGATATGGGTTTTTACCATTACCGTGTGAAAGAGCCCAATGGCTTCAAACGGAAAAATTGCGGATCCGTTTCTTCGTCATTAACTGAATATGAGTGGTAGCAGATAGGTATGTAGTTTTTGGGAAAAGAGCTGGGAAAGCGGTAGCATGTGGTGTAAAGGAATCTTTTATTACTTTTGTTCAACGCCACCATCCCAGAATTTTGCAATGTTTGTATAAGGAAACTTCTGCAACGCATATGCATGCAACGAAGATTTATTCTTCAGAAAGCTTTCTGCGAATTTGAAACAAGTTTATTTTCGCTTTTCGTGTGACAGTAAACTGAATTTGTAGAGTTACACTTATAATTTAGGATTGAGAATACGATGATTTCGAGGTTCGGGATAAATGAAGAAGATGATACGTTCGTTAATTATGACTTTGAAGCGTAAACGGTTCGGGAATCCTTTCATATTGTGCTTTTTGAACGATTTTAACGATGTGTTCTCAATGGTGCGAAGTGAATACGATTTCTTTGTTGGCAAGTTTCTTTTTGTTGATTGCAAAATTAATTGTAGCACTCGTTTTTAACAGCTTCAAAGGGAAGAAAATGTAACATGAGCAAACATCTTGATTTTTGCGCTGTTATTTCTATGAAACTTTGTCAGACAGAAACTCAACAGTTGCGGTAACACAAATAAAAGCGTTTCATAATTTAGACATTCTCTGAGTGCTTTTGCGAAATGACTTTTAAAAAGAAGCAATAAAATTACTCATACATGTAACTTTTTCCAGTGAACTAGTTAAATCTTTCGTTCCTCTCACGCTTCTAGAATTTTCGAAAGAACTAGAACGTTTTGTACACAGATGTCAGACAGAGGAACAATTGCAGAGGACATGCAACATAAGAAGAAACTGCATGCATATGGTTTACAGAGAAAGTTCAAAGGATTCTATCATATCGAAAATGTATTCTATCTTCTTCTTTTACATTTTCTATGGCTATAGTGCAAATAACTTTTCAGTATGTTGACAAAGTAGAAGATTGAAAGTTGAAAGTACATTTCACTAATTTTACAGGGTAGATATAGGTAGTACCGCATATAACATACGAGTATTTCTGAGCACCATAATAGTATTGCTCTAATCTGCATTAATTGTGGATTTTGGTCAGTTTTGAGTGGGTTGAACTTTTAGCAAATTTTGTTTCAACCACTAGAATGTCAAAGGGTCGAAGTTGTTTTTGGTTCACTTACCTTTCAAGACGTTTCACAGTAATTGTAGCAGAGGCATAACTTCAAAAATGCTTCACAATAATGCGTTTAAAAATAAATAACAAGTTGGGTAAACAGACCTACGCTCATGTCAGAAGGGTTTTGTATTCAATTTTCAAAATGCAGTCACCAGATTGAATAAAGTCAAGAAGCATGTCAATGACGATTTTATTGGAGAAACTATGAAATTCGAAGATCATACTATTATTAACAAAGTTGAAAGAATTTCGACTTCTGAGGTTTTTGCTATTGTTATACTCATAAATATCTCCCTTGATAATTATTTTAGATGTCCAGTCGCGAGGGAGGAAACACATATTTCATGTATTTCCCCCCTGTGCTCCAACTGAAGCAAAAACTGACAGTTTAAGAAGTGTTTTGAAAAGCTCCCATGAAAACTTACATTTCATACTCATATCGGCTACGTTTGATGAATTTTTTTCAGGGGCCATTCTCCTGTACTGTTATCATCGATTAATAGCCAATTTTTTCGAATCCTAGAGTTGTTACAAAGCCCTTTTGTTAGAAGCTCCCTCCCGCCTCCTTGACTTGTTTCACTTATGAGTATTAATTGTAGGTACTCAGCTTCAGTCACTCATTAAATTGAATCAAGTGTTCAAAGCATGCACCTTAAACGTTGAAGTTGGGAAAAAATAACTCAAAATTATTCAATCTTCGCATTTAAAACAGCCACTATTTTTTTAACGATTACTGATACCACTAGCTGAACTGATTCTCAAAGTTATTCATGACACCTATCATTCCTGAAATTTTCATGCAAATCCTAGCAAAACTGTAGTGGCTGAGTCGGTAAAAAGCGCATGTTGTTCCATAGCCATATGTTGCCATAGTAATACATGCAGCGCATATTGTTCCATAGTAATACAGGAAAATTCAAACCGCTATAACTTCGCTAAATATGATGCAATCTTTATGAAACTCGCAGGGTGAATTAGTCTTATAAATAGTCATCTGTGTACTGAATTTCATTACATTTAAGGGTACCGTTAAGATCTTATTCAAGAAAACATAAAATCGATAAATCATACTATTACTAACAAAGTTGAGTGAATTTCGACTTCTCACGTATTTGTTGTTGTTGTACTCATCAAGGCCTACATTCGTGATTTTTTTCAGATTTTTCGGATGAAAGGTGTCCAATCGCGAGGGGGGGGGGACACAAATTTTTCGTGTATTTCCCCTCCCTGTGCGCCCCTCGAAGCAAACTTTGCCAAACTAAGACCTGTTTTGAAAAGTTCTCATCAAGACCTTTCATTTGATACCCATACCGGCTACCTTCAATGAAATTTTTTTTTCGGGGTGTCACTCCCCTACATGGGGAGACCCCCCTTAAATACCTTATAAAATTTTTTAGTAGTTGAACTTTGAAGAGATCACCACTTTGCACCTACATACGAAATTTGATGTTTCTAGCTTAAGTGGTTTCCGAGAAAAACTGCTGTGACACACGGACGGACGGATGGACAGACAGACGGACAGACAGGACGCGATTTTAGAAGGGTCTTGTAAAATTATTTTACAAAACCCTAAAATTTTGCCTACATTTTGCCTTCCCCTGGACCCCCTAATTCACAAAATGATTTTGTTATTTCAGATTCTAAAAGTTCTAATCAAGACCTTTCATTTGATACTCCACTCGACTACCTTTGATAAAAAAAATTTTTTAAGGGCCAATTCGTTATAAGGAGGGACCCCCCTTTAAATTTTTGATAAGGCCTCAACTTTTGAGAGACCATCACTTCTGACCTTTTTACAAAGTTTGAGCATTCTAGCTTCTATAGTATCTTAGGAAATTAGCTGTGACGCACGGACAGACGGACGGACAGACAGGTCGCGAAACTAGTAGGTCTTTGTAAAAAAAAATTTTACAAAGACCTAAAAATGATTTTAATAAAGAATTGGTGAATTAAATTGCAAGTGTAGCACCACGTGCCAGAAGGGCTACTTATGCTAGTCAGCGTCTGCTGCGATCGGATATCGTCTGGCAATTGGAGGTGTCGTCAGAGATGTTCAAGGTAAATGCGCGGTACGTGGGAAGCATTATGCATACATATGGGAACCGTCTGTGACTCCTCCCCCCTTGGTTTGAACCGTCGGCCACAAGAATTTTATCCTGGTTGGTTCGTTGGTAGGTAGAATGTTGCTTTCCGAGATTACCAATGATTTTGATCGTTGATGAAATAATAGCCAAAGGATGGTGATAGTGATGATGACTGCACCAATTGTTGAAAGCACCATTTCAAGTAAGTATTGTTCTCCAAAATAGGTTCCTTTGATGCCAACAGCGGTATTTCTTGAAAACTGGTAGTTCTCAAGGTTTTCCAGTGTTATAGAGTGTTCATCCGCGAATGTAAAGTTGATTTCGTTGAATATTGTAGGATATACTACATTTATTTCATCCCAGTAGGTAAGTTTTTGGGTTGATAATCTCGTTTGCAGTGATGTGGCAGTCATCGGATAAGGATCGTTCCTTTTACTTTTATCTTGTTTAGCCCGCATGTTGTGTTGATGTATGTTTCTGAAATGTTGAAAAAGATAAGGTCGTTGGGCTCTGGTTGGAAGATTTCCATGTCCTCAGCTCGTTCATGAAGCTCACAATGAGCTGGTTCGTTCCTTATTATCTTTGCAATGCACTTGGATTGTTGTATTGGTTTCCAGTGCTCGTTTCGTAGGCAGTAGAAAGTCCTTTCGACGCTATGGCATTCTTCGTCTAGAATTTGGATGTGGTGGGAATTCATGATAAGGTAAGGTTTGGTCTGGATTATTTTGGTTTTTTGGATTGGTAGGGCAATTATGTGGAAAAGAGAATAGGATTCTTCTGATATAATGGGAATTTTAATGTTAAGAATAATATTTGTACCGTTGGAATAGGCGTGGAGACGTAACAACTCGTAAATCTGTTCAGTTGAAGAAATGTTAATATTTTGGCTTTCGAATATGTGGTATAATTCAGTAAGTTCTCGTGGATTCAATATCAACTTTGAGATTACGTCTAATTTTGCCAAAAGGATAGCTCCAGAAATTCCTGTTAAATGGTCATTCAATAAGTCGATATTATAGTTTATACCTAACTGGGCGTATTTTAGGGTTTTATATTCATTTTTAAGTTGGTTTTTAGAATTTTCATTTATGTAATTAAGGTAGCTTGTCTTAATTTTTTGTTGTTGATTTACATGGTTTGTGATATTCTCGAATCTTTCCATCATTTGCCCGTTTAATTTAGATTGTTGGGTTATCTCTGTGCTAAGTTTGTTTTCATTATTTATAATTTTATTTATTTCGTTATTAATTTCAATAGCATCATTTGCGTCTAAGTTGCCGGTTATACCTTTGATTATTGTTCCTAAACCATTTATGAGTCCTCTTTTTATGCGTCTTTGAGGCATAAGCGAGTACAGTTTGTTACTAACTTCTTTAAGTTTGTTTTTGGTTACTTCTAAAAAATCGATCAATTCGCTGTTTTTTTTCAAAAGTTTGAAGTGAATCAAATATTTTATTTATATTGTTTTCGTAACTATCTAGTTGTATTATGTGTATTAGATTGCTATGGGACGTAATTAATCTCGCGTTTCCTAGTTTGATCGGTAGTAACCCAGTATTAGCTGATAGATCCTGTATGTCCCTCTTCTGTCCGAATATTAGCAGTGCAGTTTTTATTAGTAATGAGAGTTACATGGTTATCTTTCTTTACCCTATGTTTTGTAAATCTACGACTAAGCTTATTCCGTCTACATTCTTTCCTAAATACTAATGAACCTTCGTTTTGAATTTCGGGATATTCTTTATTTTCGTTTGATTTCTTTAATCTTTTTTCAGTTTGCTCTTCTAATCTAGTTTTAATTTCAGCTTGTAACTTAATTTGAAATTCTCTTAACTGTTATAAATATTCATGCTTAGTACTAGGTTGTAAACTATTGTTAAATTTATAAGTCCTACTATAAAAGAGTTCGAATGGTGTATACTTAGTTGCTGAATGTATAGCATTATTATATGTAGCTATTAACTCATTCAAAATATCTTCAGGGCCCTTATCTCTATACTTATAATAGATTATTTTACAGGGTGGGCAAAAAGTCCCTTTCCTAAAAAAAATACATAAGTTAATCCTAATTTGGCGATATTTGTTTTTTATTTTAATCACTTTATTTAAAAGTTATTACATATATAAATAGGAAAAGGACTTTTTGCCCACCCTGTATATGTTGCAGTAAGTGTGGAGTGGAGTCTTTCCACGGGGGCGTTACTAGTTGATTGTTGGTATGAAGCTGTATGATGGTTAATGATATATTGCTTACAGAAGTCATTAAATATGGTGGAGGTGAATTCAGTACCTTGGTCTGTTACTACAGTCACAATATTTTCAGGGGTACCGTGAAGGCTGATGAAGTGTTTTAGTGATTTTATGGTTGCTAGACTATTTCTAGCCGGTAAAAACTGCGGCAAATTTAGAGAATTTATCAATAATAGTGAAAATATATTGTTTATCGATTGTATAGATATCCGTATGTATGAAATCAAGTGGCTTTTAAGGGGCTTCGGGGGCTTGAAATTTAGGTTTTTGTGGACATCTACATATTTTAAAGTCTGGCATTGTTCGCAGTTGTTAATAATTTGAGTGATCTTTGTTTTCATATGGGGAAATTAGTATTTTCTTTTAAGATGTAGTAAGCATTCGTTTATGCCACGATGATTATTTTTCTGATGGTAATCATTTATGAGGGAGTCCTGCTCATCACTTTCGGTGATGTCATTTACTATTTCTGTGCACCTAATTATTGGACGCTGAAAAATGTTTTGAATACACTTCTTGAACTATCTTCAAGATTTCGTCTGTACTGTAGGTAGCAGTTAGACGATTAGGGGGAATGAACCTTTTAATCAATTCGATAACATTTTGTTCGGAGAATTCTTGCATTTGGATTATTCCTGAAAGGGGTCTGTACATTTGTTTGAAGTCGTCTATTTGTTTTTCCCAATATAATTTGTAAGGAAAATTCATTCAATGGCTGTTCGGAGATGGGAATTCCATCATTTAGGTTTCCTTCCGCGGAGTGTACGGTAGTACCTCCAGTGGTTTGCATAGATGCGTTCTCCATGTTATCAGTTTCGTTGATGTTGACTTCCTTAAATTTTGCGATCACGTGAGAGTGTGCTGAGTTTTTCGGAATTCGACTTAATGCATCTGCGTTAGAATTTTTTAATTCCCTGTTTGTAAACAATCTCATAGTCGAACTCTTCCAATTTCAGTCTCCAGCGCACTAACCTGGAGTTTGGATCTTTTAAGTTCATGAACCAAGTGAGAGGTTTTTGATCTGTTACGATCTTGAATTTTCGGGCGACAAGATATGGTCTAAAGTACTTCGTGGCCCAAACTATATCTTTCTTTCTCTATAGTAGAGTAATTTATTTCCGAGTCTGTTAGCGTCCTGCTTGCATAACAGATTAGTTTATCGCTACCAATGGGGCCTTGTGATAAAAAAACACCAAGTGCAAAATTGCTGGCATCTGTCGTTAAAACAAAGGATTTGTTGAAGTCTGGATGCTGGAGAAGAGGATCGTTCATTAGTATGTCTCGACAATCATTAAATGCTTTTACATATTTGCCAATCAATTCAATTTTCTGTTCCTTTTTCAAACATTGGGTGAGAGGTTTCGTGAGTTTAGCAAAGTCTCGAATAAATTTGCTGTAATAACCGTAAAGTCCGAGGAAGGACTTAATTTCTTTGGGAGTCTTAGGCAGTGGAAAGTCTAAGATCACTTGGACCTTATCCGGGTTCTGTTTCATCCCTTCAGTCGTAATAAGGTGGCCTAGGAATCCTATTTCTTTTTTGAGAAATTCAGACCTGCCGAGTTGTACTTTAAGATTACCGTCTTGCAATTTTCGGAAAACCTCCTTAAGATTCTCGACATGTTCTTGTAGAGAGGTAGAGAAGACGATTATATCATCCAATTAGACCAAACAGATAGTGTCTTGCAGCTCCTTTAAAACGTTATCCATAACTCTTTCGAATGTTCAAGACGCGTTTTTAAGCCCGAAAGGCTCCTCCTCCTCCTCCTCCTCCTTCAACGGTGAAGGCTGTTTTAGGAATTTCTCTGGGATCTATCTCTATTTACGCTTACGCTTACGAGATCTATGATTGAAAAATACATGGATTTCCAAAGTTTATCGAGTATGTCATTAATATTGGGAAGTGGATATCTTTCAAAAAGTGTTCAAAAAGTATCGCGAATTTCGAATTTTCGCGTGTTACGTATATTCGAATTTCGATTTTTTTGTGGCGTTATGTTGGCACTCATGTCTGTCACTTATGCCGACAAGCTCGGCCATTTTGAATATTCACTTGATTGGTGATAGCTGCTTTACTTGCACGTGTTTTCAATCGTCTTCGATTTTTACTTATTCAAAAAAATGGACCAAAGAACGGGTATCAAATTTTGTGTGAAAAACGAAATTAAGTGCGCGGATGCATTCCGAATGTTGACTGTGGCATACGGAGAAGCTACCTTGGACCGAAGCAACGTTTATCGGTGGTACAAAATGTTTTTAGAAGGCCGAGAAGATGTGAACGACGAAGAGCGCGCCGGACGCCCGAGCACTTCAACAACAGACGAAAAAATTAATGAAGTGGAGAAAATGGTATTGGCCAATCGTCGAATCACCGTTAGAGAAGTTGCTGAGGACCTAAACATATCGATTGGCTCGTGCCATTCGATTTTTATCAACGATTTGGGCATGAGACGGGTCGCCGCGAAATTCGTACCAAAATTGCTCAATTGCGACCAAAAACAGCAACGCATGAACATTGCTAATGAGATGTTAAACTCTGTCCGCGACGAACCAAATTTGCTCCAGAGGGTCATAACTGGTGACAAATCGTGGGTTTATGGTTATGACGTGGAAACCAAAGCTCAATCATCTCAATGGAAGCTGCCGCATGAACCAAGACCGAAAAAAGCGCGCCAAGTTCGGTCGAATGTGAAAGTTTTGCTGACAGTTTTCTTCGATTGCAGGGGCGTGGTGCATCATGAGTTCTTGCCACAGGGAAGAACGGTCAATAAGGAATATTACCTGCAAGTTATGCGCAATTTGCGCGAAGCAATCCGCCAGAAACGCCCGGATTTGTGGGAGAACAAAAATTGGCTTTTGCACCACGATAACGCCCCTGCTCACACATCGTTGCTTGTGCGCGACTTTTTGGCCAAAAACAACACACTAATGATGCCGAAAGGGGAAGAAATGTGGATATACTCGTATGGGAGTGTATTACCATGTGTATTGACGTCTAGGTATCCGAAAGGTTGTTGGAGGCTAGAGAACCAAAATTTCGATCGTCAATTTCAACGTTTTTAGGGTATTGTAAAATCATTTCACTATACCCTACTAAAATCGCGTCCTGGCTGTCCGTCCGTCTGTCCGCCCGTCCGTCCGTCCGTGTGTCGCACCACTTTTTCTCGCAAACTACATAAGCTGGAAACATAAGATTTTGTAAGTAGGTGCAAAGTGATGCCCTCTTCAAAATTTCACCACCAAAGAAATTTATAAGGTCTTTAAGGGGGGTCTCCCCACACAGGGGAGTAGCCCCCGAAAAAAAAATTCCCATCGCATGTAGGCAATATGGATATCAAATGAAAGATCTTGATAAGAACTTTTCAAAACAGGTCTTACACCAACAAGTTTTGCTTTGAGGGGTGCAGGGGAAGGGGAAATGTACGAAAATTTTGTGTCCCCCCCTCGCGATTGGACACCTTCGACACAAAAATTTAAAAAAAAAATCACAGAGGTGTAACTTTAAGAGTACAACGGCAACAAATACCTGAGAAGTCGAAATTCGATCAACTTTTGCTCCGTCTTGAATTTTTTGCCTATAAAATCAAGACGGAACCTTTAAATTTCCCAAAACCTACAATTTAAGTTTTTTAAGTAATTGCATGTGTCCCGAAAATTTCACAATAACTGAACAATAAACAGCTAAGTTACAGCCGATTGAATATTTAACAACTACAACAACATTAACACGTGATACTAGGGAGATATACGTTTGCTATGGACTTAGACACTACAAATATGTAGGAATTTTGATAATAATTTTAGAAATGGTTGGTAATATTGATGTGTTATCATGACTAATCAAGCGATGGGGTCAAAGTACTTGAAACAAAATGGTGGGGAGTTTAAAATCATAGTAACCATAATAATTTTTCGAACTCGATTTATGGAATCTGTATATTAGTCAAGTTTTGATATGCAGAATTAGTTTTTGATTTACTTATTATTTTACAATACCCTTCTGGCAGGAGCATTCTCCTGCTACTTCAACTTGTTTATATCATCATGGTGGTTTGATTAACTAAACTCGAAAGTAGTTCTATTATTTCACCGTAAAATTTTTGGATCGAATCGGAATTTTGTTTAAGATTATGCAAATCTCGTATTAGCGAAGTCTCATATCTTTTATCTACATAGTGCAGAATCAAGTTTTCCTTTATTTGGTCCCAGTTCAATTGAGTCCCGTACATATTTAGGATCTCATTAGCCTCACCTACAATTTTATTCCTTATTCCCCTCAGCATGAGCTGCCCGTAGGGTGTTCCACTGGCCACTCGCAGTAGATTAAGGATTTCATCGACATTGTCAATGAAATCGAGCAAAAGCCTAGGATTGCCATCGTATTTTGGTAAATCCTTAATGGTATCGGGAATTCTTAACGAATTGAAAAGGTCAAGTGTGGTCACTGTCACTGTCACTTAACGAATTGAAAAGGTCAAGTGTGGTCACTGTCAGTTCACTAGCACTAGTGCCTGGATTTGCCATGTTTAAATTGGTTTTATTATTACTTCCACTTATATTATTATTACTAATGGTATTATTATCTATTATATCGTTATTATTATTCCTAACCGCGTTAATATTATTATCGTTTATGTTAACAACTAAATTATTTTTATTAAGTTCAATTAAACTTATTGAACGATACAATGAATAAGTTCGCGTGAAGTTTCACAGAACTAAACCGAATTTCCACTACCACTTTCACTAGTATTTCCAATTTTCAATATATTGCTAAATCTTTTAAGCCTAGAGATTTTCGGGAGGGAGTAGGGTTTGCCTGGTCTAGGAGGAGTTTTGTAGGAATTGCAAGTGTAGTAACACGTGCCAGAAGGGCTACTTATGTTAGTCAGCGTCTACTGCGATCGGATATCGTCTGGCAATTTGCAGGTGTCATCAGAGATGAGGTGAATGCGCTGTACGTGGGAAGCATTATGCATGCATATGGGAACCGTCTGTAAATCGTGCGAAAAAATGTTTCAAATATATCAGAAAAAAGAAGTGATCTTTTTTCAAAAAAAAAAAAAAAAGCTGCCATTTTGCTTCATCTCAGATAAATTCATTGGGTGCTCAGCCACTGGAACATATTTACATCAAACACTATTCAGGGATTTTTTTCAGGAATATGCGAATAAAATTGCAGTGGCTCTAGGCCATAGAGCTACAAGATTATACATTTTATATAAGCTATCGTGTATCCTCGCCTGAATGTGAATGTCCGTAGAAATGATTAGGGTTTTGTACTACCTACGAAATCCAATTGAAATTGGTTTTGTTTGTATGCCCGTTCGTCTGTGTGACTGCAGTTTTTTTCGAAAGCTGTAGTATTTACAAATACCAAATTTGGTAGGTAGATCAAAAGTGATGACTTCTTGAAAGTTTAAGTTTGCACCTCTGTGATTTTTTTTTAAATTTTTGGGTCGAAGGTGTTCAATCGCGAGGGGGGGCGGCACAAAATTTTCGTACATTTCCCCATCCCCTGCACCCCTCAAAGCAAAACTTATTGGTGTAAGACCTGTTTTGAAAAGTTCTTATCAAGATCTTTCATTTGATATCCATATTGCCTACATGCGATGGAAATTTTTTTCTTCGGGGGTCACTCCCCTGTATGGGGAGAGCCTCCTTAAAGACCTTATAAATTTCTTTTGGTGGTGAAACTTTGAAGAGGGCATCACTTTGCACCTACTTACAAAATATTATGTTTCTAGCTTATGTAGTTTGCGAGAAAGAGTGGTGCGACACACGGACGGACGGGCGGACAGACGGACAGCCAGGACGCGATTTTAGTAGGGCATAGTGAAATGATTTTACAATACCCTAAAAACAGTATCAACGATTTTTTTAGCGAAAGGCGTCCTCCACATTAATAAGGGGCCTTTAAAAGTTTTTTGCCGAAGATAGTCGAATAGGGAGTCAAGTATAAGGTTTTGATAAGGGCTTTCCGAAACAGGTCTTAACACAGTGTTATTAACTTCTTGGAGAGCATGTAGTGAATAAAGATGTTCAATAAGTCCGTGAAGGACCGCAGCGATGTTCTGCTGCCTCGGCAGAGGAAGGTGTTGATTCCTGCCGAGAATGCCCTCGTCCGGAGACGCGTGAATGCGCTGGCAGGCTAGCATTGCGGTGTCGTGGGGCGGGTTCGTTTCCCCGGCACGAGGACTCACTACAAAACATTTCGCATTCACGAATTGCTTGCAGAGATCAAGAGGACGACCGAAGTCGCAAATCTGTAGATAACCTCCACGAAGGAATTACGACTTGTTGCGAGAACAAGTGCAACCTGACAAGAAAGACTAATTTGGGGGTGACCTCGTCCTTACCCAAATACATTCAGGGCCCACAAATGAAAGAGGGGCAACCGGGTGGTGGTGGAGCCCCTTCATGCCCACCCAACCGGAATAAATCCAATGTTAAACTGTTGAAGTGGCCAGGTATTCCTCTTCTGAGTGGAAAACTCATACAACTTGAATTATATGAACTTTCCCATCAGAAGGGGAGTACCCCGGTGACCAATTTATGTCATAGAATTATACAATTGAATTGCATAACTCGATGCCATAAAAAGGCACTTGGCTTGGGCCACTCAACCCATACTAAATGCACAAAGTCTTCACTGCTTCCATTTGCTCTATGTTGCACACTTTCCTGTCTTCGTCGTCCCTTCGAATCGCTTACGAAACATAATTTGTGTCGCTGGCGGATTCGCACGCGTAGATTCATTAACTGACCCGAGCAATCTCTGGACACGCACAAAACAACCATTAACTGTCCTATACACTCGCACAGCTCCAATTATCCAACTTTTGCCTCGAGTCTTTGCTAAATTGCGTTTTTGTCTCTGGCTTGAAGCTTACATGAACAAAAGATTTTTCCACGGAACTTCATATCAATAACAATCCACCAAACAGTCCCTTTTCTTTTTAGTTCGAAAAGGAACTTTCTTGCAGTCAACGAAAGCAGGACAGGTGATACAAAGAGCGTCGAAGAAAATGAGACAAAACACAGTTTAGCTGACTGCCACTTACACTGCCCCCGTTCGTCCTAAACTACACTCCACGTTCTAACGTGTCCGATTTCCGCCTGCTGAGTCCCGCAAGCAGAAGTCACACTCTCGATGATACGATGACACGAGCTTGGATAACATCACGAGATGGGTCGATTTGCTCGATTACGGGAATGCAATAAGTACCGGTTTTCCCAGTACCGTTTTTCGCTCGTGCTAATATATCTTTACCACTTAAAGCAATTGGTATAGCCGCCTTTTGAATAGGCGACGGTTCCTTAAACTTTTACACTTATTCAAAAAAAAAAAAAAAATATAGTCCTTAGAGAAACTAATAATAATTTACTCACGGTTTTCTTAGCACGTCTCATCACTTCACCTCACTTGATCTTCTCCGTCTTGTGCACGGAGCGGTTTATGGGAAACTGTTCCCTGAAAACATGTTCGAGGCAAACGCAATAACCTCGCTCGTACCATATGGAAATAGAAGTGCCATCTATGTGTGAACATGCGGTGGTGATAATGCACACTCATTTCGGTTATTTTTAAAATTCTAAATTGTTTATTTTTTTGTGTAGATTCGATTAAGTTTTCAATTGAAAGCAATTTATGTTTATAATTATTAGGCGTAATTAAGGGGGAAATAAATCGAAAGAATAGGACAGGCACGCGTTAATTACCAACAAACAAAACAATTTTTAATTAATATTATGGTTGGAATGGGTAAAATTTGACAAATTTTGTGGGGTTTAAATGATACAATGATTTTATCGTTCCTATAATTTAAGGGGTTAACCGTTTCGTTCTAAGCATTTGCATACCGCATTACACCGCAATTAGTTAAATTATGTTCAAAAGATATTGAAATAAAATCACTACACATTAAAACAGTTTTAGAATTTTGTTTCCCGGGTGTTAAGTACAAAAGAAATTTTTCCCTTTAATTATTTTTCATGCGAAAAAAAAACGAGTGTCGCGATGAGGAAGGTGACTGAATGGTTACTCCTTGTTAAATTGAGTTGGTGCTGTGTGCCTGTGTCAGCGCTGCTTTTAGAGCCATAGCTCCTAGATTACTACAGGGCAGCTAATTTTCTCGTGATCCCAAGGCAATGCGGATTGCGAAAAAGGGGCTGAAGGATATTTCTGTGCATCATGGGTTGGCTTCGGCGTCGGGACTAGAGATGACGGACAATAAAAGAAAAACACAATTGACAGACGGACGGACTGACTTATGTTGATGTTTGCCCGGAAATATACAACCCTTGTGCGTTTTTTGAAAATATATGCGGACGGACAAACAGACGTGACTAATTATCTATCGACGCAGGTCTTTCGCGTGGTACATCCCCACTTCTTTTCCCGATGGATCCGTTATCAAGTAACGGTTAGGTCCCATTACCTTCTTTATGCGGCTTTTTAGGAATCGCCTGTCCAGCTTGGCGTTGTAATGCCCCGCGGCGTCACTTTGGCGGAAGTTTCGCCGGAAAACTTCATCTCCTTCTTTGAAATTAGCAGATCGTGACCGGAGATTGTACTGCGCTTCATTTGCACTACCTGCGGCCTTAATCTTCCGTCCAATTTGTCGGCGGAGGTCTCCTAGACGTTCGTGGGGCTCCAGCGCAACAACGGGGTCTCCCAAACACTTTAATTGCCGTAACAGTCGGTATGATTGACCGTGGCAAATCATGTGCTGTCCAAAGGCGGCAAAGTAAGGGGCGACACCGGTGACAGAATGATACGAGGATCGCAGGGCGCATGTGATGGCAGACAATCGACGATCCCAATCCTTTTGAGATGGGTGAACGTAGGAACGGATCGCAGCCAATAGGGTGCGGTTCAAACGTTCTGATGCGTTGGACTGAGGAGAGTATATGGGCGTCAGTTGGTGTTCAACGCCATACTGCTCAAGTAGGCTCTTAAACTGCCGAGACCGGAACTGTACTCCATTATCTGAGTACACACTCTCTGGAACACCGAACACATGAAATACCCGGTTCTCTAAGAATTTCACGATCGATGGAGATGTAAACTTACGGATAGGTTCCACCATTGGGAATTTTGAGAGCTGATCTAGAACGACTATAGCTCCGATGTGTCCCATTGAAGACCGAGGATATGGACCGAGTAGATCGATGTATAGACGCTGGAACACGCGTTCTGGAACGTTGAGTTGACCCATAGGAGGTCGAAGAGGCTGGTTGGGCGCTTTGGTGCCTTTACAGGTCTCACAGGCGCTCACGTAGTCTTTGACCTGGGATGCCATTTTAGGCCAAAAGAAGTATTTCTTGAGTCGCCGTAGTGTCCGACCGTAACCTCCGTGGGCACTTAAAGGATGGTCATGTGCGCGGAAGATCAGATGTTGTGTCATTTCCTCCGGTACCCAGAGTTTCCAAGACTCTTCTTCCTGCCATGGATCACCAGTGGCGTATTCATTTCGTCTATACACATAGCCGTCTATTACCTTCAAATCAGGCAGCTGTGTTTGTTGTGTCGCTATGGTTTGCCTCAACTCTTTGTAGCTATCTGATTCGAAATGTGGGCTGTCCAAATCTATTTCGATGGGGTCCTCGTCAGTTATTGTTAATTCGGCTCCTTCTGGGGAAAACATCCGTGAGAGAGTGTCGGGTACGATGTTCTGGGTTCCTTTCCGATGTTTGATGGAGAACTTGAACCCTTGCAGTTTAAGAGCCCATCTGGCTAGGCGTCCACTTAAATCTGCCTGGTTCATCAACCATTGTAGTGACGCGTGGTCCGTGATGATCTCGAATTGGTGGCCCTCGATATACGCTCGGAATTTCTTCACAGCCATTACCGCTGCCAAACATTCTTGCTCGGAAACAGTATAGTTTCTTTGGGCCGAATTTAGCTTATTGGACATGAAGGCGATGGGAGCTTCCTCTCCTTCGTCGGTCAATTGCACCAGCACGGCTCCTACTCCATGTTGACTTGCGTCACAATGAATGGAGAAGGGCTTCGTGAAGTCGGGGCTGTGCAAGACAGGAGCTGATGTGAGGGCTTGTTTAAGCTCTTCAAATGCCTTTCGGCTGAGTTCGGTCCAAACGAACTTCCCCTTCCGCAACATGTCTGACAGGGGCGCTGAGACTGTTGCATAATTCCGAACAAACCTTCGGTACCAACCGCACACACCAAGGAAACGTCGTAGCTGCTTCACAGTTTTTGGTAAGGGGAACTCATCAATCGCACGAGTTTTGTCTGGGTCCGTTTTGATAGTGCCATGTCCTATGACATGTCCTAGGTATCGGACTTCTTTCATGACAAACTTACTTTTCTGTACGTTGATGGTGAGTCTCGCCTTACTGATGTGCAGGGCTACTTCTTGTAGAAGTAGGAGGTGTTGATCGAACGTTTCCGTGATGAGTAACAGATCATCGAGGTACACGAACACTTGGTGTTTCAGGTGAGGTGGGATGACCTTGTCCATCAGCCGAGTCATCGTTTGCGGCGCGTTACACAGGCCAAAGGGCATTGTGACGAACTGATATAATGGTCGTCCAGGCACTGCGAAGGCGGTCTTGTCCCTTGACCCCTCATCGAGTGGAATTTGCCAGAAGGCGTCTTTTAGGTCGAGACTGGTGATATAATTGGCTTTCGGCAGTCTCCCTAGTATTCCATCGATGAGTGGAAGAGGGTACGCGTCCTTGATGGTAACCGCGTTTACCTTACGGGCATCAAGACAGAGGCGGACTTTACCTGGCTTTACAACCAAGGTTACCGGTGAGGACCAGGCACTTTGGGACTCCTCTATGACCCCTAACTCGAGCATCCTATCTAGTTCCGCATACACCAATTTCTCCATGGCCGGCGAGATGGCGTAGTGTCTCTGTTTAATCGGTTTACTATCGCCAACGTCGATGGCGTGTGAGACTAGGGTGGTGCGGCCAAGGCCTTGGGTAGCGTACGATGGGAAAGCAGCAATGGATGCTTCCAGGCGTTGTCGTTGGTTAGGCGTCAGGTCATGCCTATCGGGAGTAGAAGTGATTTCGTTGACATTTCTGGTTTTTAAAGACAAATCGGTGAATAAATCGGAGGCCAGTCCAAAGCGAAGGACGAAATCGACACCAAGGTATACATTCTGAGTCAAAGACGGGATAATGTAGAAGGTAATATCCTTCGTCTGACCCCTGAACGTCACGGGTGTCGCTAGTTTACCTCGTATAGGGTGTTTGGTGCCATCAGCTGTACTGATTTCAGTGCGCCAGGATTTAATCAAGTTCGGATAGTCTTGGAGCACCTTCGAGCCAAAGCTCGAGGCAAGACAACTGATACTGGCACCCGTGTCGATCAAAGCAAACACGGTCTCGCCCAACACTTTAATTGGATGGTAAGGTCTGATCTCATTCTCAGCAACCTCCAAGATGTTACACGAGTTTACAGTTTGACGGCAGCTGCGCACTCTCTTGCGGAAATTCCGCCAACGACGGGTTGACCATTTTGTCGTGCACGGACGGGAAGTGACAACTTCGGAAGCAAATATTCGCTCTCGAGCCACTCGATATTCCTGCAGTCTAACATGATAAGGTTTTAGAGTGCGTACTTGAGGCTGCCGCGGTTCTTCTGGCAGTGACTGCGATGGTCGTTTTAATATTGTCGTTGGTGAGGTCTCCGGAAGAGAGTGAACATCCGCAGTCGTAATGGTCATGGCTGGTGGGTTAACGTCAGGTTTGTTGGGGTGAGCCACTGATTGAGGAGCTACTGCTGGGGTTTCGAGTACCGCTGAGGTGGTCGGGTACTCTTTTGGCCGTTTTTTCGCGCGGCACATTCAGAACAGTCCGGGAAGTAAGTGTCCAGCTTGCCGCAACCGTAGCAGAAAACCTTACGTTCTGCTCGGCATGAAATGAACCGGTGTCCGGTTTGGTGGCAATTCCAGCAGGTCGTAAGACTTCCCACTGCTGCTACAGCAAGATGGTCTGGGTCCAAATCATCCTCCAGCTCTAGGGTGGTATAATCTGGGGCCGATTCCGCGATTCCTCGTCGAGGACCCGTCCTGGTTAGTAAGTATGGCCGGTCCCGTAGGTCTTCCTCAAACCCTTCTATGCGACGCACATTTCTCAGCAGGGCCTCCATACTCTGTGGATCGGAGTTCACGATGCGCCGACGAATCTCCGGTCTTAGATTGCGCTTTAGCAGGCGAAGAATTTGGGTAGAAGACAATGGCTCTGACAGCTGGTCATTCAACCGAAGGATATCGGCTCGATATTTATGGAAGGACTCGTCCGGACGCTGCCATCTAGCATTCATCTTATCCAGGACTAATTCGTCCATGTCGACCGTAGGGTATTCCATGCGGAGTACCTCCTTCAGCCGTGACCAGCGTATGGATGGTGGAGCTGAATGTATTCTCCAATATGTCTCCAGTGCTGCTCCCCTAAGCAGCATAGGCAAGTACCCTGCGAGCGCTGTGCGGTCTCCTGCTAGCATCTGCTCAATCAGTGACTCCACCCGACTTATGAAAACCTCTACCGTTATCGTATTGGGTTCCCCACTGAAATGTAGATTCCATCCCTGGATGATGCTGGGGATCTGTGTCGGCTTCAGCCGATACATGTCGTGTGGATGGAAGCGTTGTTCCGGCGGAATCACGGGAGCTTGATTAGGTGGCGGTGCTTGGCTCAATCGGGGCCGGTAAACTGGAGCCAACGGGTTCATTGCTGTACCTGGCCGGATCCGTTCGGGATCACGCCGCGAGTCTACTGGGAAATCCCACGGATTTGGGTCCGAATCCCACATAGGAGGAGTTCTTGGCCGGGGTGGTGCGGGGTTCTCTCTCTGGCTCTCTAGAGAGGCTAGCCGGGTGGACATGTCCTGTACGAGCGCCATTAGATCTCTTAGAACTGTGGTTTCCACAGCCACCGGTGGACTCGCTTCTTCTGCAGGCGGAACTGCTTCAGCCCTGTAGTCATCGTCTCGTGCACTCCTTGTAGTGGATGGAAGGGGTCCGCTTTTGGGGACAGCTCCACTTGTACTGGAGGACTGAGGTCGTTCTGTTGCTGGCTGTGCGATTTCCAAAGGCTGACGACAGAGCGGGCACGTGGATGAGGTTTGCCGCAGTTGTGCCAAACACAGCTGATGTAGCCTGTGTCCGCACTGCAACCTCTGGCTTGTAGTTTCGTCCATGTCCTCGTGACAGATGGAACACAATAGAGCTGGTGCGGCATCCGACCGCAACTTTCTCCTTTCGGGAGTTCTTTTTGTAGGCATTTTAAATCCAAATGGTTTTCCTAATTAAATACCTAGATAAATAAATAATGAAGAATATGGGTATATAAGATTAGCTATATGAATAATGACAATAATGAAGAAAAGATGAGAAAAAGTTACTAAAATTCTTATGTGGCCGTCAGTGGCGAACTATCTCAGAACCTCACAAAAAAAATTTTGATTGAGTTATATAACAAAAATATATGAATGGTCTTTCCCTTCCGACCTTCCTCCCAAGTATGGACACCATGGCACAATCCTTCCAAACGTTTCAGGGACACTCTCTTGTGGCACCATGAAAATCAGGGTTCCGAAGTGATCCCTCATTAGCAAACCTCTCAAGTTACAGCTTGTCAGCCCAGGGTGGGATTCTAATCCACAAACAGCGCGTGTCTTGTCATGGATAGTCATGGATTAGCTAATCAGCCAAGCACATGAAATCAAAATCCATGTAATTTAAGACACTTAGGCACCGCTGGTTTGGGGAGCGGATCAGAATCCTCCGCAAAAAGATGATGGGATAATAACCTCCGAACACAAAAAGGGACTCTAATATCATTTGGCCTTACTAGTTATACAATGGGGTAAGCCACCAAAGTATAAATCAAAAGAAGGACCAAACGATATTGATGTCCATAGACAACACACGTTCGAAAGTTATTAGGCTGCTGGGGCACGATCAGTGCAAAAACCCTCGGGAGTTATCTACCCGCCAATAATTCTAACACCTAGTGGGGACACCTAGAGACGATGGACTGTCTCTTGCTCACGACTGATGATACAGCCGGGCTTTTCGGGCCCCACGTTGGGCGCCATTTGTAGTGAATAAAGATGTTCAATAAGTCCGTGAAGGACCGCAGCGATGTTCTGCTGCCTCGGCAGAGGAAGGTGTTGATTCCTGCCGAGAATGCCCTCGTCCGGAGACGCGTGAATGCGCTGGCAGGCTAGCATTGCGGTGTCGTGGGGCGGGTTCGTTTCCCCGGCACGAGGACTCACTACAAAACATTTCGCATTCACGAATTGCTTGCAGAGATCAAGAGGACGACCGAAGTCGCAAATCTGTAGATAACCTCCACGAAGGAATTACGACTTGTTGCGAGAACAAGTGCAACCTGACAAGAAAGACTAATTTGGGGGTGACCTCGTCCTTACCCAAATACATTCAGGGCCCACAAATGAAAGAGGGGCAACCGGGTGGTGGTGGAGCCCCTTCATGCCCACCCAACCGGAATAAATCCAATGTTAAACTGTTGAAGTGGCCAGGTATTCCTCTTCTGAGTGGAAAACTCATACAACTTGAATTATATGAACTTTCCCATCAGAAGGGGAGTACCCCGGTGACCAATTTATGTCATAGAATTATACAATTGAATTGCATAACTCGATGCCATAAAAAGGCACTTGGCTTGGGCCACTCAACCCATACTAAATGCACAAAGTCTTCACTGCTTCCATTTGCTCTATGTTGCACACTTTCCTGTCTTCGTCGTCCCTTCGAATCGCTTACGAAACATAATTTGTGTCGCTGGCGGATTCGCACGCGTAGATTCATTAACTGACCCGAGCAATCTCTGGACACGCACAAAACAACCATTAACTGTCCTATACACTCGCACAGCTCCAATTATCCAACTTTTGCCTCGAGTCTTTGCTAAATTGCGTTTTTGTCTCTGGCTTGAAGCTTACATGAACAAAAGATTTTTCCACGGAACTTCATATCAATAACAATCCACCAAACAGTCCCTTTTCTTTTTAGTTCGAAAAGGAACTTTCTTGCAGTCAACGAAAGCAGGACAGGTGATACAAAGAGCGTCGAAGAAAATGAGACAAAACACAGTTTAGCTGACTGCCACTTACACTGCCCCCGTTCGTCCTAAACTACACTCCACGTTCTAACGTGTCCGATTTCCGCCTGCTGAGTCCCGCAAGCAGAAGTCACACTCTCGATGATACGATGACACGAGCTTGGATAACATCACGAGATGGGTCGATTTGCTCGATTACGGGAATGCAATAAGTACCGGTTTTCCCAGTACCGTTTTTCGCTCGTGCTAATATATCTTTACCACTTAAAGCAATTGGTATAGCCGCCTTTTGAATAGGCGACGGTTCCTTAAACTTTTACACTTATTCAAAAAAAAAAAAAAAATATAGTCCTTAGAGAAACTAATAATAATTTACTCACGGTTTTCTTAGCACGTCTCCCTCGCCAAACATTCACATCACTTCACCTCACTTGATCTTCTCCGTCTTGTGCACGGAGCGGTTTATGGGAAACTGTTCCCTGAAAACATGTTCGAGGCAAACGCAATAACCTCGCTCGTACCATATGGAAATAGAAGTGCCATCTATGTGTGAACATGCGGTGGTGATAATGCACACTCATTTCGGTTATTTTTAAAATTCTAAATTGTTTATTTTTTTGTGTAGATTCGATTAAGTTTTCAATTGAAAGCAATTTATGTTTATAATTATTAGGCGTAATTAAGGGGGAAATAAATCGAAAGAATAGGACAGGCACGCGTTAATTACCAACAAACAAAACAATTTTTAATTAATATTATGGTTGGAATGGGTAAAATTTGACAAATTTTGTGGGGTTTAAATGATACAATGATTTTATCGTTCCTATAATTTAAGGGGTTAACCGTTTCGTTCTAAGCATTTGCATACCGCATTACACCGCAATTAGTTAAATTATGTTCAAAAGATATTGAAATAAAATCACTACACATTAAAACAGTTTTAGAATTTTGTTTCCCGGGTGTTAAGTACAAAAGAAATTTTTCCCTTTAATTATTTTTCATGCGAAAAAAAAAAACGAGTGTCGCGATGAGGAAGGTGACTGAATGGTTACTCCTTGTTAAATTGAGTTGGTGCTGTGTGCCTGTGTCAGCGCTGCTTTTAGAGCCATAGCTCCTAGATTACTACAAGCAGGGGAAGAGGGAATGCATGAAACCTAGTTTTCTACTGAAAAAAACATGGAGGTTGGCTTTTATTAGCTCAACAACACCATATAACCTTGAAATTCATTTCACTTTGTTATCAAAAGTATGATAAATAAATTTTACATCTCCCGCAATGAAAACTTATGGGGACCTTTAAATTCAATGAAATTCGATACTAAAGTAGTCAAATAAAAGATATGAAAAAGGTTAATTCATATTCGTGGAGCTTATAGCTGCATAAATATTCTCTTATTACAACAAAAATAACACACAATGTTGCTAATCTATGGTCTTTCCATTGAATCAGAAATTGCAGTTTTGATTTGATCATCTTAAACTTTCTGCGTAAGATAAAGAAGATGCCCAATCCTACACAGAAGTGTTGCAGGATACCAAGCAAAATGTAAGGCCCGAAGACACTTACACTACTATTAAAGCAGTACGACTAACCCGGTCGGACCACACATTGGTCGAATCAACGGCAGAGGCCGACAATAAAGAAGCAGGATCAAAGCGGGCCGACACCAAGAAACCTTGGGGGAACGCCCGAAAAGGACGCCAAGGAATGTTTGAATAAAGGGAAAGTAAGAAAAGGTGGGGCGTCTGCATGATACGGCGAAGAAAAGCACCTCTTCAATGCTTCAAATATCTTGGTTATGGTCATACCGCGCAAGTATGCAAACCCGATACGAGCTCTCTATGCGACAAATGTGGTGAAACAGGACATAAAAGAAAAGAGTGTACGAGGGAGACACACTGTACTCTTTGCAAGCATGCTGATTCAAGATCGGATTTTGGGCACGTTTTGTGATCCGGAGAATATCGGGCTCTAGTCAAGGCAATATCACAACTCGATTACCCGTATCCTGCAATTAAAAGTAAACCGTAGTTCCACCGCTAAAAACTGGCTTGAGCAGTATACGAACGATATGAAAGCCAACTTTTTGCTGCTGAGTAAGCGGGCCACGACAAAAGTTCTGCATCATGGTATCCTGATGAAACTGATACTGCCACCATCTGGACTTAGAATAGTGATTTCCAGGTGGAGGGCTGTGGATGGGGGATGGTCTCCTGTGGGTTGCCCGTGGAGGGACCACCTTCTTTAGTGTGTATCAAACGCCAAACGAATTCATATCATCTTTTCAAGCCAAATTTGATGCTTTGGAGGGCGCTGTCTCGAATGCAAATGACAACGTGTTCGTTGGGGGAAACTTCAACGCTAAAGCAATCAAATGGGGTATGTCTCAAATAGATCCTCGGGGAAACGAATCTTTGAAATGGCGCCCAGGAAGGTACTTGTCGTACTAAATACCGGAAGTATGCCAACTTTCCGTCGTATTAGCTGTAAAGGAACCATACTAGACGTGATATTTTCCACGCAGTCCTTAGTAAGGAGGATACATAACCGGAGAGTATCAGAGTACTACTCAACCAGTGATCATCAGTACATTCTGCTTGAGATCAGTAATGCCTTCCGATGGCCGTGCTCTCGACCTCCTTCGATTAAGTGGAAGATCGGAAGGATGGACGTCGAGGTGCTCACGGCAGGTGCTCCGCTGCAAAGCAATTTGCAAGGGACAGAATAACTGGCAGCTCAACACGTGATGAGCTCAACTACGAGCATCATCACGACTGCTTGCAGCATAACCCCAGCACGGAAAGCCCCCAGTGTACTGGTGGTCAACTGAAATTGATGACAAGTGATGAAAGTGTCTCGAGCTTTGACTTAACGCTCAACGGCTACGGAACCGTGGCAAGGGATGCAACTGGGTAGTAGGATATAAGTTGGCCAGAAAATCGCTTCTAAAACTGATTAGCATCAGCAAGGCTGACTGCTGGCAAGATTTAGTGGGGCTTTGGCTACAAGTTTAGTTATGCGGAAGCTTGACGTCCCACGGACGCACAAATTTTTGGTACATTTCCCCTCCCACTGCACCCTCAAAAATCAAAAATGACAGTTTAAGACCAGGTTTGGAAAGTTCTCATCAAGACTGTAGATTTGATACCCATGCTGAAGAACTTTGGTAAAAAAATTTTTTTTTAGGGTCACCTCTAAGGGGAGATCCCCTAAAGCCGTGGGAAAATTATTTTATACTGCAGCATTCAAGAGGGCGCTATCTACTCAGTAGGTTTTATGTGGTGTGCAAGAAAACTTGCTGTGAATCACGGACGGATGGAAGGACAGACGGTTTGCGATTTTAGTAGGATACTGTAAAAAAAATTATTTTACAATACCCTAAAAACAGGAAGGCTCCAGGCCCAGATAGTGTTCCAGCTTAGGTGTTGCAACTGGTCTATCACCATTGTCAGTGGTAAAGCACCTGGGGCTACTGATCGACTCGAAGATTAGTTTCTCTGAGCGAATCAGGGCAACCCATGACAAGGCAGCCTCATGCGCTCTGAGTTGACTTATGGCTCTTGATAAGTGCCATAAGGGAAGTGCCACTGTACGGAGCAGAAATATGGACCGACGCTCTCATTAAGGAGGAGTACCATACACGGTTAGCAGAGATACAGGGAAGAGGATCACTGAGGATTGCATCTTCATATCCGACAGTCTCTGTTTTGGCGGTGAGAGTTATTGCAGAGATGAAATCTATCGCCCCTCAGGCTAAAGAGTGCCGCGTTATTTACCTACGTCAAAAAGAGGACACGACGTTGCGAGGAGAGAATTTGCCCACTGAACGATTGCCATCAGTCTCGGGTGAATTATACGAATGGAAGGCGGACTGGGTGGCTCGATCCACCATTCTATGTTAAATTTAAAAATAATCAAGAACCAAGAAAGTATTTTGAATTTGAATATTTATAAAATGGAAAACAGCTTGATTCATGGAATATTGGACGACACGAAACCTATTATTGAAGCTGAAAAAACTACCGCCAAGCAAGACATTAAATTTCAGGGTCCTGTAAAACCGAGGAAAGAGCATGTATCAAGATATTCATCAAGCGAAAGGAGTGCAACATCATTGAACCGAAGTGAATCTTCAGACAGTGATGCTATATCCTATAAGAGGGACAGCAACGAATGGAATCGGTGGTACCAAAATAGTCGCGTCTATTACAATAACAAATGGAAGATGTCTCAGCCGCCACTGTATATTGAGCCTGTAAAACCGAGGAAAGAGCCTGTATCAGGATATTCATCAAGCGAAACGAGTGCAACACCAACGAGTCGAAGTGAATCTCCAGACAGCGATGCTATTTCCTACAAGAGGAGAAGGAACGGATGGAATCGGTGGTACCAAAATAGTCGCGTTTATTACAATAGCAAAAGGAAGATTTCGGCGACGATTTAGCAACAGGGGACGATATTCAAAATTACGTTTCTATGTTAAATTTAAAAATAATCAAGAACGAAGAAAGTATTTTAAATTTGAATGTTTATAAAATGGAAAACAGCTTGATTCATGGAATATTGGACGATACGGAACCTATTATTGAAGCTGAAAACACTACCGCCAAGCAAGACATTAAATTTCAGGGTCCTGTAAAACCGAGGAAAGAGCATGTATCAGGATATTCATCAAGCGAAAGGAGTGCAACATCATTGAGTCGAAGTGAATCTGAGCTATATCCTATAAGAGGAGAATATATCTATATCTATATCCTATAAGAGGAGAAGCAACCGATGGAATCGGTGGTACCCAAATAGTCGCGTTTATTAGCAGAAGGAAGATGTCTCAGCCGCCACTGTATATTGAGCCTGTAAAACCGAGGAAAGACCCTGTATCAGGATATTCATCAAGCAAAACGAGTGCAACATCATCGAGTCGAAGTGAATCTCCTGACAGTGATGCTATATCCTATAAGAGGAGAAGCAACGGATGGAAACGGTGGTACCAAAATAGTCGCGTTTATTACAATAGCAAAAGGAAGATGTCGCAGCCGCCACTGGATATTGAGAAACCATACCGATCCAGTAATAATGCAGCTTATAGACATACGAATGGGAATAACGATTGCCGATACAATCAGCTGCGTAATAAGCCAAGGTATTCACAGCGAACCCTTATTCAAATTGCTCCAGGACAATGATTCAATAATGGTGGTGATCGACTTTTTGTAGATGTAAAATGATTTATGTTATAAGCATTTCCTCAAAGGTTCTTAAATAAACACATTTATTTTTAAATATGCTTTTTGGTTTAGCGAAAGTTTGTCTTGTGAACACTGATCTCAGCGTGTTTTTAAGTATTTTCAATTTTCTTTTCGCCCCTCTCAAATACTACGATCGGAAACATCGTTGCATCACTTGGCCTCCCGCAGATAGTGCAGACTGGATTAGTATCGAAGTTTTTAGCTCCGAAATTAATTGATCAAACGAAATTGCTTCAAGATATATAGAACAATCTTCATTTCATTCAGCACTTGTCCTCTCGAACCCTCAGCGTGTCCCAGTATTTGGCCTCCAAAGGGATCGCCGTGTTGCAACAACCGCCTTATTTGCCCGATATGTCACCCTGTGACTTTTATATGTTCCCTAGAACAACATCGGTGGTCAAACGAACCCATTTTACTCGTGCTGGAATCGTTGTATAGCTGCCCATGGAGACTACTTTCAAGGGGATGGCAGAGTTGCAGAATAATTGTTAAATAGACGGTTTTCATAGAATCAGTCTAATTACTTAATTGCCACACCTCCTATATTCTTTAGAGCTTTTTCAATTAGTTTGATTCTTTGGTGCTAGCTATTTATTTGATTATCGATTAAAATTAAATTTCTATCCTTAATTTCATTCTGAAATGAGGTAGAGGAAGCTAGACTGAATTATTCCTAACAATTCCCGAAGTACTCGCATTCCAACAAAATTGAACCGAAGGCATTTATTATAGGCCAATAAAATAGGAAAGCAGATTAGATGATATTCAGTACAAGCGAAAAATGCTTTTGCTTTACAATAGGCTGTTTGATGAAGTACCGGTTCGAAGTATCTAAATGTCTAAGCCAAGGAATATGTAATCGTTACATATTCATAAACATGATAATTAAACTATAATGATGATCTGGGCATTACGGCAATTAGTTAACCCTTAAAATTATCAACTCGATGGATCCATTGCCTGAGAAGAATTCTACCTGTTTTTTTGCACAAGTCAAAGGTATTAAAGGACTATTAGGGCTTGAGTAATTTTTCCCCTTTAACCTAAGATACTTTAATTGCCTGTTGGCAAAACACTAGTCTTATAAAAAGGATAAATTTCAACTATTTCAACATTATAGTGCAAGTTGCTGAAAGCAAGAACAACGATACGAACAGAACGATTTATCAAGAAAACTTATTAATAATGGAGAACATAGCAGAAATATGCGAAGATATTATTGACTTCCATTCGAAGAAGATTCAAGATTTGAAGGTAAAACAAGCACAAGTAATGAACTTGAAACGGAACGCACTGGGATTTGTAAGCGACGAAAATAGCTCGAATTTCGGCGACGATTTAGCAACAGGGGACGATATTCAAAATTAGGTTTCTATGTTAAATTTAAAAATAATCAAGAACGAAGAAAGTATTTTAAATTTGAATGTTTATAAAATGGAAAACAGCTTGATTCATGGAATATTGGACGATACGGAACCTATTATTGAAGCTGAAAACACTACCGCCAAGCAAGACATTAAATTTCAGGGTCCTGTAAAACCGAGGAAAGAGCATGTATCAGGATATTCATCAAGCGAAAGGAGTGCAACATCATTGAGTCGAAGTGAATCTGAGCTATATCCTATAAGAGGAGAATATATCTATATCTATATCCTTTAAGAGGAGAAGGAACGGATGGAATCGGTGGTACCCAAATAGTCGCGTTTATTAGCAAAAGGAAGATGTCTCAGCCGCCACTGTATATTGAGCCTGTAAAACCGAGGAAAGACCCTGTATCAGGATATTCATCAAGCGAAACGAGTGCAACATCATCGAGTCGAAGTGAATCTCCTGACAGTGATGCTATATCCTATAAGAGGAGAAGCAACGGATGGAAACGGTGGTACCAAAAGGAAGATGTCTCAGCCGCCACTGGATATTGAGAAACCATACCGATCCAGTAATAATGCAGCTTATAGACATACGAATGGGAATAACGATTGCCGATACAATCAGCTGCGTAATAAGCCAAGGTATTCACAGCGAACCCTTATTCAAATTGCTCCAGGACAATGATTCAATAATGGTGGTGATCGACTTTTTGTAGATGTCAAATGATTTATGTGATAAGCATTTCCTCAAAGGTTCTTAAATAAACACATTTATTTTTAAATATGCGTTTTGGTGTAGCGAAAGTTTGTCTTATGAACACTGATCTCAGCGTGTTTTTAAGTATTTTCAATTTTCTTTTCGCCCCTCTCAAATACTACGATCGGAAACATCGTTGCATCACTTGGCCTCCCGCAGATAGTGCAGACTGGATTAGTATCGAAGTTTTTAGCTCCGAAATTAATTGATCAAACGAAATTGCTTCAAGATATATAGAACAATCTTCATTTCATTCAGCACTTGTCCTCTCGAACCCTCAGCGTGTCCCAGTATTTGGCCTCCAAAGGGATCGCCGTGTTGCAACAACCGCCTTATTTGCCCGATATGTCACCCTGTGACTTTTATATGTTCCCTAGAACAACATCGGTGGTCAAACGAACCCATTTTACTCGTGCTGGAATCGTTGTATAGCTGCCCATGGAGACTACTTTCAAGGGGATGGCAGAGTTGCAGAATAATTGTTAAATAGACGGTTTTCATAGAATCAGTCTCATTACTTAATTGCCACACCTCCTATATTCTTTAGAGCTTTTTCAATTAGTTTGATTCTTTGGTGCTAGCTATTTATTTGATTATCGATTAAAATTAAATTTCTATCCTTAATTTCATTCTAAAATGAGGAAGAGGAAGCTAGACTGAATTATTCCCAACAATTCCCGAAGTACTCGCATTCCAACACAATTGAACCGAAGAAATTTATTATAGGCCAATAAAATAGGAAAGCAGATTAGATGATATTCAGTACAAGCGAAAAATGCTTTTGCTTTACAATAGGTTGCTTGATGAAGTACCGGTTCGAAGTATCAAATCAGGAACATATTTTTCTAAATGTCTATGCCAAGGAATATGGAATCGTTACATATTCATAAACATGATAATTAAACTATAATGATGATCTGGGCATTAAGGCAATTAGTTAAGCCTAAAATTATCAACTCTATGGATCAATTGCTTGAGAAGAATTCTACCTGTTTTTTGCACAAGTCAAAGGTATTAAAGGACTATTAGGGCTTGATTAATTTCTCCCCTTTGACCTAAGATACTATAATTACCTGTTGGCAAAACACTAGTCTTATAAAAAGGATAAATTTCAACTATTTCAGCATTATAGTGCAAGTTGCTGAAAGCTAAAGAACAACGATACGAATAGAACGATTTATCAAGAAAACTTACTAAGAATGGAGAACATAGCAGAAATATGCGAAGATATTATTGACTTCCATTCGAAGAAGATTCAAGATTTGAAGGTAAAACAAGCACAAGTGATGAACTTGAAACGGAACGCACTGGGATTTGTAAGTGACGAAAATAGCTCGAATTTCGGTGACGATTTAGTAACAGGGGAAGATATTCAGAATTACGTTTCTATGTTAAATTTAAAAATAATCAAGAACAAAGAAAGTATTTTGAATTTGAATGTTTATAAAATGGAAAACAGCTTGATTCATGGAATATTGGACGATACGGAACATATTATTGCAGCTGAAAAAACTACCGCCAAGCAAGACATTAAATTTCAGGGTCCTGTAAAACCGAGGAAACAGCATGTATCAGGATATTCATCAAGCGAAAGGAGTGCAACATCATTGAGTCGAAGTGAATCTTCAGACAGTGATGCTATATCCTATAAGAGGAGCAGCAACGGATGGAATCGGTGGTACCAAAATAGTCGCGTCTATTACAATAACAAATGGAAGATGTCTCTGCCGCCACTGTATATTGAGCCTGTAAAACCGAGGAAAGAGCATGTATCAGGATATTCATCAAGCGAAACGAGTGCAACATCATCGAGTCGAAGTGAATCTCCAGACAGTGATGCTATATCCTATAAGAGGAGAAGGAACGGATGGAATTGGTGGTACCCAAATAGTCGCGTCTATTACAATAGCAAAAGGAGGATGTCTCAGCCGCCACTGTATATTCAGAAACCATACCGATCCAGTAATAACGCAGCTTATAGACATACGAATGGGAACAACGATTGGCGATACAATCAGCCGCGTAATAAGCCAAGGTATTCACAGCGAACCCTTATTCAAATTGCTCCAGGACAATGATTCAATAATGGTGGTGATCGACTTTTTGTAGATGTAAAGTGATTTATTTTATAAGCATTTCCTCAAAGGTTCTTAAATAAACACATGTATTTTTAAATATGCTTTTTGGTTTAGCGAAAGTTTGTGTTATGAACACTGATCTCCGCGTTTTTTTAAGTATTTTCAATTTTCTTTTCGCCCCTCTCAAATACTGCGATCGAAAACATCGTTGCATCACTTGGCCTCCCGCAGGTAGTACAGAGTGGTTTAGTATCGAAGTTTTTAGCTCGTAAAATAATTGATCAAACGAAATGGCTTCAAGATATATAGAACAATCCTCATTTCATTCAGCACTTGTCCTCTCGAACCCTCAGCGTGCCCCAGTATTTGGCCTCAAAAGGGATCGCGGTGTTGCAACAGCCATCTTATTTGCCCGATATGCCAACCTGTGGACTTTTTATGTTCCCTAGAACAACATTGGTGGTCAAACGAACCCATTTTACTCGCGCTGGAATCGTTGAATATCTGCCCAAGGGGATGGCAGAGTTGCAGAATAATTGTTAAAAAGACAGTTTTCATGGAATCAGCGCATTACATCATTGTCACGCCTCCTATATTGTTTAGAGCTTTTTCAATTAGATTGATTCTTTGGTGCTGGCTATTTATTTGATTATCGATTAAAATTTAATTTTTATCCTTAATTTCATTCTAAAATGAGGTAGAGGAAGCTAAACTGAATTATTCCTGACAATTCCCGAACTACTCGTATTCCTCACAATTTCATTCTAAAATGAGGTAGAGGAAGCTAACCTGAATTATTCCTGACAATTCCCGAACTACTCGTATTCCTCACAATTGAACCGAAGAAATTTAATATAGGCCAATTAAAATAGGAAAGCAGATTAGATGATATTCAGTACAAGCGGAAAATGCTTTTGCTTTACAATAGGTTGTTTGATGAAGTACCGGTTCGAAGTATCAAATCAGGAACATATTTTTCTAAATGTCTAAGCCAAGGAATATGTTATCGTTACATATTCATAAACATGATAATTAAACTATAATAATGATCTGGGCATTAAGGCAATAAGTTAAGCCTAAAATTATTAACTCAATGGATCAATTGCTTGAGAAGAATTCTACCTGTTTTTTTGCACAAGTCAAAGGTATTACAGGACTATTAGGGTTTGAGTAATTTTTCCCCTTTAACCTAAGATACTTTAACTACCTGTTGGCAAAACACTAATCTTATAAAAAGGATAAATTTCAACTATTGCAGCATTATAGTGCAAGTTGCTGAAAGCTAAAGAACAACGATACGAATAGAACGATTTATCAAGAAAACTTACTAATAATGGAGAACATAGCAGAAATATGCGAAGATATTATTGACTTCCATTCGAAGAAGATTCAAGATTTGAAGGTAAAACAAGCACAAGTGATGAACTTGAAACGGAACGCACTGGGATTTGTAAGCGACGAAAATAGCTCGAATTTCGGCGACGATTTAGTAACAGGGGAAGATATTCAGAATTACGTTTCTATGTTAAATTTAAAAATAATCAAGAACGAAGAAAGTATTTTGAATTTGAATGTTTATAAAATGGAAAACAGCTTGATTCATGGAATATTGGACGATACGGAACCTATTATTGAAGCTGAAAAAACTACCGCCAAGCAAGACATTAAATTTCAGGGTCCTGTAAAACCGAGGAAAGAGCATATATCAGGATACTCATCAACCGAAAGGAGTGCAACATCATTGAGTCGAAGTGAATCTTCAGACAGTGATGCTATATCCTATAAGAGGAGCAGCAACGGATGGAATCGGTGGTACCAAAATAGTCGCGTCTATTACAATAACAAATGGAAGATGTCTCAGCCGCCACTGTATATTGAGCCTGTAAAACCGAGGAAAGAGCATGTATCAGGATATTCATCAAGCGAAACGAGTGCAACATCATCGAGTCGAAGTGAATCTCCAGACAGTGATGCTATATCCTATAAGAGGAGAAGGAACGGATGGAATTGGTGGTACCCAAATAGTCGCGTCTATTACAATAGCAAAAGGAGGATGTCTCAGCCGCCACTGTATATTCAGAAACCATACCGATCCAGTAATAACGCAGCTTATAGACATACGAATGGGAACAACGATTGGCGATACAATCAGCCGCGTAATAAGCCAAGGTATTCACAGCGAACCCTTATTCAAATTGCTCCAGGACAATGATTCAATAATGGTGGTGATCGACTTTTTGTAGATGTAAAGTGATTTATTTTATAAGCATTTCCTCAAAGGTTCTTAAATAAACACATGTATTTTTAAATATGCTTTTTGGTTTAGCGAAAGTTTGTGTTATGAACACTGATCTCCGCGTTTTTTTAAGTATTTTCAATTTTCTTTTCGCCCCTCTCAAATACTGCGATCGAAAACATCGTTGCATCACTTGGCCTCCCGCAGGTAGTACAGAGTGGTTTAGTATCGAAGTTTTTAGCTCGTAAAATAATTGATCAAACGAAATGGCTTCAAGATATATAGAACAATCCTCATTTCATTCAGCACTTGTCCTCTCGAACCCTCAGCGTGCCCCAGTATTTGGCCTCAAAAGGGATCGCGGTGTTGCAACAGCCATCTTATTTGCCCGATATGCCAACCTGTGGACTTTTTATGTTCCCTAGAACAACATTGGTGGTCAAACGAACCCATTTTACTCGCGCTGGAATCGTTGAATATCTGCCCAAGGGGATGGCAGAGTTGCAGAATAATTGTTAAAAAGACAGTTTTCATGGAATCAGCTCATTACATCATTGTCACACCTCCTATATTGTTTAGAGCTTTTTCAATTAGATTGATTCTTTGGTGCTGGCTATTTATTTGATTATCGATTAAAATTTAATTTTTATCCTTAATTTCATTCTAAAATGAGGTAGACGAAGCTAAACTGAATTATTCCTGACAATTCCCGAACTACTCGTTTTCCTCACAATTTCATTCTAAAATGAGGTAGAGGAAGCTAACCTGAATCATTCGTGACAATTCCCGAACTACTCGTATTCCTCACAATTGAACCGAAGAAATTTATTATAGGCCAATAAAATAGGAAAGCAGATTAGATGATATTCAGTACAAGCGAAAATGCTTTTGCTTTACAATAGGTTGTTTGATGAAGTACCTGTTCGAAGTATCAAATCAGGAACATATTTTTCTAAATTTCTAAGCCAAGGAATATGTAATCGTTACATATTCGTAAACATGATAATTAAACTATAATGATGATCTGGGCATTAAGGCAATTAGTTAAGCCTAAAATTATTAACTCAATGGATCAATTGCTTGAGAAGAATTCTACCTGTTTTTTTGCACAAGTCAAAGGTATTAAAGGACTATTAGGGCTTGAGTAATTTTTCCCCTTTAACCTAAGATACTTTAATTACCTGTTGGCAAAACACTAGTCTTATAAAAAGGATAAATTTCAACTATTGCAGCATTATAGTGCAAGTTGCTGAAAGCTAAAGAACAACGATACGAATAGAACGATTTATCAAGAAAACTTACTAATAATGGAGAACATAGCAGAAATATGCGAAGATATTATTGACTTCCATTCGAAGAAGATTCAAGATTTGAAGGTAAAACAAGCACAAGTGATGAACTTGAAACGGAACGCACTGGGATTTGTAAGCGACGAAAATAGCTCGAATTTCGGCGACGATTTAGTAACAGGGGAAGATATTCAGAATTACGTTTCTATGTTAAATTTAAAAATAATCAAGAACGAAGAAAGTATTTTGAATTTGAATGTTTATAAAATGGAAAACAGCTTGATTCATGGAATATTGGACGATACGGAACCTATTATTGAAGCTGAAAAAACTACCGCCAAGCAAGACATTAAATTTCAGGGTCCTGTAAAACCGAGGAAAGAGCATATATCAGGATATTCATCAAGCGAAAGGAGTGCAACATCATTGAGTCGAAGTGAATCTTCAGACAGTGATGCTATATCCTATAAGAGGAGCAGCAACGGATGGAATCGGTGGTACCAAAATAGTCGCGTCTATTACAATAACAAATGGAAGATGTCTCTGCCGCCACTGTATATTGAGCCTGTAAAACCGAGGAAAGAGCCTGTATCAGGATATTCATCAAGCAAAACGAGTGCAACATCATCGAGTCGAGGTGAATCTCCAGACAGTGATGCTATTTCCTACAAGAGGAGAAGCAACGGATGGAATTGGTGGTACCAAAATAGTCACGTTTATTACAATAGCAAAAGGAAGATGTCTCAGCCGCCACTGGATATTGAGAAACCATACCGATCCAGTAATAACGCAGCTTATAGACATACGAATGGGAACAACGATTGCCGATACAATCAGCCGCGTAATAAGCCAAGGTATTCACAGCGAACCCTTATTCAAATTGCTTCAGGACAATGATTCAATAATGGTGGTGATCAAATTTTTGTAGATGTAAAGTGATTTATTTTATAAGCATTTCCTCAAAGGTTCTTAAATAAACACATGTATTTTTAAATATGCTTTTTGGTTTAGCGAAAGTTTGTGTTATGAACACTGATCTCCGCGTTTTTTTAAGTATTTTCAATTTTCTTTTCGCCCCTCTCAAATACTACGATCGGAAACATCGTTGCATCACTTGGCCTCCCGCAGGTAGTGCAGAGTGGTTTAGTATCGAAGTTTTTAGCTCGTAAAATAATTGATCAAACGAAATGGCTTCAAGATATATAGAACAATCCTCATTTCATTCAGCACTTGTCCTCTCGAACCCTCAGCGTGCCCCAGTATTTGGCCTCAAAAGGGATCGCGGTGTTGCAACAGCCATCTTATTTGCCCGATATGCCATCCTGTGGACTTTTTATGTTCCCTAGAACAACATCGGCGGTCAAACGAACCCATTTTACTCGCGCTGGAATCGTTGTATATCTGCCCAAGGGGACTACTTTCAAGGGCATGCTAAACTGAATTATTCCTGACAATTCCCGAACTACTCGTATTCCTCACAATTTCGTTCTAAAATGAGGTAGAGGAAGCTTACCTGAATTATTCCTGACAATTCTCGAACTACTCGTATTCCTCACAATTGAACCGAAGAAATTTAATATAGGCCAATTAAAATAGGAAAGCAGATTAGATGATATTCAGTACAAGCGGAAAATGCTTTTGCTTTACAATAGGTTGTTTGATGAAGTACCGGTTCGAAGTATCAAATCAGGAACATATTTTTCTAAATGTCTAAGCCAAGGAATATGTTATCGTTACATATTCATAAACATGATAATTAAACTATAATAATAATCAGGGCATTAAGGCAATAAGTTAAGCCTAAAATTATTAACTCAATGGATCAATTGCTTGAGAAGAATTCTACCTGTTTTTTTGCACAAGTCAAAGGTATTACAGGACTATTAGGGTTTGAGTAATTTTTCCCCTTTAACCTAAGATACTTTAACTACCTGTTGGCAAAACACTAATCTTATAAAAAGGATAAATTTCAACTATTGCAGCATTATAGTGCAAGTTGCTGAAAGCTAAAGAACAACGATACGAATAGAACGATTTATCAAGAAAACTTACTAATAATGGAGAACATAGCAGAAATATGCGAAGATATTATTGACTTCCATTCGAAGAAGATTCAAGATTTGAAGGTAAAACAAGCACAAGTGATGAACTTGAAACGGAACGCACTGGGATTTGTAAGCGACGAAAATAGCTCGAATTTCGGCGACGATTTAGTAACAGGGGAAGATATTCAGAATTACGTTTCTATGTTAAATTTAAAAATAATCAAGAACGAAGAAAGTATTTTGAATTTGAATGTTTATAAAATGGAAAACAGCTTGATTCATGGAATATTGGACGATACGGAACCTATTATTGAAGCTGAAAAAACTACCGCCAAGCAAGACATTAAATTTCAGGGTCCTGTAAAACCGAGGAAAGAGCATATATCAGGATACTCATCAAGCGAAAGGAGTGCAACATCATTGAGTCGAAGTGAATCTTCAGACAGTGATGCTATATCCTATAAGAGGAGCAGCAACGGATGGAATCGGTGGTACCAAAATAGTCGCGTCTATTACAATAACAAATGGAAGATGTCTCAGCCGCCACTGTATATTGAGCCTGTAAAACCGAGGAAAGAGCCTGTATCAGGATATTCATCAAGCAAAACGAGTGCAACATCATCGAGTCGAGGTGAATCTCCAGACAGTGATGCTATTTCCTACAAGAGGAGAAGCAACGGATGGAATTGGTGGTACCAAAATAGTCACGTTTATTACAATAGCAAAAGGAAGATGTCTCAGCCGCCACTGGATATTGAGAAACCATACCGATCCAGTAATAACGCAGCTTATAGACATACGAATGGGAACAACGATTGCCGATACAATCAGCCGCGTAATAAGCCAAGGTATTCACAGCGAACCCTTATTCAAATTGCTTCAGGACAATGATTCAATAATGGTGGTGATCAAATTTTTGTAGATGTAAAGTGATTTATTTTATAAGCATTTCCTCAAAGGTTCTTAAATAAACACATGTATTTTTAAATATGCTTTTTGGTTTAGCGAAAGTTTGTGTTATGAACACTGATCTCCGCGTTTTTTTAAGTATTTTCAATTTTCTTTTCGCCCCTCTCAAATACTACGATCGGAAACATCGTTGCATCACTTGGCCTCCCGCAGGTAGTGCAGAGTGGTTTAGTATCGAAGTTTTTAGCTCGTAAAATAATTGATCAAACGAAATGGCTTCAAGATATATAGAACAATCCTCATTTCATTCAGCACTTGTCCTCTCGAACCCTCAGCGTGTCCCAGTATTTGGCCTCCAAAGGGATCGCCGTGTTGCAACAGCCACCTTATTTGCCCGATATGTCCACCTGTGGACTTTTTATGTTCCCTAGAACAACATCGGCGGTCAAACGAACCCATTTTACTCGCGCTGGAATCGTTGTATATCTGCCCAAGGGGACTACTTTCAAGGGCATGCTAAACTGAATTATTCCTGACAATTCCCGAACTACTCGTATTCCTCACAATTTCATTCTAAAATGAGGTAGAGGAAGCTAACCTGAATTATTCCTGACAATTCCCGAACTACTCGTATTCCTCACAATTGAACCGAAGAAATTTAATATAGGCCAATTAAAATAGGAAAGCAGATTAGATGATATTCAGTACAAGCGGAAAATGCTTTTGCTTTACAATAGGTTGTTTGATGAAGTACCGGTTCGAAGTATCAAATCAGGAACATATTTTTCTAAATGTCTAAGCCAAGGAATATGTTATCGTTACATATTCATAAACATGATAATTAAACTATAATAATGATCAGGGCATTAAGGCAATAAGTTAAGCCTAAAATTATTAACTCAATGGATCAATTGCTTGAGAAGAATTCTACCTGTTTTTTTGCACAAGTCAAAGGTATTACAGGACTATTAGGGTTTGAGTAATTTTTCCCCTTTGACCTAAGAGACTATAATTACCTTAGTTATTAGTCTTATAAAAAGGATAAATTTCAACTATTTCAGCATTATAGTGCAAGTTGCTGAAAGTTAAAGAACAACGATACGAACTGAACGATTTATCAAGAAAACTTACTAATAATGGAGAACATAGCAGAAATATGCGAAGATATTATTGACTTCCATTCGAAGAAGATTCAAGATTTGAAGGTAAAACAAGCACAAGTGATGAACTTGAAACGGAACGCACTGGGATTTGTAAGCGACGAAAATAGCTCGAATTTCGGCGACGATTTAGTAACAGGGGAAGATATTCAGAATTACGTTTCTATGTTAAATTTAAAAATAATCAAGAACGAAGAAAGTATTTTGAATTTGAATGTTTATAAAATGGAAAACAGCTTGATTCATGGAATATTGGACGATACGGAACCTATTATTGAAGCTGAAAAAACTACCGCCAAGCAAGACATTAAATTTCAGGGTCCTGTAAAACCGAGGAAAGAGCATGTATCAGGATATTCATCAAGCGAAAGGAGTGCAACATCATTGAGTCGAAGTGAATCTTCAGACAGTGATGCTATATCCTATAAGAGGAGCAGCAACGGATGGAATCGGTGGTACCAAAATAGTCGCGTCTATTACAATAACAAATGGAAGATGTCTCAGCCGCCACTGTATATTGAGCCTGTAAAACCGAGGAAAGAGCCTGTATCAGGATATTCATCAAGCGAAACGAGTGCAACATCATCGAGTCGAAGTGAATCTCCAGACAGCGATGCTATTTCCTACAAGAGGAGAAGCAACGGATGGAATCGGTGGTACCAAAATAGTCGCGTTTATTACAATAGCAAAAGGAAGATTTCTCAGCCGCCACTGGATATTGAGAAACCATACCGATCCAGTAATAACGCAGCTTATAGACATACGAATGGGAATAACGATTGGCGATACAATCAGCCGCGTAATAAGCCAAGGTATTCACAGCGAACCCTTATTCAAATTGCTCCAGGACAATGATTCAATAATGGTGGTGATCGACTTTTTGTAGATGTAAAGTGATTTATTTTATAAGCATTTCCTCAAAGGTTCTTAAATAAACACATGTATTTTTAAATATGCTTTTTGGTTTAGCGAAAGTTTGTGTTATGAACACTGATCTCCGCGTTTTTTTAAGTATTTTCAATTTTCTTTTCGCCCCTCTCAAATACTGCGATCGAAAACATCGTTGCATCACTTGGCCTCCCGCAGGTAGTACAGAGTGGTTTAGTATCGAAGTTTTTAGCTCGTAAAATAATTGATCAAACGAAATGGCTTCAAGATATATAGAACAATCCTCATTTCATTCAGCACTTGTCCTCTCGAACCCTCAGCGTGCCCCAGTATTTGGCCTCAAAAGGGATCGCGGTGTTGCAACAGCCATCTTATTTGCCCGATATGCCAACCTGTGGACTTTTTATGTTCCCTAGAACAACATTGGTGGTCAAACGAACCCATTTTACTCGCGCTGGAATCGTTGAATATCTGCCCAAGGGGATGGCAGAGTTGCAGAATAATTGTTAAAAAGACAGTTTTCATGGAATCAGCTCATTACATCATTGTCACACCTCCTATATTGTTTAGAGCTTTTTCAATTAGATTGATTCTTTGGTGCTGGCTATTTATTTGATTATCGATTAAAATTTAATTTTTATCCTTAATTTCATTCTAAAATGAGGTAGAGGAAGCTAAACTGAATTATTCCTGACAATTCCCGAACTACTCGTATTCCTCACAATTTCATTCTAAAATGAGGTAGAGGAAGCTAACCTGAATTATTCCTGACAATTCCCGAACTACTCGTATTCCTCACAATTGAACCGAAGAAATTTATTATAGGCCAATTAAAATAGGAAAGCAGATTAGATGATATTCAGTACAAGTGAAAAATGCTTTTGCTTTACAATAGGTTGTTTGATGAAGTACCGGTTCGAAGTATCAAATCAGGAACATATTTTTCTAAATGTCTAAGCCAAGGAATATGTTATCGTTACATATTCATAAACATGATAATTAAACTATAATGATGATCAGGACATTAAGGCAATTAGTTAAGCCTAAAATTATTAACTCAAGGGATCAATTGCTTGAGAAGAATTCTACCTGTTTTTTTGCACAAGTCAAAGGTATTAAAGGACTATTAGGGCTTGAGTAATTTTTCCCCTTTGACCTAAGAGACTATAATTACCTGTTGGCAAAACACTAGTCTTATAAAAAGGATAAATTTCAACTATTTCAGCATTATAGTGCAAGTTGCTGAAAGTTAAAGAACAACGATACGAACTGAACGATTTATCAAGAAAACTTACTAATAATGGAGAACATAGCAGAAATATGCGAAGATATTATTGACTTCCATTCGAAGAAGATTCAAGATTTGAAGGTAAAACAAGCACAAGTGATGAACTTGAAACGGAACGCACTGGGATTTGTAAGCGACGAAAATAGCTCGAATTTCGGCGACGATTTAGTAACAGGGGAAGATATTCAGAATTACGTTTCTATGTTAAATTTAAAAATAATCAAGAACGAAGAAAGTATTTTGAATTTGAATGTTTATAAAATGGAAAACAGCTTGATTCATGGAATATTGGACGATACGGAACCTATTATTGAAGCTGAAAAAACTACCGCCAAGCAAGACATTAAATTTCAGGGTCCTGTAAAACCGAGGAAAGAGCATGTATCAGGATATTCATCAAGCGAAAGGAGTGCAACATCATTGAGTCGAAGTGAATCTTCAGACAGTGATGCTATATCCTATAAGAGGAGCAGCAACGGATGGAATCGGTGGTACCAAAATAGTCGCGTCTATTACAATAACAAATGGAAGATGTCTCAGCCGCCACTGTATATTGAGCCTGTAAAACCCAGGAAAGAGCCTGTATCAGAATATTCATCAAGCGAAACGAGTGCAACATCATCGAGTCGAGGTGAATCTCCAGACAGCGATGCTATTTCCTACAAGAGGAGAAGCAACGGATGGAATCGGTGGTACCAAAATAGTCGCGTTTATTACAATAGCAAAAGGAAGATGTCTCAGCCGCCACTGGATATTGAGAAACCATACCGATCCAGTAATAACGCAGCTTATAGACATACGAATGGGAATAACGATTGGCGATACAATCAGCCGCGTAATAAGCCAAGGTATTCACAGCAAACCCTTATTCAAATTGCTCCAGGACAATGATTCAATAATGGTGGTGGTCGACTTTATGTAGATGTAAAGTGATTTATTTTATAAGCATTTCCTCAAAGGTTCTTAAATAAACACATGTACTCGTATTTTTAAATATGCTTTTTGGTTTAGCGAAAGTTTGTGTTATGAACACTGATCTCCGCGTTTTTTTAAGTATTTTCAATTTTCTTTTCGCCCCTCTCAAATACTACGATCGGAAACATCGTTGCATCACTTGGCCTCCCGCAGGTAGTGCAGAGTGGTTTAGTATCGAAGTTTTTAGCTCGTAAAATAATTTATCAAACGAAATGGCTTCAAGATATGTATATAGAACAATCCTCATTTCATTCAGCACTTGTCCTCTCGAACCCTCAGCGTGCCCCAGTATTTGGCCTCCAAAGGGATCGCCGTGTTGCAACAGCCACCTTATTTGCCCGATATGCCAACCTGTGGACTTTTTATGTTTCCTAGAACAACATCGGCGGTCAAACGAACCCATTTTACTCGCGCTGGAATCGTTGTATATCTGCCCGAGGGGACTACTTTCAAGGGCAAGCTAAACTGAATTATTCCTGACGATTCCCGAACTACTCGTATTCCTCACAATTTCATTCTAAAATGAGGTAGAGGAAGCTAACCTGAATTATTCCTGACAATTCCCGAACTACTCGTATTCCTCACAATTGAACCGAAGAAATTTATTATAGGCCAATTAAAATAGGAAAACAGATTAGATGATATTCAGTACAAGCGGAAAATGCTTTTGCTTTACAATAGGTTGTTTGATGAAGTACCGGTTCGAAGTATCAAATCAGGAACATATTTTTCTAAATGTCTAAGCCAAGGAATGTGTTATCGTTACATATTCATAAACATGATAATTAAACTATAATAATGATCAGGGCATTAAGGCAATAAGTTAAGCCTAAAATTATTAACTCAATGGATCAATTGCTTGAGAAGAATTCTACCTGTTTTTTTGCACAAGTCAAAGGTATTAAAGGACTATTAGGGCTTGAGTAATTTTTCCCCTTTGACCTAAGAGACTATAATTACCTGTTGGCAAAACACTAGTCTTATAAAAAGGATAAATTTCAACTATTTCAGCATTATAGTGCAAGTTGCTGAAAGTTAAAGAACAACGATACGAACTGAACGATTTATTAAGAAAACTTACTAATAATGGAGAACATAGCAGAAATATGCGAAGATATTATTGACTTCCATTCGAAGAAGATTCAAGATTTGAAGGTAAAACAAGCACAAGTGATGAACTTGAAACGGAACGCACTGGGATTTGTAAGCGACGAAAATAGCTCGAATTTCGGCGACGATTTAGTAACAGGGGAAGATATTCAGAATTATGTTTCTATGTTAAATTTAATAATAATCAAGAACGAAGAAAGTATTTTGAATTTGAATGTTTATAAAATGGAAAACAGCTTGATTCATGGAATATTGGACGATACGGAACCTATTATTGAAGCTGAAAAAACTACCGCCAAGCAAGACATTAAATTTCAGGGTCCTGTAAAACCGAGGAAAGAGCATATATCAGGATATTCATCAAGCGAAAGGAGTGCAACATCATTGAGTCGAAGTGAATCTTAAGACAGCGATGCTATTTCCTATAAGAGGAGCAGCAACGGATGGAATCGGTGGTACCAAAATAGTCGCGTCTATTACAATAACAAATGGAAGATGTCTCAGCCGCCACGTATATTGAGCCTGTAAAACCGAGGAAAGAGCCTGTATCAGAATATTCATCAAGCAAAACGAGTGCAACATCATCGAGTCGAAGTGAATCTCCAGACAGCGATGCTATTTCCTACAAGAGGAGAAGCAACGGATGGAATCGGTGGTACCAAAATAGTCGCGTTTATTACAATAGCAAAAGGAAGATGTCTCAGCCGCCACTGGATATTGAGAAACCATACCGATCCAGTAATAACGCTGCTTATAGACATACGAATGGGAATAACGATTGGCGATACAATCAGCCGCGTAATAAGCCAAGGTATTCACAGCAAACCCTTATTCAAATTGCTCCAGGACAATGATTCAATAATGGTGGTGATCGACTTTTTGTAGATGTAAAGTGATTTATTTTATAAGCATTTCCTCAAAGGTTCTTAAATAAACACATGTATTTTTAAATATGCTTTTTGGTTTAGCGAAAGTTTGTGTTATGAACACTGATCTCCGCGTTTTTTTAAGTATTTTCAATTTTCTTTTCGCCCCTCTCAAATACTACGATCGGAAACATCGTTGCATCACTTGGCCTCACGCAGGTAGTGCAGAGTAGTTTAGTATCGAAGTTTTTAGCTCGTAAAATAATTGATCAAACGAAATGGCTTCAAGATATATAGAACAATCCTCATTTCATTCAGCACTTGTCCTCTCGAACCCTCAGCGTGCCCCAGTATTTGGCCTCCAAAGGGATCGCCGTGTTGCAACAGCCACCTTATTTGCCCGATATGTCAACATGTGGACTTTTTATGTTCCCTAGAACAGCCATACTCTAAGTGTGTTCCGCGGAACCCTAGGGTTCCGCGATACCCCTGTCGGGGTTCCGCAAGAAGTTAGAAAAAAAAATCAAAACACCTCTCTCTGGTCGAGATTGCTTACACCACATTTTTTGAATTTCTATTTTTATATCGGCTTTTTATTTATCAAAGACGCCGACTCGAGTATTTTTGAGAATGTTCGAGATTGAGGCTAGGACTATAAAAGCGATGATCAAGCCTTGACACTAGTCAGTCGACGATTAGCATTCGGAGCGATAAGTACCTACCTGCTAGAAAAAAATTGTGTATTGTTCTACTGCTGTTTTCTGATTGTATCAGTTTTGTACATTTCTTCTTTGGACTAAAGTGCTAAACTCTTCTACGCATTATTTTAACTTCACCATCCTGAAAGAATGGAACGTTGGCTTAAAGGCGTTAAACGTGTCGCAACAACATCTTCCAACGAAGCCGAATGTTCAAAAGCAGTCCGCGTGGAGTATACAGCAATTACCGATCGAGACGATGATGCAACGACGTCAAGTTCCACGGTTTCAAAGGCGAAAAAAAGGAAGTATGATGAATCATATATCAGTTTTGGATTTGTTGATTCCAAAGGCTCACCTCTCTGCATGTTATGTAGTAAACTGCTTCCTAATAGTTCCATGGCACCTGCCAAGTTGCGCCGACATTTAGAAACTGTACACCCCGAGTCTAAAGACAAGAATAAAGAATTTTTTGTACGTAAAAAAGAACAGTTATTGGAAAGTCAAAAAACAATGATGCATGTAACCCAAACTATCAATGAAAAGGCCACGGAGGCATCATATTTAGTTAGCTATCGCATTGCACAAGCAGGAGAAGCGCACACTATCGCTGAGAATTTAATAAAACCATGTGTATTAGACATAAAAAAATGCATGCTCGATGAAAAATCTGCAAAGCATCTTTCTACTGTGCCGCTATCTAACGATACTGTTTCACGGCGAATTCATGATCTAGCAAGCTACGTCAAACAAGAACTAGTTACACGTCTACAAAAAACACAATTCGTCTTGCAAATGGATGAGTCGACTGATGTCGCTGGTCTGGCTATCTTGCTGGTTATCGTGAGATATCCATGTGAAAGTTCTTTTGAAGAAGACATGCTTATGTGTTCACCTCTACCCACAAACACTACCGGAGAGGAAATTTTTAATAAAATAAATATATTTTTTGAGGAAAATAATCTCAGTTGGAACGATTGCATTGACATTTGTACAGATGGGGCCAAGGCGATGACGGGTAAAACAGCAGGAGTAGTGTCACGAATAAAAAATAAAGCGCCTAATTGTAGTTCCAGCCATTGTATCCTGCATAGACAAGCACTTGCGATGAAGCAAATGCCGTCCAATCTAAAATTAGTTATGGATGAAGCGGTAAAAATAATTAATTTTATCAAATCACGACCACTACAATCCCGATTGTTCTCATTATTGTGTGAAGATTATGGCAGCACACATAAAACACTGCTGCTCCATACAGAAGTGCGATGGCTGTCTCGGGGTAAAACTTTAACAAGGCTATTTGAACTTAGAGCCGAGTTACAAATGTTTCTTTCAGATACTTCTTTTAATTTGAAAGACCGTTTGTATGATAAAATTTGGTTGTTCCGACTGTCTTTTATGGCGGATATCTTTCAGAAACTGAACGAATTAAATTTATCATTGCAAGGTAAACAGACAACAGTGTTCCAGGCCTGTAACAAAATGACTGCCTTCAAAAGAAAATTAGATTTTTGGATTATTTGCGTTGGAAATAGAGAAATAGAAAGCTTTACGTCACTCAGTGAGTTTGTTGGCGATAACAACTCAGAAATATTTCAAGATGATGTATTTGAAGAATTGGTCCAATATCTCACTTCGATGCGCGCATCTTTTGAGAAGTATTTTCCTGAAGAACAGAATACAAAAATGAAACTGAATTCATGGATTCATAATCCTTTTTTACCCAACTTACAAAAGCCCGAAAGTATGTCAAACGAGATATATGAATCTCTTTTAGAAATGTCATCTGACACAAGTATGGAGTCACTGTTCAAAACGACGAATCCGAAATGAATATCCAATGCTTGCCAAAATGGCTTTGAATATTCTTCTCCCGTTTCCAACAACATATTTGTGCGAAACAGGATTCTCAACCTATGCAGCCACGAAAACAAAATACCGCAATAGACTGGACGCCGAACCTGATATGAGACTTCAACTGTCCTCTATGAAACCTGATATCAACCAATTGATGAAAAATAAAAAACAGTTTCATACATCCCATTAGTTAGATTTTTTTTCTTTTTCAATGTTATATTTATTATTATACTTGTTATGTAAGTAAGTAATAAGTAACTGTTACATGGTACTCTAATTATGCTTATTAATAAAAAATACACTTAAAAACCATTGTTTTATTGTAGGGTTCCATCAAGTATTTTGCTATCCAAAAGGGTTCCGTCACCAAAAAAGATTGAGAACCGCTGCCCTAGAACAACATCGGCGGCCAAACGAACCCATTTTACTCGCACTGGAATCGTTGTATATCTGCCCAAGGGGCGTGCTTTCAGGGGCAAGCTAAACTGAATTATTCCTGACAATTCCCGAACTACTCGTATTCCTCACAATTGAACCGAAGAAATTTATTATAGGCCAATTAAAATAGGAAAGCAGATTAGATTATATTCAGTACAAGCGAAAAATGCTTTTGCATTACAATAGGTTGTTTGATGAAGTACCGGTTCGAAGTATCAAATCAGGAACATATTTTTCTAAATGTCTAAGCCAAGGAATATGTTATCGTTACATATTCATAAACATGATAATTAAACTATAATGATGATCAGGACATTAAGGCAAGTAGTTAAGCCTAAAATTATTAACTCAATGGATCAATTGCTTGAGAAGAATTCTACCTGTTTTTTTGCACAAGTCAAAGGTATTAAAGGACTATTAGGGCTTGAGTAATTTTTCCCCTTTGACCTAAGAGACTATAATTACCTGTTGGCAAAACACTAGTCTTATAAAAAGGATAAATTTCAACTATTTCAGCATTATAGTGCAAGTTGCTGAAAGTTAAAGAACAACGATACGAACTGAACGATTTATCAAGAAAACTTACTAATAATGGAGAACATAGCAGAAATATGCGAAGATATTATTTACTTCCATTCGAAGAAGATTCAAGATTTGAAGGTAAAACAAGCACAAGTGATGAACTTGAAACGGAACGCACTGGGATTTGAAAGCGACGAAAATAGCTCGAATTTCGGCGACGATTTAGTAACAGGGGAAGATATTCAAAATTACGTTTCTATGTTAAATTTAAAAATAATCAAGAACGAAGAAAGTATTTTGAATTTGAATGTTTATAAAATGGAAAACAGCTTGATTCATGGAATATTGGACGATACGGAACCTATTATTGAAGCTGAAAAAACTACCGCCAAGCAAGACATTAAATTTCAGGGTCCTGTAAAACCGAGGAAAGAGCATATATCAGGATATTCATCAAGCGAAAGGAGTGCAACATCATTTGGTCGAAGTGAATCTTCAGACAGTGATGCTATATCCTATAAGAGGAGCAGCAACGGATGGAATCGGTGGTACCAAAATAGTCGCGTCTATTACAATAACAAATAGAAGATGTCTGAGCCGCCACTGTATATTGAGCCTGTAAAACCGAGGAAAGAGCCTGTATCAGGATATTCATCAAGCGAAACGAGTGCAACATCATCGAGTCGAAGTGAATCTCCAGACAGCGATGCTATTTCCTACAAGAGGAGAAGCAACGGATGGAATCGGTGGTACCAAAATAGTCGCGTTTATTACAATAGCAAAAGGAAGATGTCTCAGCTGCCACTGGATATTGAGAAACCATACCGATCCAGTAATAACGCAGCTTATAGACATACGAATGGGAATAACGATTGGCGATACAATCAGCCGCGTAATAAGCCAAGGTATTCACAGCGAACCCTTATTCAAATTGCTCCAGGACAATGATTCAATAATGGTGGTGATCGACTTTTTGTAGATGTAAAGTGATTATGTTATAAGCATTTCCTCAAAGGTTCTTAAATCAACACATGTATTTTTAAATATGCTTTTTGGTTTAGCGAAAGTTTGTCTTATGAAGCAAAAGTGGTCAAAAAACACTGATCTTCGCGTTTTTCGTAAGTATTTTCAATTTTCTTTTCGCCCCCTTTCAAGTACTTAGATTGTAATCATCGTTCCGTTGCATCACTTCAGCACTTGGCTTCCCGCAGATAGACCAGAGGTGTGTAGTATCGAGGCTTTTAGCACCTAAAATAATTGATCAAACGAGATGGCTTCAAGATATATAGAACAATCTTCATTCCAAGTTCGATGAAAAATTTTGATGAACTAATGATCTCCAGTTGAAGAGGGAAAAACAAGTTCAACTAAATTCATATTTCCATACACTTAGTTCGCCCTTAAGTCATATAATTTGATTTGTGAATGCACTTATATTTCTTTGGTGCTAGCTATTTATTCGATTATAGACAAACTGAATTATTCCTGACAATTCAATTCTATTTTTGTGCTGACCTGTTTGTGAACTGGATCTTGTTTGGGTCATCTATGGGCTCTAATTAAATCAATTTTACATAAATTAGATCTAATTCGGGCTAAGTGTGCGCCAAATGTTCTGTAAATCGATCCTGTTTGTACAAAATCCGTACGTAATCATAATTTCGTTATCTATTGATCACAATTTCCGTATTTAGGACAGTATAAGTGATTTTTTAATTGGAGCTCATATCATTAAAATTTACATAAATGAAGTGTTTATTCTGAATTTTAGGATCCAGGAAACAATGAGATACAATATCTATAATGAGCGTTGCAAACTACGACCAATAAATCAATGAATCGTAGGGCCTTATACAATATGCATTCCATTCTCTTAATGAAAGTCAGTTTTTAGGTAGCTATTTTATCGCTCCGTCAATAAATAAGTAAATTAAGAGCTAAGCCGCATTTTATATCTTTTCATCTGTTTGAATCCCGATAAAGGAATTCCTTCAAGCTCTATAGCCATCATTATTAACACAGACACAGGTGGGTGAGAAGAAACCAATAGATCAGGAATTAAGAAGAAGAAATGTGAATCAGCCCGAAAATCTTCAACTTTATATCTGTTTGTTGACAAACTGGAGGACTACATGGGCATCTCCGGGTTGTGTCAGTGGACAAGCAGTCATTTCTAATCGAATTGGGTATCAAACATCCTTTGAATGCTCATCAAAATGGTAAAAATTTTCAAAAAGTCAATATTTTCAAGCGAAATCCTGGTAAATGACAGTTTGGAATGAATTTATACGGTTTGGTACTTGTGATAAAAATATTTCAATACTTCATCCAATGTGCCCAGATTAGAGTCAAATTTTAAATGTTAAGAGCCACATCTGCTACTTCAAGTCCGATGAAATCAGAGATAATATCATGTTAAAATGAGTGAAAAGTACAAATATGTAGAAATTGTGTTTATACAGTATCAAGATGTTAAAATATTCGATAGCATACCCCGCCACTCAATCAAATCTTCACATCACTCGAAGAACTCTTCTTATCAGAATTTTCATTGAGTGTCGACCACTCATTTATGCATTCTGAGGTAGCACATTGAAATGTAAAAAAAATTCAGATAAGTTCGTGGGCTATTGAGAAATAATAACAACATGTAACTGTCAATTTTAAGCATGTCTGTCGTCCTAAACTAACATAAACGGAAATAATCTCAGGCAATGTCTATCGCTGCCAGTTAAGAGGAGTTCAAAATGGAAACTATCAACAATCTATAAAAGGTGTTACACCTTTCTACATTTTACTTGAAGATTTTATGGGAATACAGCTTCTGACTGACAAGTGATAATTTGAAATGTTTTACTTACGGACATTCAATGGATCTTCCTTCAATATTATAGAAACTTCAATCTTTTCTAATCTAAAGTAGTTCACATGAAATTTATGGTAATATTGTATTGGTATGCAGACACCATAAATACTTTTTCGATGGTTCTTGAGAATATTTAAAGTGCATTTTTACAAAAAATGGTGATCCATCATATTTCTTTGCTATCGACAATATGGGTGTCCAGTTTGAAGGTAGCGAGTTTAGGCACATTAAAGTTGGAAATGGTTGCTGGGCACACTTCAAAATTAGAAAGATTTTGAAGAATGTTATTGAAGTTCTCGAAAACGTGAATCTTTTTGAACATATCAAGTTCGAGAATATTTAGAAGTTTTGCTAAGAACTCATGAATAAAATTTGTTAGGTAAATTAGGCTCTTCAAAGAATTCCAACATTTAGAGATAACTTCAATACCTTTCTAAGCACGCCTTTGGATTATAAGGAGCGCAATCGCCACATTTAGTTCTATCGAAAAAAATCGCGTGACCAGTGAAGTTGATAGATTAAAAAAATTAAACGCCATGTTTTTGAGTTTACGAGCGGTTATTTTATGTATCAAAATATAGTAAATTTTAATCTCTACCTATTATTGACACGAATAATTCTGATTTGCTAACGAAATGTAACAAACATAAAAAATGTTTAGAAAAAAAAGGAAACCAACTTCAGAACGTCCTAAAAAGGATAACAAAATTTATAAAATCAATGTCAATGTAGGTTTCCCCATTTAATCTACAATTGATTAATGAGCGGTTACTTCTAACTTTTTCAAAATGGAGTAGCTGATTTGACTTTATCATTTTTGTAGGTTATACTCGTAAGGAAGGTTTTCTTTCCGAGTTAATAATGAGTTTATGGAGCAAAAAAAGAGGAAAATTAATTCTTCATCTTTCTTACCAGAGAACTGTCCACCCTCTCCCCTTCTTTGGAAGAAGAAACAATGGGAGAGGAAACAAAAGAAGAAAAAAGGGGGGGATAAGTCCGTGCAGGAGGGCTTTGTTGAAGTGAATGAAGAATTTCGTGCTCTGCAATTGCTAGGCTCCTCCATAGCTTTACCAGAGCTGACCAGCCCGAAGTAAACCACTCCTACGATACTCACCTCATCCTATTGTCAATTTACATATACTTTAAAAAAATTAGCATTACCAACTGTATTGCAGGGTTTAAAAATAGCTTCAATAAATACACTCCTTCTTCTTAGTTGGATTACCACTGCGAAAGCATCATTGGTTGTTCTACTTTTGCAACAGGTTACGGGCCCAGTGTTTCGCGTATATACTTCTTCTTCTTCGTAGCACTACAGTTTTCTCAAGCCTTTGCTTCCTGTAACAAACACCTTCAACGCAGTGCATTGGCTTCGTCCTCCAATTTCGAAATCCAAGCAGGGATAAACTGTCTTCGTCGACCGAATCAGACCAGCGTTTTCTCGGTTTCCCCACTAGTCTGCACTCTTCAGTTTTCCCAATAAATGCATTTTTCGGTATCCTTTGTTCGTCCATATGATTCACGTGGCGAGCTCATTGCAGCTTCCGCAGTCTTACAATCACTAAGACATTTAGCTCGTCGAAAATTTCATACAGCTCATGGTTTTATCGAATTCACCATTGGTCACCGTCGAGTTCCGCTCCAATTGTTCGCCTCACGACGCGTCTTTCAAAGGCATTCAGTATTACTTATGAAAATTCTTTGTGTGTAGCTACATAATTGGATTGTTTTTTTAATTTTTCTGACAAATTATTAGAGAAAAAAAAAATGTTAGAAGAAGGTGGTTTGGACGTGTGTACCACCTACATACAAAGAATTTTCGTAAGTAATTTCAAGCTATCGGAGCTACCCAAAAAACGAGATCGATACCTGCATGAAGCAATGAAGCTCACTGCAGAAAAAAATATCGTTTAGATTTACATTATGCTGATTTAAAAAGGGTGAAATGATCAATTTAAAGTTTAGCAAAGGCATTCATTATATTTGCGAATGCTTGGGTTAGGATCCATGTTTCACACCCATAGCATAGCCCAGATCTTATCACAGATTCGTATACACGAAGCTTTAATTTCCTGTATATGCAGCTGGTCTTCAAGACCGTCAAAGCTGGATAAAAACTTTTATTTTCGAGCTGTATTCTTCAGCGTATTTCGTCTCTTATATTACGAGTTCTCGTTAGTTTGGCGCCTCAAAACACAAATTTGGTCACATTTTCGATATTGTATTTGCAAAGTTTGATATTTTGGGTATGTGAGGTATTTTCCCTCGATTGCGTCATGAGCTTTCTTTTATTCTTATTGGTTCGTAGCCCTACTACCTGGGTCGAAATCAGTTTAGGCATGCCTAAACGGTCATTAGGGGCTTATGCGGAAACGATGGGGCTTGCCTAAGTTAGACATGTCTAATGCGAGCCTAATTGCTTAACTTTCACAGTTTTGGAAATTTCATGTTTTATTGCAATCTGGAGAGTGAAAAAAAATATTCAAATGAATTGCAATTGAAAGTGAGATTAGGATCGCATATTTGGTCAGTTTAAGCTTGGTTACTGCGGCACTAATGGGGCATGCCTAAGATAGGCATGCCAAATGGTAGTCTAATGCGGGCCTAGTTACGCATGCCTAACTGGAGCTATTTTGAAAATTTTGCATTTTAATGCAAAGTGGAGAATGACAAAAATTATCATATGAAAATTTTGCAATTTAAAGTGTGATTAGCGATTCTTAATTTTTGTCAGTTTAGGCATGCCTAATGTACACCTAATCCCCGCAGGGGGAATGCCGGTCAACAAAAACACTCTTGGAGGCTAGCATTCTTTGGGGAGTTCAGCCCCCACGTACCCGAGAAAACCCCGCAGCGGCAATGCCGGTCGACAAGAGCACTCTTGAAGGCTACCATTCTTTGGGGAGGTCCGCCCTCACGAGCCCGAGGAAATTCCCGCAGGGGGAATGACGGTCGACAAGAGCACTCTTGGTGGCTAGCATTCTTTGGCGAGCGCCACCCCCATAGACTCGAGGATATGGGGGGCACCGTGAGGTTCCCTCCTGGGACGACAGGTAACGACTCTGATTGGATCTGGACTATGCTTTGGACAACGAACTGGAATTGATGCTTTGGGCTGGCGGATGTGATGGTTTGGACCTAGTTGCTTTGCACAGAAGCGTCGAGGTGAAAATCGTGTGTAAACGGCTCCAATTCAACTATCATACCGTCTACGTCCCGGTAAAACCTTGGCAGGCCTCGGAGTACGTTCGAAGTTCGCACCATTGGGTTGGTGGTGTAGGTTCGGTTGAGACGGACTCCCGATTAGTGCAGGTCTGCCTCTGACCACTTGTCCTCATAAGGGCTTGTGCCAACCCTCACATGACCTCCCTGCTCTGCAAAGATAACCATGGGATCAAAAAGGCGACTACACACACGAACGGAGGTAGCGGTTCCTATGAGGGATCCAATAAAACTGGAGCAACCAAAAACATATAATGAAATTAAAAAAAGTTAAAAAAAAAGAAATTAAAAAATAATAAAAACACCGACGCAACCAGCGATTGCAGCCACGATGTTAACAGTACATCGAGAGCGGTACTAACCATGACAAGAACGACGAATAACGCAATGACAGTGAAGACGGACGAAAAACGGAGATTAGCAGACAGTCTGGTTCAGACTGAGATTCCTGCGGCGTTCGGGTGCAGAAAAAAACTATGCGAACGCCAGAGCGTCCTATTAAGGAAAAGCGGTAAACTCTGCAGGTCGCTTCAGGTGTTCGAGCGGTGGAAGATAATACAGGCGCATCAAAAATTCGATGGTCACTGCTGCGATCGTTAACGAAGTGACCGATGCAAGGGTCGCAAATCCCGACATAGTAAAGAAACATCCTGAAGCAACGAGGAGATTACGGCACGAAAAGCAACGAGTGACCAGACAAATAAAGCGACGTTGTGCAATTGCACCGCCAACTTCGAAAATGTGGCGGAAGTACTTCATTCGGAAACGGAACACGATAACCTCTCCCCAAGGATGGTTGAAAAGTACAATTGCCGCCCAGCGATACAGAAAAGAAAGGCTATTCCGAAAAGTGGGAGATGTTCTGAAAAGAATACAATCTGCATGCGACTCCCCAAAAATCAGCAAAGCAGTAAAAGTTGGGCTCCTTGAACTAGAGGAGCTCCTAGATCGCATAGGGCACAATCGGAGGAGCTGGTTAAGGGCCGAAGACGAACAGAGGACTAAAGAGGCGCAGGTGGCGAAATCCAAAGGCGACATGCAGATAGATCCACCATTGAAAGTCAATAAAAGAATGGCGTCCAGCCCAATCGAAGGAGGTCGGGGTAAAAGAAGGAAGGACGAGGCACTTGATGGGTGTGGAGCACCAGATCACGGATTACAGGAGCGAAGAAAGCCGCAAAGAAACTCCTTCAAAAAAGCCAGAAAGTAAAGTCCGCACGGACGCTCAATCAGAAAAAGGATCTGATGCAAAACAGGAGAAGCAGTGCCCGTAAAGCCCAAAGATGGCTGATCCTACGCGGAGGTACTGCGGGACTTCAGGAGAAATGTTAGGCCCGAAGACACCAATACTACCATTAAAGTAGTACGACCAACGCGGTCGGGCCACATGCTGGTCAAATTCAGAGCAGAGGCCGGCAATAAGGAAGCATTCTGTGACGCAGTACAGAAAGTCCTCGGCAAAAGCGCAACTATAGCCCCGCTCGAAATGATGTCAACGATCGAAATAAGAGACATTGACTGCGTCACGGATCTGGCCGAGGTAGAAAAAACCATCAAAAGGGAGTTCCCTAGCGTGGGAAGGATCAAAGCGAGCTGATTGAGCAACACCATAATAAAAGTCATGCATTATGGTATTCTGACGAAACTGGTACTGCCGCCATCTAGGTTCGGGACAGTGACTTTCAAGCGAATGGTTTGGTGTGGGTTTGGTGCTCAGGGACCACCTTCTTTACTGTATACGTAACGCCTGACGAATCGATATCATCTTTGCAAGCCAAGCCTAAGGCTCTGGAGGGTGCTACCTCAAATGCAAAGAGCAAAGTGCTCGTTGGGGGCGACTTCAGCGCTAAAGCAATCGAATGGGGCATGCCTCGAACGGACCCGCGGGGAAAACGAATCCTGGGAATAGCAGCCTGGACGGCGCTCGTCGTACTAAACTCCGTAAATATGCCGACTTTCCATCGCATTGGCTGTGAGGGAACCATACTGGACGTAACATTCGCCTCGGAGTCCTTAGTACGGAGGATACACAATTGGAAAGTATTAGAGGACTACTTAGCCAGTGATCATCAGTGCATTCTGCTTGAGATAAGTGATGCTGTCTCCCGACATCCGTGCTCTTGGCTTTCTACAACTGGATGGAACATCGGAAGGCTGGACGTCGAGAGGTTCATTGAGATGCTCACAGCAGGTGAGACGCTGCAGGGAGCTTCGGAGGGGACGGAAGAACTGGCAGCTCAAGACGTGGTGAACTCTACTATGAGCATCATTACGACTGCTTGCTGCGCTTCTATGCCCGATCGAAAACCCCGGCACGGCAAGCCCCCAGTGTACTGGTGGTCAACTGAAATCGCTGAAAAGCGAAGGGAGTGTCACAAGCTTCGACGTGAGGCTCAACGGGCGCGGAACCGTGACGAGGCATGCAACTGGGTGGCAGCATATAAGTCGGCCAGGAAATGTCTTCGCAAATTGATCAACAATAGCAAGGCTCGCTGCTGGCAAGACCTAGTGGACAATGTGATCAAGGATCCGTGGGGCCTTGGCTACAAGCTAGTTATGCGGAAGCTTGATGCCCGACGGAAGCCTTGTATATATGACGCGGAAAAGATGGACGCTATAGTGCGGGGACTCTTCCCCGCCCATCCCGTCCGTGTTGACGCTGTCTATGGTGAAACAGCAGTCGAGTGTCCACCCTTGACACATCCGGAACTGGAGGAGGCAGTCCTCTCTTTGAAAGTGAGGAAGGCTTCTTGTCCAGATGGTGTTCCGGCTGAGGTGTTGCTGCTCGTCTATCACCATTGTCCTGACTTGCTGCTCAGCACATTCAACGCTTGCCTACGGGACGGGGTTTTCCCGGTACGATGGAAGGTGGCGAGGCTCGTGCTGGTCAGCAAGGGGAAGGAAAATCCCGAATCGCCGTCTGCATACCGTCCGTTATGCATGCTAGACACGGCTGGGAAAGTGCTACAGAAACTCATCAAGGGAAGATTCGTGCTGCTGGGACCTATCTCTTCGGCAGTACGGCTTTAGAACAGGACGTTCTACCATTGATGCGATTGCAGAGGTGGTGAACGCGGTCCGAAAGGCAGAGGCATATAGTCGCACCAAGTGACAGATCGTGACACTAGACGTCAGGAACGCCTTCAACTCCGCTAGATGGGTGGATATTCTGGATACGTTGGAAAACTCTTTTCAAGTTCCAGAATATCTAATGCGGTTTTTTAGGAACTACCTAAGGGACCAAAGGCTGCTCTACGACACGACACAGAGCCAACGAAGGATGGAAATTACATTGGGTGTTTCCCAGGGATCTATCCTTGGTCCGTTCCTGCGGAACGTGTCTTACGACGGGCTACTGAGACTTGAGATGCCAGATGAGTCGCGCTGGGTCGGCTATCCAGATGATGTTGCGGCTCTGGTCGCTGGACGCACCGTTAAACAGGCGCAACTTAGGCCAGGTATGCTAATACGCCGAGTGAGGGACTGGATGACTGCTCGCGGACTCAGTTTAGCACTGGAGAAAACCGAAGTGGTCATCTTGACAAAAAAGAGAATCTTTAGAGTATGGATGATCAGTATTGGAGATATACAAATCGGATCGAAGCCATCGGTGAAGTACCTGGGGCTACTAATCGACTCGAAGATGAGTTTCTCTGAGCAAATCAGGGCAACGGCTGAGAAGGCTGCTTCGGGAATATCGGCTCTGGGTCGACTTTTGGCCAACAGAGGGGGACCCAGCCCGTCAAGAAGACGCCTCTTGATGAGTGTTGCAGGGTCAGTGCTACTGTACGGAGCAGAGGTATAGGGCGACGCTCTCAGCAAGGAGGTATACCAGAAAACGTTTGGCGCAGGTACAGAGAAGAGGAGCACTGAGAATTGCATCTTAGTAGCCGACAGTCTCTGATCCGGCGGTGAGAGTTGTTGCAGGCATGATACCTGTTGCCCTCCTTACTAAAGACCGCCGCGCTATTTACCTGCGCCGAAACAGCGATGCGAGGTAGGTGGTTGTCTGCGAGGAGGGACAGCGTTCGTTCAACGATTGGCAGTAGTCTTGGGTCAATTGCACGAAGAGAAGGTGAACTGTGCACCTCATCCCAGATGTGAGACCGTGGCTAAATCGAAGGCATGGTGAGACTGACTTCTATCTGACCCAGCTTTTGAGCGGGCATGGGTGTTTTCAGTCTTACCTGCACAAGATTGATAAGTCAATCGCTCTCGTGTTCGGGCCTGCCCAGGAGAGGAGGACAATGCCTGTCACACATTTTTCGCGTGCACAAAATAGGTCAGGCTGCGAAGGGAACCCTACAGGGAGACGGGAGAGCTCACTCCGGATAATATAGTTGCGGTGATGCTCGAATCGGTTGACAAATGGAACCAGGTGGCACATTATGCTCGGGCAGTCCTGAAATATAAAAGGGACTCACAGCAGATGGCGGCACTGGGGCTGGGGTCGCTTTTCTGGCACTTCCTCTTCCCCTCTCCCCTCCCGTTAGGAAAGGGATCCCCCAGCTTGAAGGCGCCTCACGGCGTAATAAAACGAGATCTAGCCCGAAGTTATGTGTCAGACGGTTCCAGGCTGGGCTCTCAGGTTGACAGGGGAGGTGTTTAGTGAGTAGTCCAGTCACTTTCTTGCGAGCATGGGAGTGTTCGTTCCATCTGACACCTAGTGATCTCCTCGTTTGTCCAATGTAATATCCATTACATTTCGTACACGATACCTTGTAGACTTCACTCCGCTCCATTTTGGGTATGGGGTCCTTGGTTGATCCTAGCAAGTTCTACAGTTTTGTGGCCCGGCTCGTATAAACTAGGTCGATGTCTATGTTTTTCATAGCCCTCTTCATTGTTTCCGTCCTTGAGTCAGAAGTTACAACCAACCTCTTCCGTTGCTCGACTTCCGCAGTTAGCGTTGTGAGCTTTTTGGTGAAGATCTCCTTTGTTCGTTTGGCTATCAATTTGGTGACTTCATCCGTAGGGTATCCATTCCACTCGGCTAACTTATAAATGTGGGACGTTTCTTTTTTCAGGCCTTCTTTATTCAATGGAAGCGGGAGCATTCGATTCACAAGCCAGCTAAATGTTGCCCATTTGTGCTGTTGGCAATGGTTTGAAGTGAAAGAAATTATCCGCATGGTGTCCGTTGGTTTGCGATATATTTCGAATTCCAATCCATAAGCTCCTCTACATACCATCACGTCCAGGAATGGTAGCCGCCCCTCCGACTCCAGCTCGTGTGTGAAACTGATATTGCTGTGCATCGAGTTGGTCGCCGTGAGAGTATGCTGGACCTGATCGTCTATATGACGCACCCGTCGATGTTGCAGTTTACCTTCGTGTGCTAGCTTCTCCTCCAAAAATGCCATAAAAACTTTGCTTAGAAATTCTCCCCTGAAGGTGAAATAGCTTTCGCCCATGCAGAGTCTAGCCAGTTTCAAATACATTTTGCTCGTGCTTTCCATTGTTCTCCTGATCCTTGCATCAGAATCCACTCCTCAAGTAACGCAAGTGCTTCCTTGACCCAAATACTGGGAAACAGTAGCTTGACGTCAAATGACACCATCGTATCGCCATCTTCCAAGGGTCCGCAGGACAACCCCTTTGAAGTAAATTCTGCCGAATCCGCTGCTGATCTGGTAACAAATTTTTTGTCCATGTGATTGAATTCCTTGACTAACCACTTCGCAATTTTCTGCTGACACGATTTCACGCATTTCACGGCCTGGCTTTTGAATCTTCGGAAGTCCTATGATCCTTGGAAGCGATGGGTTGGTTACTTTTAAGAATTTCTTGAGGTCGTGAATCCATGGTTCACCTTCTTTCAGCACTTTATCCACTCTTTTTACTGACTAAATATTAGGACACTTGTAGTTTAGGGAATAGTAGTACTGAGGAAGTTCTCAAGTAGGGAACGAAACAGTTGTATACTGAATTTAAAATAAAAACAAGTTGGGTAGACAGACCTATGCTCATGTCAGAAGGGTTTTGTACTCAACTTACAAAATGCCGTAACCAGCAACGAATAAAATTAAGAAACACGTCATGTTCGAGGGTCATACTATTATTAACTAAGTTGAAAGAATTTTTTAATTCTGAGGTATTTGTTAAAATTATACCCATAAATATTTCGCTTGATAATTTTTTCAGATTTTTTTAGATCACGGGTGTCCATTCGCGAGAGAGAAAACACATTTTTCATGTGTTTCCCCCCCCCCCCCCCTCTGTGCCCCCACTGAAGCAAAAACTGTCAGTTTAAGAATTGTTTTGAAAAGCTCTCATAGAGAACTTTCATTTGATACTCATATCGGCTACCTTTCATGAAATTTTTTTCAGGGGCCACTCCTTTGTACTGTAAGCATCGATTCATGGCCTATTTTTTCGAATCCTAGAATGGCTACAAAGCCCTTTTGCTAGGAGCTCTCTCCTGCCTCTTCGACTTGTTTCAATTGTATGTAGTCATCCTCATGATATCTATCATTCCTGAAATTTTCATGCAAATCCTAGCAAAGCTGTAGTGTCTAAGTCGGTAAAAAGCGCATATGGCTCCATAGCCATATGTTTCCATGGTAATACAGGGCACATTGTTCCATAGTAATACGGGAAAATTCAAATCGCTATAACTTCGTTAAATACTATTCGATCTTTATGAAACTTTCAGAAAGGATCAATCTTATAAATATTCATCTTTTTGCTAAATTTTATTGAATTTAAGGGTACCATTTAGATTTTATTCGAGAAAACATAAAATCGATAAATCATACTATTACTAACAAAGTTGAGTGAATTTCGACTTCTCATGTATTTGTTGTTGTTGTACTCAGTAAGCCCTACATTCATGATTTTTTTCAGATTTTTCGGATGGAAAGTGTCCAATCGCGAGGGGGGGGGGTACGCGAAAAGTTCGTACATTTCCCCTTCCCCTGCCCTCCTCGGTACTCCTAAGGCAATTTTAAGACCTGTTTTGAAAAGATCTCATTAAGACCTTTCCAATGACACCCTACTCGACTACCAATGGTGAAAATTTTTTTTTGAGGGGGTCAACTCCCTAAATGGGGAGACCCCTCTTAAACCCCTTTGAAAAATTTTTTCACCCTTGAATTTTCAAGAGGTCACCACTTCTGACCTTTCCACAAAGTTTCATGGCTGTAGCCTCTATAGTTTCGGAGAAAAAGTGCTGTGACATACAGACGGACGGACGGACGGACGGACGGACAGACGGACACAGGTCGTGATTGCAATAGGGTTTTGTATTTTAGTACAAAACCCTAATAGTAGAATTAAAGGGAAATTACTTTCTTTCACTTTATATTTCAAAGTTCTACTAAAGGTGGGTTGTCTTTAACTATTAGAATAGGAATGTTTTGATTCAAATACATAGTCTTGATAATTATGAATGCTATGATTGATCTTGGTGATTTTGGCCTTTACGTGTGCATTGAAGGAAAAAAACTGATTGCACAAAAGAGAAAATTTCCACTTTCCTCTATCTTTTCAATCGAAAAAATTAAGCAGCCTCTCGATGCATAGGAATACTAAAAATTCCTGAAAAACTCTTCTTCCGTCAACCGGATTTGTACATAGTAGCTTTCATGTTCAGTTTAATGCTGATATCTTAATCTTGCCTTATTTACATTCATAATCCAGCAATGATAACAACACAAACCAATATAAATGTCAATCAGAATGATTTACGCATATATTTTCCGCAAAAGCAAATAAATATTCCATCCCTATACAATTCGTCTCTTCCGAGAATGCTCAATCGAAACCAGAAGATGCGAAAAACAATAAAATGAAAAACTGCACATTGAATGAATGTCATTTTGGAGGGAAATACAATTTATAGTAACTTGACATGAGTATCTTTTACCAATTAAATAAACCAAGTATTTATGATACTGCTTCGTTTTGAAACAGCGGAACATAAAAAATTTTGATACGTTCGAATATGTGAGCTCAATTCATGTGTAGGCTTTTTATTCACATCATTTACCACATTGCACCCATGTCGTATGTTTGTAATGATTAAATTTTGTACACTTGTAATAAATTTTGCAATAAAATATATTTTCTTGTTGTTTGCCCTTCCGATCATGTCGAGAATCTTAATATTCCGCCAACTGAAGAAAGAAGGCCTTAAAACGCATTTCGCATGGGCGAAATGGCAAGCATGTGAGGATGTTTCCGTAGAAAAATTGGTACCTGTACCCTATAAAATTTTCGTATGTGAATATAGTTCATATCAGTATGTATACATGTATGACCGAATTTGCATATATTATTCTTGTATCTCTTTTAATCACTTAAAGCAAAATTTATTGTTTTCTGAGTCCCATCAGTATTTTTGAGTCAGTTTCATGGATGCATGATGTGTAGGCGTTATTTATTAGCCCACGGTCACTTTTGGGTAAGCAAGCTCGAGGATGTATGTACGATTGTCAAATGATCTGTCATTGCAAAGGATTATTTATTCTAGATAAGGATTGTAGGAGTCGATGAATAATGTAAGGGGCTTTGAGTAAATTTATTTTGGATGCCATGGAATGAATTTGTAGGAATTAAATCCTACTATCAAATTTCTAAAATACAAACAATTCAATTTTGTCAGCTGGGTACAGAATTAAAAATCTATGCATGGAATCCCTGATGTTCAGAATTGAAAAAAACTACAAATAAATCTATTTGAAAGTACACGGGACAAATAACTGACATTTAATATCCTTTGAAATCGTGATAATGTTGACCTACTTTCCAAAGCCGTCTTTTTAGATGATGAGAATTGTAACATTGGATGCGTATACTGCACATTGCTTTTTGCTTTTCATTTGAATATTCATTGCTATAAGCTGAGAAATGTATGATTCCATGCAGTACACTAGTAGGAATCATACCAACCCATTTAATAGTCTTTTGAAAGGTTAACATGAAATATTCTTGCAAGAAGTCAAGGAAAGATTTTTTTGTTTGCACAAATATGAGTATGTGCGCTCATACATGTGTTTGTTTTCACATAGCAGTTCGCGGTAGAGAGCAAAATGGATTTATCTAGGTCGCGGATGTTTAAAAAACCCAGCGCCAACAGAAAAGAAGTTGGGCAAACAGAACTATACTCATGTCAGAAGGGTTTTGTAGTCAACATACGATATGTAGACAACAATAATGAATAAACTCAAGAAAAACTTTGAAGACATCCACAACAATTAAATACTCACTTTAAAAGGAAAACTACTGTTACACCATTTTAACCTGCTGCCACTTTGTTGCGATATCAATAACAACCCCCGACTGAATGAAACCTTAAAGATGTTTTTGATAATCATCTTATCTGGAAGTGAAAAACTTCAATTAAAAGTGTAGTGTCTGGTTCGATGAAAAGATCCAATGGTAGAAAAGCCGTATGTTGTTTTTGTTGTATTCGTATAACGTTCAAATTGCTATTGTTACGGATAAAACCGAAGGGCACCAGTATTACCTCACCGCGAACACTATCGTAACATTCGCGAGACTCTTTTTAGTCAGAAAGCTAAGCCGCACTCGACTAGGGTTTGTTTGCCATTCCAAATTGTAATCATAAAAGTAGTTTAAATCCGATTAGTTGTAGTTTTAAGCAAACATAATTGTCATCGAGCGAAGGTCAGAATCAACGCATGTTTGAAATTGGAATGTTCCCCAGAAATAAAATCAAAACCTAACAATGATATCAGTAGCCCAGTAGAAGACGTCCAAGAAAAGATTGTTCAAGAGGTTGTTGTTAACAAAAGACATGTGAAAGAAGTGAAGGAAGTGAAGGAGGAAGCAGTTGAACTTGCAAGGCCTCAAACTCCTAAGAATCCGTCAAAAGAGCGAAAGAAGTCAAAACATTGTGTACTGACGTGCTGCTTCACAGATTTCCTGGGAATAAGGAAAAGGCAATCAGGCCTTCTTTTTACTTGATTTACACGTTCGAAATTTAAGGTTCGTTGTCGAATTTTGCGCTTCTGGAATAGTTCGATTAACATCAACGAACAAGGTTAATCTTAACAATGGAAAGGTTAGAGGCGGCCTTGCAAGAGGCTTTGGCTCGGAATGATGATGAAACAAAGCGATGGACAATATATAAAGAAGAGCAAGAAAGCGCTATATCCAACTTGAAACTATTTAGAGATAAGTTTTCAGTAGATGTCATGGTGCCTGTTGGATCTAAAGCTTTTATGCCGGGATACTTATATCATACAAATGAAATATTAGTCAGTCATAGTTCTGAAATATTTTCACAAGTTACATCTCAACAAGCTCAAGATATACCTAAACTACGTATAAAAAGAGCAGAAGAGCGACTAAATGGTTTGCAGAAGGAACGTGAAATGTATCAAAAAAAAAAATTAAATAAACCACACACTGAAGGAGTACTTCCAAGAGGTGAAGAGCGCGAAATCATCGAAGAATATGATGAAGAACAAGAGAAATTATGGAGAATACAACACCGGCGTCGAGTACGAGAGGAAAACGCGAAAGAATCACAAAATCACGTTGCATCTGATGCTACAAAGTCCCATGATGATGTCATGGAATTGCTTGACACCTTAGAAATGATGGAAGAGTTAGAGGGTGAACTAAATAAGCTCAAAGTAGAAGATGATGATATGCTAGAGAAACTCATGTTAGGAGAGATTAACCCACCAGAAGGAAAGAAGCGTATATCTCATTTGAATGGAAAAAAATTTGTTACTGGGAGTGCGACTAAGGATGATGAAAATCCAGCAGGTGAAAAAACAGTTAATTGAGCATACAGTTGACAAATCGAAAATGTTCAACCCCAAAGAAAATCAAGAGAAGATAGACTTTACAAATAATAATACAGTTCCAAATACAGAAGACTATGAATCGGATGACGATACACCAAGCAACTCAACAGAAGATATACCTGAAGCTGTTTTAAAAATTGAGGCTGAAGCAAAACATCTTTCAATGGCCAAAAAAATAAAATACTTCAAGAAAAAAAACTTAAAGAAGTTGAAAAAGAATTACTAGAAATCAAAGTAAAGTCTGTCGAGGATATTGCTGAAAAGATAAGTAAAATGAAAGTCAGGGAGTTTCTATGTGATTATATAGAACTTTTGCAAGATGAACTCGAATATGAATCACAGAATCAGCGCGTTGAATCTGTAAGTACTAAATCTGAATTAGTAGAGCCGCAAAAGAAGAAACGAATAACTTCTGCCGATAAAGATGAAGTGCAGTTGATAGATAAAAATAAAGCAGCAAATGCTGTAACAAGATCCAAAATAGAACTCTCTGAAGTGTCGTACAAAGCATTAAATTTAAAACCACCAAGCAGTATATCCAAAGAGTCGGATATACCAAGTGAAGTTCCATTTGTCACCTCAAGTTGACAAGAAAAAGGAAATACTTGATAAGGTGGAAAAAAGTTTTAAATCCGTTTCGGAGCACCTGACCCAACAAGATTTTAATCTTATTGATAAAATAATTGCTTCATCTGAATCGAAGTGTCGAACATTGTATATAAACTCTAGTTTCGCGAACGTCAACGAGCCTAGACGTGTGCTTTTGGCTGTGATTATTTTCAATTAAGCGATATTCTCTTTGCGTTTAAATATCGTAAAAGTTATCGGTTTGTAACCGGGTACTATTCCCTTCATTTTTGTACTAAAAGTGGCGCATTGTGGCAGTGAATCGCTTCCTAAACAAGTCACCTTTTTTAAATCATTTCCTTTATTTACTTGCCAACAATAAACAATAAGTGAAAAGTTCATTGTGTGTCAATCGATGAGAAATATCACTTTTATGTAGTGCCTGAACTAAACTAGTAGTGTCGACACAAACCGTTCAAGTGATTAATTGCGCCTGCCACCCACAATTTCCCCCTATTAGATCTAAGCGCAAACCCAAATCTGTGAACGATTTGATTGATGTAAGCTGCATTTGTGAATTTTATATTTTAAAGCTTTTTTGCTTTGTGTGCAATAGTTAAGTGCAAAGTTAAGAACATACATAATAGTGTGGTTACAGACCAAGAACAATTTAACATTTTGGATTTTTATTCCTTTGCGACTTTATTTCATATTTTATATTTTAACTTGAATAATGGCTGGAAGCTCTCCCCTCTACGACATTAAGTGCGTTATTTGCAAAGAACCGGAGTCAGCAAGGGCTAAACTCATTGAATGTGATGGCTTTTGCGCTAAATCATTCCACCTCAAGTGTTTATCTATTCCTGCTTCATTTTATGAAATCCGCGCAAAATTTGCGAAAAACATAACTTTTCGGTGTGATCATTGCCGTGGAATGACTATCGCTGACACAATTGAACCCTCTATTCCGGCTGAGGCTACGTTAATTGAAACTACTGCCGTTGATACTAGCAAGGGAGCTGTTCCTAAAAAATCAAAGGTCAGTCACTTCACCTCTCCCGTATCTTCCAGGATCAACAATAAACATCTTCCTTCATCGGTAATAACTTCAGCTATGACAACTGCACCTACTCATAATCCTGCTAGCCTACCAACTATGATAAATTCTGCTAGCCTACCATCTATGGGAATTTCAGAATTAGAAGTTGTTTCGCCGCCTATTCAGCTTTTTATCTCCAGGCTTTCCTACAAAACATCAAAAGAGGATGTAAGTAACTACATTCTTGGAAAATTAGGATTTACTCCTCCTATATTTGGTGTTACAAAGCTAACCAAAGATAACCTACCGAACAAAATAATTGCATCTTTTAAAATTTCTGCTCCTGCTGATCTTCGTTTGATACTTGATCCAGACTTCTGGCCCAAAGGAACATTAGTCAAAAAGTTTTTTCCGAAGCAACGCCCTAAATCAAATCTCCGTCGCTCCCAACCAAACCAACTCTAGTGATTCTTCTCTAAAAATTTATTATCAAAATGTAAGAGGGCTTAGAACCAAGTTGCAGAATTTCCTAATTTCCACCACATTAGCTAATGACGACATTATATGCATAAGTGAAACATGGCTGAATGATACTATTCTTAACAAGGACTTATCTACCTTACATAATATTTTTCGATACGATCGAACAACTGATTCATCTGGGAAATCAATCGGTGGTGGTGTACTTGTGGGTGTCACAAAGTCCCTTGGTTGTCTTTCTTGTACGAATTTCATTCCAACTTCTCCTGTTGAATGTGTACTTGTTAGGGTAACCATTTCATCCAATATTCATCTTTTGGTATCGTCAATTTATGTGCCTTGTCAGTCTTCTCTTTCCACTTACGTTAAATTTCTCGACGAACTTTCTATCTACATAAACGCTAAATACCCTTCAGATATTATTCTTCTATGTGGTGATTTTAATGCTCCTTCTTTATCTTGGAATCTATCTTCTTGCCCATATATCGAGTCAACCAACCGTCTCTCTGAAGTTTTTTCTTCTTTCCTCGCACTTTGCTCACTAAATCAAGTAAATAGCATCACAAACGTTAATGGCCGCATTCTTGATCTGGTTTTATCAAACTGTTCAAACAATCAGTCTACTATTTTGGACTTAAAACATCCTGAATTTGCTTATGTTGCATCCGATCTCAACCATCCACCATTAAGTATTGATGTTAAACTGTGTAACATGAGGCGTAAGAAAACTGAACAGCCTTCAAGGTATAATTTCCGTAGATCAAACTTTGCAATTATTGCGAACAATCTCCAATCGACTGATTGGGACTCCTTCTTTGCTAGTTTATCTTGCGATGATGCTGTTTCTAAATTCTACATGTATTTGAATACGTTGATCAGCCAACATACACAAATAGTTCACACATTAAAAAGTAATGACGCACCATGGTTGAACGCCGATATTTTGACCCTTCTAAAAAGTAAGGATCGAGCTCATCGAGACTTCAAACGTACTGGGTGTCCTGCAGCTTCTGCAGATTATCGAAGACTTCGTACTCTTGCTAAATGTCGCATTAAAACAGCTATGCGTGATTATTATCTCTCCATAGAACAATCTCTGTTGTCTAACCAAACAAAACCTTTTTGGTCTTTCATTCGTTATTTGAACACTTCCTCTCGTATTCCAGATTCAGCACATTGGAACAGCTTGGAGGCTAATGGGCCTTCTGCTATTTCAGATCTTTTTGCCAAATTTTTCTCTGAATCTTTTAGTGCCTCGTCCTCACCTACAAACTATTGCCCTCCATTTTCTTATTCGACATTAGCTATTGATTTCGAAAGCACTCCCTATGACATTGAGCTACTCATCAGCAAGTTAGATGGAAGCATTGGACCGGGTCCCGATGGCATTCCCGCTATATTTGTTAAGTCACTCATTACTTCAATATCTACTCCTCTTTCAATTCTGTTTAATATTAGTTTAGCCAATGGAACTTTCCCTCAAATATGGAAACTTGCACATATTGTTCCAATTCTGAAAAATGGTGACCCTTGTAATATTTCCAACTACCGTCCTATATCCATCCTCTCCTGCTTCTCTAAATTGTTGGAGCGCCACGTTCACAATAAATTAGCATCATCTCTATCGCAAATTTTTGCTGCCGAGCAACATGGATTTCTTCCTAATCGCTCTACTACTACTAATTTACTCGAAATATCTCATTCGATTTCTTGTGCTCTAGATAACCATATGCAAATGGATGTCATTTATACTGATTTTCGCAAAGCATTTGATAGAGTTGATCATTCTATTTTACTACTAAAGTTGCAGCACTATGGATTTCCTGCTCCAATGTCGGCTTGGATAAATTCTTATCTAACATATCGTTCTTGTTGTGTTCGTGTAATCAGTTCATTATCTTCAACCTTTTACCCTACGTCAGGTGTCCCACAAGGCTCAATCCTTGGCCCTCTCCTATTTATACTTTTTATCAATGATTTACCTGCTGCTTTAAACTCAAAATCCCTTCTATTCGCAGATGATTTGAAACTATACAGGGCTATCGGTCAAGTAGAGGATTGTTCTCAATTGCAGAATGATTTGTCTATCCTGGAAAATTGGTGTAGCATTAACAATCTTGAACTGAACATATCTAAATGTCATGTTATGTCGTATTCCCTTAAACCAGTGCAAATCAAATTTATCTATTCAATTGGAAGCGAATCTCTTTCAACGGTTCTAAAAATTAAGGATCTCGGTATAATTTTTGATCCCAAACTCAAATTTGATATGCACATTTCAAGCATTAAAACCAGAGCTTCTCGAGTCTCAGGTTTTGTACTGCGGCATACTTTTATTTTCCAAGATATATTCTCCGCTGTCCAGCTTTATAATACTCTAGTTAGAAGTATTTTAGAGTATAGCTCTCAAGTTTGGTCCCCACACTTTGAATACCTTATTGCTGACATAGAATATGTCCAAAGAAACTTCACCCGCTGTCTTTTTTATAAGTACAAGATTCCCTATGTTCCCTATGAAGACCGACTCACTTATTTACATCTTCCTTCATTAAAAGCACGTAGGACTTTCCTTGATGAATGTCTTTTATTTAAACTCCATCACCGCCTGATTGATTGCCCTAACTTAGTAAATCAAATAAGTTGGAGGAGCCCCGGCAGGCCGCTGCGCTCCTCCAATCTTCACATCCAATTTGCGCGTACTGAAACCCATTTTCATTCTGCCATGATTCGTTTGCCTCGCGTGCACAATCAATTAGAACTTGGTACTTTCCCTCAATCTTTAATAGCATTTAAGCAGTTACTTAGAAATAAAATACATTAATTATTATAATTTATGATTAATTGCTTAATTATCTTAAATATTTTTGTCTATTTTATCTATATTGTCTTTTCTATTTTTGTAATTGGGCATTTTGCCTGTTAAAATGGATTCAAATAAATAAATAAATAAATAAATAAATAAACATTCAAATTCCCTTTTTACATATCCGCGTTATGTGACAGATGCCATAAATAAGGAAAATGTGATTGCAAGTCCAGCAGATATATATGAAAGGTTTAGAGAATATTTTCCTACTGAAGTACAAGATAAATTTTCACGTACAATGACAGTAAACAAACATCACTGACAGGCAAAACTGTCAGTGAATTATGTTCAGCTGATTCAGCCGCACTTGGAGTGCTCGCCACCAGAGGGGGGCGGAGACCAAGTGGTGGCAGAAAGGAATTACCCCGCTGAAGAGGTGGATGACCGAAGAGCGGAACCATAGCCGTTAGGAGGAGGCTATAAAAGCGCGCGAAGAATGACGCGCCTCCTCTTTTTTCTTTTCGATCGTGTGCGACGAAGCAGCTGAGCAAGAACAACAAGGGAGGAGGTCATTTGAAGCGCAGCGGCAATCTTCAGTGTACGACAGCGGAATAAGCAATTGCGGAAGAAAAGGGAGATTGAGATCCAAGCGAAGGGAAAATTAAGATCAAAACGACGAGCAAAGCCCAGACATTGGAGGAAAGACTACAAAGTGCAACCGTGGATACAATCATCGAAGGGGCCCCTTTGTAGGTATATAATAGAAGTAAGTTTTCTTATTGAATACAGTGTATCACATGTTAAAATTATATGGAAGTTCCGATTTGTAGTATATGTTTTGAAAATTTTAAATAATCGTATTTTCTTTGAGATGTATTAACGCTTGGAGGAAGAAATTTACGTCTTTAGGACAAGATCAGATAAAATCTTTGTTTTCAGATTACGGGTTGTAACGAGTGCGGCTTGGAAGGACAAGTCGAAGTGAAAGTGTCATAAAATTAAGTGAAACTCGTGATATCGGAACTCAGAGTGTTCGGGGGTGGTATAGTGGTTCACGCGAAGATTAGTACTAGGAAGAAGTAGAGGAGTACAGTTGTGTAGGTGTAGAATTGGAGTGAAGGTCATAGTGTGATTATTAGCTAGGGTTTCGGCCGAATAGCGTCGTGTTTAATCCGGTTAACCGCATTCTCGCTTGGCGGCTATCTGGGGCTTTGAGGGACAAGCGAGTGGCGCCCCACGCCCGTCTCCGGACGAGCTAACCGGGTCCATAAGCCCCGCCGGAGCACTCCAGTTTCCCTGAGGGCCATAGTGGCTCTCGTGAAGTAAAAAGTGGGTGTAACATTTGGCGCCCAACGTGGGGCCATTTGGGCAAGAGTCCGTCGGAATCCTCGGGAGGATTGATCGTTCGAGTTGAAGTTACGTTAAAGTCAAGTTTACGCTGAATAGTGAATGAATTGTGTGTGTGAAGTGCAGTGAATATTATTGCGGGTGTGGAAAAGTGTAAAAGTGAGACTCGGTAGAAGTATATTGTAGTGGAGGGTAGCTTTTAAGTATAGTGATAAGGTGATATTAGAATTCGGGTATATTGTGTCCATCGGCAGTGTAAATGAAATAAAGTACAGAAGGGGCTCCTATTTTAGTGATAGTAATAGTGTTTTTGTTCAGGCCGTTCAATTAAGAAATAAGTTGTTTTCGTTTTACAGCTGTTTTCATTTTAAAATTTGAGGCTATCGAAAGCCGGAAAGTTTTTAGTGGATCCACTGGTGAAGGACGAGTTAAGTTATGAGTTGGCCATCCGGAATTTGCCGCCAGACACCGTGGAAGCAATGAGGAAATCGCTTCGAGCTGCGTTACGGGCAGAGGACGCCCTGAACGAGTCGTTAGTGGCGAAAAATTACCCGTTCACGTATGAGGAAGACCTGGAAGCGATCAAGGAGAAGATAGCGGAGGTTGAGGATTTGGTTGCGAGCTTCTCAAATGACAAGAAGTCCAAGGAATACCAAAAATCCGGGCTAAGGTGGAGTTTGGTTTGCGAAGAATTCGCAACACGGCTCAGCTACCGGAGGCATCACAGGTGGAATCGGACAGGTTGCGGAATGGTGATTGATCGGGCAGAAAATGAAGGGGAGACGGAAGACGAAACCGTAGCACAGGAGCGAGAATATGAACGCAGACCGTCCTTAAGACCGGGAGAGCCGACATCCTGTTCAACACCGAGATGCGGCAATGATGATCTGAAACATCAGAATATTGCAAAGTGGGGTGTTACGTTTGCTGGAGAAGCATCGGGGAATTTGAATGCTTTTCTAGAAAGGATAGAGGACTAAAGGGAGGCTCGGGGAATGACCAAAGGACAACTATTTAGGTCAGCATTGGAGCTTTTCGAAAAGAAGGCTCTAATTTGGTTTCGAGCCAATCGACAACTCGTCTTGAAGAGGAGATCAAGGAGAGGACTCAGGGCGGAGATGCGACAATTGGAGTTTACGTAGCGGTGATGGAGGGAATGTTCAAGCGATTGTCGGAGCCGAAATCGGAGAAGCAGAAGCTCAAGATCATTCGGAAAAAAATATCCCCTTTCTATCAAACTCAGTTGAGTTTAAGGACAATCGAGAGTTTGAAAGAGTTGGTTGAGTTAGGAAGGAGGTTAGAGGAGACTCGGCAAGTGGTTGAAGCCTTTGTACCACCAGCTCATCATCGAGGAAAGCGACGTTTGGAACAGGACCTGGCTTATGTGGAGACCACACCATCTGTGGGAGAAAGGGGCCAACGCGGGAACGTGAGACAGTGCTGGAATTGCCAGTAAGCTGGACACTGGCAAAGAGAGTGCAGGCAGCCGAAAACGTGTTACGGGTGTGGAAGAAGGGACACGACTCGAGCTAACTGCCCAAATTGTCGCCAACAGGACACGACGAGGGCACGGGGGGGGCAACTAACCGACTATCGGGAAACGAGCAACGTGCCCCATAGGCGACCGCGGTGGCACGGATAAAAGGTCGCAACGGAGTGTCTCAAAAGTGGAATTCGCCTTAGAGGAGAAAGAGGGAGATGCTTGCCCACATGTCCTGGTGGAAGTTGCAGGAAGGAGGATGCCAGGTCTATTCGATTCGGGGGCAAGCAGAACAATCATTGGTTTAGAAGATTGGGAGCAATTGAGGAAGATCGTTGTTGCCTTGGATAAGTGTGCGACCCAGGCAGTACGAACCGCGAGCGGCGAGAGTTGTAAGGTGGAGGGCTCCGTATGTTTGCCTTTTAGGTTAAAGGGATATACACAATACTTGGAAGCATTGGTGGTTACCTCGGTCCCGCAAACACTAATCCTGGGGGTGGATTTCGTTAAAAAATTTAGCATTGTCTTGGACCTTAGCAGTCAGCATTGGGACTTCGTCTCATTACTAGATGAGAAACTCCCCAACCACTTACGATCACTGAGTAGTCTTTCTTTAGAGCAGAGGTTGGAATTAAATAAGCTGCTGGAGGAGGAATTTAAGGCTATGAGTGAAGGGTTGGGGGAAACATCGGTAGCAGAACATGTGATCAAGACAACTGCAGCGCCCATCAAGCAAAGATATTATCCGATGTCGCCAGCTATATTGAAGCATGTCTATACCGAGCTGGATGATATGCTAGCCAGGGGAGTAGTGGAACCTTCGAACAGTGCCTGGTCATACCCACTCTTGCTAGTGAAGAAAAAGAAGGGTACCTATCGATTTTGCGTGGACTATCGGAAACTCAATGCAGTATCGGAGAAGGATGCGTACCCAATACCATACGTTTCCTCGACCCTCGATAAATTACGGGATGCTCGGTACCTATCGTCACTCGACATAAAATCCGCATATTAGCAAGTCCCAATGGACGCGGGCTCAAAAGCCTTCACGGCATTTACCGTGCCTGGGAGGGGACTTTTCCAGTTCAGAAGAATGCCATTCGGATTGCAAAATGCCCCAGCGACTTGGCAACGATTGATTGATCGCGTGTTGGGACCAGAGCTAGAACCGTACGTATTTACGTATCTGGATGACATAGTGATCGTGACTCAGGACTTTACAAAGCATGTGGCAATACTTAGGGAAGTATTTCGACGGCTACGAAAAGCAGGACTACGGGTATCGAGGGAAAAGTGCCGGTTCTGCCGGCCGCAATTAAAGTACCTGGGTTACGTCGTCGATGAACAAGTGTTAGACGTCGACCCAGATAAGGTGGAATCGACACTGCGTATTCCGTCCCCAAACACCGTGAAGAAGGTTCGGCAATTTCTAGGGATGGTATCCTGGTACCGGCGATTTATACCGGACCATGCCACCATTACTGCACCACTGACTGACCTTCTACGGAAGAATAAGAAATTCGTGTGGACTCCACAGTGTCAAGAAGCATTTGAAGTCTGTAAAGCGAAATTGTCATCCGCACCAATCTTGAGTTGCTCAGACTTCGACCTTCCTTTATGTATCCAAACGAATGCGTCCGATGTCGGTTTAGGAGCAGTTCTTAGCCAGAAGCATGCCTCAGGGGAGAAGGTCGTGTGCTATTTCAGTCGTTCCCTTAGTAAAGCGGAGAGAAAATATTCCACAACGGAGAAAGAATGTCTCGCGGTGCTATGGGCGGTGGAGAAGCTGCGACCATATGTGGAAGGCTACCACTTCCAAGTGATAACGGGTCATCATTCGTTGGTGTGGTTAAATAATCTGCGAGACCCTACCGGTCGATTAGCTCGCTGGGCGGTCAGACTGCAGCAGTTTGACTTTGAAATTATCCATCGAAAAGGAAAGGAACACCTTGTACCGGACGCTCTATCACGCTCAGTACCAACAATAGACTCAATGGTAAATGGAGAGGACGACGCATGGTATCGGAAGATGAAACAGAGAATAGAAGCCGAGCCCGAGAAATATACCGCCTGGCAAGTGAGGTCAGGGAAATTATACAAGTGGATGCAAAGTCGACTGCCGGGTTCCGGGGGGGGGGAAGACTCTTGGAAGAAGGTAGTTCCGAAACCAGAACGAAGAGAACTCTTACTAAAATTCCACGCTGACCCAACAGCAGCACACATGGGAGTGGCGAGAACACTCGATCGTATTGCACAGCACTTCTACTGGCCGAAGATGGCTGCAGACGTTAATACATACGTGCGACGGTGCAAAATTTGCCAGTCAGTAGGGGGAACGAGGCTAAACAACCATGGGAAACTCTTTGTGTTGACCTAATCGGACCTCTTCATCGTTCGACAAAAGGGAACATACACATTCTGACAGTTGTCGATTACTTCTCCAAGTTCGTGTTGCTATATCCAGTACGATCAGCCACACCCAATGAGGTCACACGGGTCTTGGAGGACCAAGTTTTCATGCTGTTCGGCGTACCACGGATAAAACCGAAAGGCACCAGTATTACCTCACCGCGAACACTATCGTAACATTCGCGTGTCTCTTTTTAGTCAGAAAGCTAAGCCGCACTCGACTAGGGTTTGTTTGCCATTCCAAATTGTAATCATAAAAGTAGTTTAAATCCGATTAGTTGTAGTTTTAAGCAAACATAATTGTCATCGAGCGAAGGTCAGAATCAACGCATGTTTGAAATTGGAATGTTCCCCAGAAATAAAATCAAAACCTAACAATGATATCAGTAGCCCAGTAGAAGACGTCCAAGAAAAGATTGTTCAAGAGGTTGTTGTTAACAAAAGGCATGTGAAAGAAGTGAAGGAAGTGAAGGAGGAAGCAGTTGAACTAGCAAGGCCTCAAACTCCTAAGAATCCGTCAAAAGAGCGAAAGAAGTCAAAATATGTGTACCGACGTGCTGCTTCACAGATTTCCTGGGAATAAAGAAAAGGCAATCAGGCCTTCTTTTTACTTGATTTACACGTTCGAAATTTAAGGTTCGTTGTCGAATTTTGCGCTTATGGAATAGTTCGATTATCATCAACGAACAAGGTTAATCTTAACAATGGAAAGGTTAGAGGCAGCCTTGCAAGAGGCTTTGGCTCGGAATGATGATGAAACAAAGCGATGGACAATATATAAAGAAGAGCAAGAAAGCGCTATATCCAACTTGAAACTATTTAGAGATAAGTTTTCAGTAGATGTCATGGTGCCTGTTGGATCTAAAGCTTTTATGCCGGGATACTTATATCATACAAATGAAATATTAGTCAGTCATAGTTCTGAAATATTTTCACAAGTTACATCTCAACAAGCTCAAGATATAGCTAAACTACGTATAAAAAGAGCAGAAGAGCGACTAAATGGTTCGGAGAAGGAACGTGAAATGTATCAAAATAAATTAAATAAACCACACACTGAAGGAGTACTTCCAAGAGGTGAAGAGCGCGAAATCATCGAAGAATATGATGAAGAACAAGAGAAATTATGTAGAATACAACACCGGCGTCGAGTACGAGAGGAAAACGCGAAAGAATCACAAAATCACGTTGCATCTGATGCTACAAAGTCCCATGATGATGTCATGGAATTGCTTGACACCTTAGAAATGATGGAAGAGTTAGAGGGTGAACTAAATAAGCTCAAAGTAGAAGATGATGATATGCTAGAGAAACTCATGTTAGGAGAGATTAACCCACCAGAAGGAAAGAAGCGTATATCTCATTTGAATGGAAAAAATTTTGTTACTGGGAGTGCGACTAAGGATGATGAAAATCCAGCAGGTGAAAAAACAGTTAATTGAGCATACAGTTGACAAATCGAAAATGTTCAACCCCAAAGAAAATCAAGAGAAGATAGACTTTACAAATAATAATACAGTTCCAAATACAGAAGACTATGAATCGGATGACGATACACCAAGCAACTCAACAGAAGATATACCTGAAGCTGTTTTAAAAATTGAGGCTGAAGCAAAACATCTTTCAGTGGCCAAAAAAAATAAAATACTTCAAGAAAAAAACTTAAAGAAGTTGAAAAAGAATTACTAGAAATCAAAGTAAAGTCTGTCGAGGATATTGCTGAAAAGATAAGTAAAATGGAAGTCAAGGAGTTTCTATGTGATTATATAGAACTATTGCAAGATGAACTCGAATATGAATCACAGAATCAGCGCGTTGAATCTGTAAGTACTAAATCTGAATTAGTAGAGCCGCAAAAGAAGAAACGAATAACTTCTGCCGATAAAGATGAAGTGCAGCTGATAGATAAAAATAAAGCAGCAAATGCTGTAACAAGATCCAAAATAGAACTCTCTGAAGAGTCGTACAAAGCATTAAATTTAAAATCACCAAGCAGTATATCCAAAGAGTCGGATATACCAAGTGAAGTTCCATTTGTCACCTCAAGTTGACAAGAAAAAGGAAATACTTGATAAGGTGGAAAAAAGTTTTAAATCCGTTTCGGAGCACCTGACCCAACAAGATTTTAATCTTATTGATAAAATAATTGCTTCATCTGAATCGAAGTGTCGAACATTGTATATAAACTCTAAACATTCAAATTCCCTTTTTACATATCCGCGTTATGTGACTGATGCCATAAATAAGGAAAATGTGATTGCAAGTCCAGCAGATATATATGAAAGGTTTAGAGAATATTTTCCTATTGAAGTACAAGATAAATTTTCACGTACAATGACAGTAAACAAACATCACTGACAGGCAAAACTGTCAGTGAATTATGTTCAGCTGATTCAGCCGCACTTGGAGTGCTCGCCACCAGAGGGGAGCGGAGACCAAGTGGCGGCAGAAAGGAATTACCCCGCTGAAGAGGTGGATGACCGAAGAGCGGAACCATAGCCGTTAGGAGGAGGCTATAAAAGCGCGCGAAGAATGACGCGCCTCCTCTTTTTTCTTTTCGATCGTGTGCGACGAAGCAGCTGAGCAAGAACAACAAGGGAGGAGGTCATTTGAAGCGCAGCGGCAATCTTCAGTGTACGACAGCGGAATAAGCAATTGCGGAAGAAAAGGGAGATTGAGATCCAAGCGAAGGGAAAATTAAGATCAAAACGACGAGCAAAGCCCAGACATTGGAGGAAAGACTACAAAGTGCAACCGTGGATACAATCGTCGAAGGGGCCCCTTTGTAGGTATATAATAGAAGTAAGTTTTCTTATTGAATACAGTGTATCACATGTTGAAATTATATGGAAGTTCCGATTTGTAGTATATGTTTTGAAAATTTTAAATAATCGTATTTTCTTTGAGATGTATTAACGCTTGGAGGAAGAAATTTACGTCTTTAGGACAAGATCAGATAAAATCTTTGTTTTCAGATTACGGGTTGTAACGAGTGCGGCTTGGAAGGACAAGTCGAAGTGAAAGTGTCATAAAATTAAGTGAAACTCGTGATATCGGAACTCAGAGTGTTCGGGGGTGGTATAGTGGTTCACGCGAAGATTAGTACTAGGAAGAAGTAGAGGAGTACAGTTGTGTAGGTGTAGAATTGGAGTGAAGGTCATAGTGTGATTATTAGCTAGGGTTTCGGCCGAATAGCGTCGTGTTTAATCCGGTTAACCGCATTCTCGCTTGGCGGCTATCTGGGGCTTTGAGGGACAAGCGAGTGGCGCCCCACGCCCGTCTCCGGACGAGCTAACCGGGTCCATAAGCCCCGCCGGAGCACTCCAGTTTCCCTGAGCACCATAGTGGCTCTCGTGAAGTAAAAAGTGGGTGTAACACTATTACTTCCGTGAATGTGATTTAACTTTATTGAAACTTCCAGGTTATAAGGACTTTTTCTTGAACCATTTATCACCCATGACCAACAGATTTTGTATACTCCATCAAATGATTGAAAAGTTGCAAAATAATTGGCGTATTTCGTGCGAAAGTATATTTAAAAATCAAGTGTTAACGCCTACAGATTCCTTGAAAGGATTACAATTCTATGCCAATGCATTTTAGTCTGATAGATTGTCCTTCATTTGAAACCCCGCGTTCAAAATTCTTATATGCGTCGATCAATTATGCTGAAGAATCGGGTTGAAAGTCGAAAAGCATTTCGTTGCTTTTTCATTTGTTTGATTTGCATGTCCTTTAAATGGAGCGAAAAGAAAATGCAAAATACTGCGCAGTTAAACCGAACACGCGTTATTGTTCTTGTGATTCCGTAAAACTAAAATGGCTATAACTCAATAATAATCTAATTTCCATGCAAATTTGTGAGCATAAGAATCTTATATTACTTTACACAATTTTAAGGCCGTTTTAATTTTATGGGGGAGAAACCAAAATTTACAAATCATACTATTATTAACAAAGTTGAGCGAATATTGATTCCTGAAGTATTTTTGACCGCGTGCTCATAAAAATCCGTGATTTATTTTTCCAATTTCGACTCAAAAGTGTCCAATCGCGAGGGAGGGATACAAATTTTTCGTATATTTTGCCTCCCCCGGACACCCTGATGCACTTATTCTAACATTTTTAATTAAAACCTTTCATTTGATACCCTATTTGGTGATCTTTGCTAAAAAAAAAATGTTGAGGATCACTTAGTTATATGGACGATCCCCCGAAAAACCTCTGAAATTTTCGATATGACCTAAATTTTCGAGAGGCCTTTCCTCAAAGTTTGAGCTTGGCAGCTTCTATGGTTTCTAAGAAAATTTGCTGTGACGCATGGATAGACAACACGCAATACGCATAGGTCGTTGTAAAATACGAAGTCATAAAAATATGCTTCCAATGGATTTCATGCAAAAATGAGGGCTCATGTTTACTAAAATTTCCATTGATGGGTAGGCTCCTTCTATTATCAAATTTATTGGGCCACCGTAAATTTTAAAAAGTATCAAATTTTTATTAATATCCACATGTTGAATCGAAATTACTAAATAAATCTATAAATTGTCGTCATTTGCTTTCGAGATTCGATTCTAGATCGTATCTTTGACGAAATGCCATAATTTGAAATAATATTAATTAAGTGTCTAGCAACCCTATTTTCTTTTACTACCAAATAAACACAATTTCCAATTATTCGTAATATGGTATTAAAAAATTTTAACGAGTATCCTGCCTTCATATTTATGCACCCTCTAATCAAACAATCTAAAATTTTGATCCACTCAATCTTATTTATTATTCACTCTAGATTATATTCGTTCGACTGAAATGTCACAAATTGATATGATTGTCATCTATTCAACACACGAATAAGGATGCAAAAAAAAATATTTTCTTATCGTATTCATCACATGACCAGTCAGGAAATTTGATATGAAACATGTCCCAACACAAGCAGTTATGTTTAAATTTTTTTTTGTATTTTCCATACTAGCCCACATCGATTAATTGAACATGTTTACTTTGTAATTTAAATACTCGTACATTCTAAAAAATATTCTTCATTTAATACTTGAGGATATGGAGCCAATTAATGATGATATCTTGTAAAGATAAATGGTAAGTACACGCAAGGTACATGTGTGATTCTTCTTCTGGTAAGAATGAATATTTATGTGTCAATATGCTATTTGATATTGAATAAACAAAAAAAGCTACATCCTCGCCAAGTAGTCAAACATTAATAGTTGATGTATGTATTTTCGTTTGAATTTTGACGGGAGAATTTTAAAAACTGATGTAGTCATCAATCAATGCATAGCTTTGAGTTATGTTAGTAATCAATAAAAATGTTAAAGATGGTCAGATTAATTACTCTTTTGAATTATAGAGCAAGGGTGGAGACTCAGATCTATTGAGTTAGCTTGTTCGTCGAAAACGGTTAAATATGCAGCTCGTCGGTCATGATTTCGAATCCCATGAGCTCCGTTTTCTTATGACGTTTTTAGTTTCACTTTTTTTGGTGCAAATTTAGTTTTCTCTAAAATTTCTTCCTGGCAAGATTTCCCATAAACTATCGAAGAAACAACCGTCAAATGTGCTCAGGTCAGAAGCTGTGGTCTCTTAAAAATTGCTTTATCGTCCTAGCGCTACAGCCCCTTTCGGGCCTTCACTTGGATATAGAGTATCTTATATATATATATATAATATATATATATATATATATATATATATATATAAATATATATATATATTTATATATATATATATATATATATATATATATATATATATGTATATATATATATAAATATATATATATATATATATATATATATATATATATATATATAGATATATATATATATATATATATATATATATATATACATATTTATATATATATATACATATTTATATATATATATATATATATATATAAATATATATATACATATATATATATATATATATATATATATATATATATATATATATATATATATATATACGAGGTGTGTTCAAAAAATATCGCGAATTTTGTTATTTTTCAAAAATTATTTATTTATTCATGAATATCTATTTCGTCCCCTTCAAAGTAATCCCCATGAGATATTATACACTTGTGCCAACGGTTTTTCCAATCTTCGAAGCACTTCAAAAAATCATTTTTTTAAATCTTGTTCAGCTACTCCTTCGATGACGTCTTTATCTCGTCAAGCGTAGCGTAACGTCGTCCTTTCATGGGCCTCTTCAGTTTAGGAAACAAGAAAAAGTCACAGGGGGCCAGATCTGGGGAATACGGTGGCTGCGGCATCATTAGTGTGTTGTTTTTGGCCAAAAAGTCGCGCACAAGCAACGATGTGTGAGCAGGGGCGTTACGTGGTGCAAAAGCCCATTTTTGTTCTCCCACAAATCCGGGCGTTTCTGGCGGATTGCTTCGCGCAAATTGCGCATAACTTGCAGGTAATATTCCTTATTGACCGTTCTTCCCTGTGGCAAGAACTCATGATGCCCCACGCCCCTGCAATCGAAGAAAACTGTCAGCAAAACTTTCACATTCGACCGAACTTGGCGCGCTTTTTTCGGTCTTAGTTCATGCGGCAGCTTCCATTGAGCTTTGGTTTCCACGTCATAACCATAAACCTACAATTCGTCACCAGTTATGACCCTCTGGAGCAAATTTGGTTCGTCGCGGACAGAGTTTAACATCTCATTAGCAATGTTCATGCGTTGCTGTTTTTGGTCGCAATTGAGCAATTTTGGTACGAATTTCGCGGCGACCCGTCTCATGCCCAAATCGTTGATAAAAATCGAATGGAACGAGCCAATCGATATGTTTAGGTCCTCAGCAACTTCTCTAACGGTGATTCGACGATTGGCCAATACCATTTTCTCCACTTCATTAATTTTTTCGTCTGTTGTTGAAGTGCTCGGGCGTCCGGCACGCTCTTCGTCGTTCACATCTTCTCGGCCTTCTAAAAACATTTTGTACCACCGATAAACGTTGCTTCGGTCCAAGGTAGCTTCTCCGTATGCCACAGTCAACATTCTGAATGCATCCGCGCACTTAATTTCGTTTTTCACACAAAATTTGATACACGTTCTTTGATCCATTTTTTTGAATAAGTAAAAATCGAAGACGATTGAAAACATGTGCAAGTAAAGCAGGTATCACCAATTAAGTCAACATTCATAATGGCCGAGCTTGTCGGCATAAGTGACAGACATGAGTACCAACATAACGCCACAAATAAATCGAAATTCGAATATACGTAACCCGCGAAAATTCAAAATCCGCGATACTTTTTGAACACACCTCGTATATATATATATATATATATTTAGGTCATCATTTTCATGTGATGTAACAAATTCAAAAACAATCAAGCATTCAAACTATAACATGCTTAGCTCATCATTTTTTTGTATTCACTTTGGTCAGAATTTTTTTGTATTCAAATTTCATGTGAAAATTCATATTTTGGCCATGAACCATAATACTTGTTAGCTTGATCATCAAATTCTGTACTCGTAGCTTTGGTTGAACTCTATGTGTAATTTTACCTCGATCTTCAAATTATGTAGGTTCGCTTTCCTTATAAACTACGCGCGTGACTTTAATCTGATCATGAAATTATGAATTGCAACGTAGCTTTGCTTATGAAATATGTGTTTAATGTTAAGTTTGTCAAGTAAGCATTATTTTTGTATTTAAGCTTTTGTTATGAAAAATATAGGTTCAGAGTTTTTAAGTAAGCGAAAGGGTTTTATTTAGCAGCTTGTGAAGTAAGAAGTAGAGAATCCAGCTCTCTTGTCTTTGATTGAATTGATTAGCTCCAATATTTAAAGTAGAGAAAATCCTACTTTCTAATATTTCAAGGAAATATATCCAGGATCTAGTTTTTCACCTAGCTTTAATATTAGAAGTAGTGCGATCCTACTCTCTAATATTTTAAGGAAGCTGAAAACAATTCAACGTGCTTAGGCAAGAATTTAACGTGCTTAGGCAACATATTTTTGGTGACCCCGTTTGTATAAAAAGAACAGACTACCTTCTTGACAATGGAGTCTTTGGCAATCGAGCAAACTCGTCTCGGTAAAGAGATCGAGAAAATTATAAAAACGTATCAGGAGCAATCACCTAATAAGAAAACGATTGCATATTTAGAAGAAAAATTGACGTTAATTGAAGGCCTTTGGGAAAGATTCGAAAGTAACCACGATTAGATACGAGAAATCGCTGGTGTGTCGCTCGAGCATCTCTATTTCATTAAAGATTACCATCGAACGGTCAAGAGAGCTCAAGAAAAATTCAGATCAGAAGTTCAATCGTTGATTATGCATGTTAAAACGCAATCTTACGAGGAACGTCAAACTTTTTCAAATACTAACTATTATAGCCCCATCAAGGTATCTACGAAAGTATATAATACTGAGCTATCTCGGCTATTGAAGAAGCATAAAGCTATGGTAGTGGCACTTAACCACTTAATAAGCAGTACAACTGCTGTTAGTCGCCAATCGATGGAGTATTTGAAATTAAAGAAGGAAAAATTACTAAAAGCATGGAATGAAATCGCGCGAAGCCATTATTTAATTTGGGAAATCGCTGAAGATATTAAATCGTCAGGATACGATTCAAATCAATTTTTCGAGTTTCGAAACCAAAGCGAAAAGCTCCTAATAGATTTGAATAGTTGTCTTGGGAAACCAAATAACACCAACAACCTTCCACAGCCCACAAACGAGTCGCAATTAAAGCTTCCAAAAATAGAATTGCCAAAGTTTGATGGAAAATATATAAAATGGCCACAAGTCGAAGATTTGTTCAGGCAAATAGTTCATGATCAGCCTATTGGCAATTGCCAGTTCTAGTACTTAAAGATCAACTTAACGGGGGAGGCAGCCAAGCTCATTATGGCATTTACTAATCTCAAGCAGCAACTACATCGTGGCGTGGGATATGTTGCAGAATCGATATGCCAACAAGCGGTTGTTATTAGTTAACGCTTTGCTGGATAAATTAATGGCGCAACCAGCTTTCAATATTGAGTCAGCATCAGCACTCAAATCATTACATGATACTACAAAACAGTGTTTGTTATTACAAACTATGGGAATTTCGGCAAAAGAACATTGGGGCCCGATAAGAGTACATACAATTTTGAAAAAGCTGGACAAAACCTCTTATACACTCTATGGGCAAACATTAAAATCGCCAAGAGATCTACCGTCATTAGACGAGTTGTTAAAATTCATCGAGATGAGGTTTCAGACGTTAGAAACACTCATTCAGAGAACAAGCCCATCGAAACAACAGAGTAAACCAATTAAGCAAGCAGCGTTGGTGGGAAACAATATAGAGCTACAATGCGAACTCTGCCAAAAGGCCCATGCAATTTATCACTGCGATTCCTTTTTAAGATTATCCACTGCAAAGCGGCTAGAAAAGTCCAAACCGCTGAACTTGCGCACAAATTGTTTGAAAAAAGGCCACGGGAACAAAAAGTGCATGTCAAGAGGTTGTCAGAAATGTGTTAAATGACATAATACGCTCTTATATAATCCAGGGCCTACAGCGACTTCGACAGAAGTACAAAACACAAATCTGGCTGCCGAATTCAGTGAAACAAATGGATACGTGTTCTTAGGAACTGTGCAAGCAGAAGTAATTAGCTGTGAAGGAAAGCACATCAAAGCACGAGTTTTACTTGACTCAGGCTCGGAATTGAATTTCATTACGGATAAGTTGCAAAAGAAATTAGGAGACGGCACAAGTCACCCAAAGACTAATATTTCAGGCATCAGCAACACACAAGTAAAAGCAAGTGATAGAATCAACATTACTATGAAATCAACACGCAGAGATTTCGCTACGCCATAAGAGATCTTCGCGGTCAAGGAAATCACAAATAATCAACCTCAATACTACATTGATATCGATGGCTGGAACATTCCTGAACCTATCGCACTTGCCGACTCAACGTTTAATAAACCAGGCAGGATTGACATCCTTTTGGGGGCGGAAGCATACGGTAAAATAATGAGAAACGGCAAAATTCTGTTGCTAGAGAAGCTACCAATTCTACAAAATACCACGTTAGGCTGGGTGGTTCTCGGAAAGGCTTCGAACTGTATATCATTTTGCGGGATCTCGAACATAAATTTGGAACGGCAGCTAGAAAAATTCTGGGAGCTGGAAGATTGCTCCGGTCAAATCATACTTTCATCTACTGACAAAAAATGCGAGAAATATTTCGAAGCTACAACCACTCGAGAATCCAATAGCCATTTTATAGTCAATTTACGATTGCCGGGTGACTCTTCTTTACTTGGCGAATCAAAATCATTGGCATACAAGTGGCTACTCTCAATGGAAAGAAAATTATCCAAACAACCAGTTCTAAAAGGGCAATATGACCAATTCCTACAAGAATATGTAGATCTGGGTCACATGAAGGAAGTTCCAGCATTAGACTTCAACGGTCCGCATTATTTTATGCCGGATCATTATGTGCTCAAGCCTGACAGCAGTACCACAAAACTACGCGTGGTCGTTGATACATCGGCGAAGACATAGAACAATTTGTGGCCCCTAATGATTCACTGCTTAAGGGACCAAGGGCTCAGGAGGATCTTTGTGCTATTATTACCAGATTCCGCTTAAAGCACTACGTATTTACGACAGACATAGCAAAGATGTATCGTCAAATTTTAGTGGCAAAAAAGGACCAAAATCTCCAACTAATCATATGGCGAAAGAATACCAATGACGAATTCAAATATTATAAACTGTCCACTGTCACCTATGGCACAAAGTCTGCACAATATCTGGCGATCAAGTGCTTGAAAAAATTGGCCGAGGAAGGAGCCAGCCAGTACCCATTGGGAGCTGCGGCAACCCAGGACTCTTATGTTGACGATTTCCTAACAGGCAGCGATTGTTTGGAAGAAGCTTTGAAGATACGCAACGAACTGCAGCCGTTACTGGCCTCGGTAGGATTCCATTGCTATAAGTGGTGCGCTAACCATCCAAAATTGATTGAAGGCATTTCGAACAAGGACCTCGATATTGAATTGGACTTTACTAAGATGGACAGTGATACCATAAAAAGACTAGGCGTAATTTGGCAGCCGATCACTGACATGTTTATCACCATTACGGATTTGAAGGACCATCAAACAATAACCAAGAGAAATATTCTAGATGATATTTCACAGATTTTCGACCCTTTAAGACTAGTAAGTCCAGTTATTGTAAAAGGGAAGCTGCTCATGCAGGAATTATGGAGATCACAAGTGGGTTGGGATGAAGAAATATCAGGCTTGAACAAAGTGAGCATCCCACGGTACATGTTCAGTGAGAATGAGACCATAGACACACAAATTAACGCTTTTGCTGACGCTAGTGAGAAGGCATACGGTACTTCGGTCTATATAAGATCAAAAGACAAAAGAGGTCATGTGACAGTTAAATTACTTTCCGCCAAGTCACGAGTAGTACCAATCAAACCCACGACCATTCCGAGATTAGAATTGTGTGCCGCACAATTAGCAGTCCAATTAGTCAGACAAGTAAAACTCACAACCAACATAAAGGCGGACGCAGTCTTCTATTCGTCCGACTCGCTTTTTCCTGAAGAACTGAAGCAGTTACAAATATGGTTCAATGGTACATCTTTTGTTAAACTTCCAAAAAGCAGTTGGCCAGTCGAACCTTATACGAACAACATTGTGGACGATGAAACTAAAGTCATCAAGTGTGCTACCACAGCTACGGTTGAAGCTGACGTACATCCATTGTATATGATTGAACACGGAAATTCCCTCCGAAAATTGATACGCACAATGGCATATATCAAGCGAGCAGCAATGCTATTCAGGAACAGAACTTCCAATATAGGGGTGAACTTTCTGTCACCTCGCGAATTGAATGATGCACTTTTAACGCTCATCAAGGAAGTGCAACGCAGCAGCTTTCATGAGGAGATTACTGTACTGAAGAAGGATGAAGAAGTGGCAAAATCAAGCAAACTTCGAACTTTAACATCATTTATAGCTCCCGATAGAATTATCAGAGTTGGGTGAAGGTTACAGGCGGCAGAAATAAACTACGACACCAAGCATCACATCGTTTTGCCGGGAGACCATTTCCTCACACGGTTACTCTTAACTAATATTCATTGAGAAAACTTACATGCCGGACCGCAAGCACTTCATGCCGTAGCAAGGCAAAGGCATTGGATTCTGAATGGCAGAAATATATGCAGAACTATAGTCACAAACTTCCTATTATGCACTAAATTTCGACGAAGGTTGTTAAATCAACAAATGGGCAACCTACCAAAAGATCGAGTTAAACTGACACGGCCATTTTGAAACTGCGGCATAGACTTCTGCGGGCCAGTGTATACTCATTTTAAAACTAGAGGCAAAACGCCTCAAAAGACATACCTGGCTGTTTTCTGTTGCTTTGCAACAAAGGCAATACATTTGGAAGTGGTTTCGGATTTGACTACTGACGGTTTTTGGGAGCTCTTAAAAGATTTGAGTCCAGAAGAGGCAAATGTGAGAACATCTACTGTGACAATGGACGAAACTTTGTTGGTGCCAATAATCAGCTGAAGGAGCAACAACAGAGCATTGAGAAAATAGTCAACACTTGCTCAAGTGCCAACACTGAGTTTCACTTCATCCCTCCCAGATCGCTACATTTTGGTGGGCTCTGGGAGGCCGCAGTGAAGTCAACTAAGTACTTGTTACAATGAACCATTACCTCTGCGTCACTAACCTACGAAGAATTATGTACGGTATCCTCAGAAGTCGAAGCGATTCTCTATCGTCTGACCCGAACCTTGTGGCTCCATTGACACCAGTACATTTTCTGATTGGAGAGCCACTTGTAGGCGCTACGAATGCAGCCAGCGATGCAACGAAAATGTCGTTGGCATCCAGATGGCAGTTGACAAATCAACTTAAGTAGAGTTTTGGAAGCGGTGGTACATTGAATATTTGGGGGAACTGCAGAAACGCACAAAATGGACTACCGAACAAAATAACATCAAAACTGGGACTCTAGTTACCATCAAGGAAGACAATTTGCCGCCTTTCAAATGAAAATTAGGACGAATAGTCGAAATCATCCAAGGCCCAGATTGACGCGTACGCGTCGCTGATATTCGGACAAGTGCTGGAATCATACCAATCGATTCGGATGAGACTTTAGAAGCAGTTGCCAAACCAGTAGGGACAACCACTGCCATAGAGCAGAATTCCAGAAAGCGTAAGGGCTCTCGCACGAGACTGAACTCACTCAAAACATGTCTACTAACGTTACTAGTTCTACCGTTAGTCATGCCTCACATGACATCTGCAGACACGCCACCAATCGAAATAATCGTTTCTTTTGAGAACATTGGGAATGGCCGAATATCCCCAAGCACTTGGAAGCTCATAGTCTTTCATTATTTAAAAGGATATTGGGAAACATTCAAAACTATTGAAGCTGGCATAACACAATTAGACAGGTTAAAAGACGCAATCACAAACAACACGTTTTATGAAGCGATTGTAACGCAATATCGGTATCTACTGCAGTTGCAGTAGATACCGATAAAATCAGGACAACATCATTCTACAAGAACCTGCTAAATTAAGATAAAAAATATCCCCTTTTGTTATAGTCGGCTCTTTATCAAACAAGCTTTTTGGGGTTTTGGACAACGAATATGCCTCTGCAATGAGCGAAACTATCTCTAAAATTGAAGCCAATGGAAATAACCTTAACAAACTGGTCAAGAAACATACATTGATTTTAGATGCGACGATCAATGTTATCAAAAGGTGTGAATTGGAAGGAGCAAATCAGACGAAAGAAATTCAAACTGCATTTGATTATGTATACGAAAACATGAAGCACTTCAATTCGGAAGTCAGCAGAAGACAATTGAAGCATTTAACACCCTGTCAATACTCGTTATGTCATTAATAACGGAGTGCCAAGAAATGTAACACTCATTGAAAGAAGTAATTGTAGGCGCCCATCATGAGTCTGTAAATCCCAATTTCATATCACCTCAACAAATCAAATCGCAGATCACATACATCAAGGACAACTTACCTCAAGATCTGGAAC